>JXCR01049176.1:36405-113114 GCA_002079205.1 Phalaenopsis hybrid cultivar | reverse complement strand
ATATATATATATATATATATATATATATGTAAATTAAATGTCCTTCCAAAGCGGGTGACGGGATTCTGATTCTGATGACCGATAGCTTCTAACGGGCAGCTCCTCAACCAAAATAGTGCCAACATCCATAGTTTCATCTAGACCATGGGAAGTCTCGTTAATAACCATAGGTTACCTCCTCCAAGGGATTTTCGATCATCCGATAGAGACATCTTAATTTAGTTGTAATTGTTGTTTGTGATGTTTGTGATTAAATTTTGAGTGTTCTTATATTTTGAATGTTGTGACGGTGAATTTTATCTTGGTCAATATTAATTTTGTTTTGATTTCAGTTTTGTGACTATCCTAGTAGTTTTGGTTTTCATGCTGGGTGATATCGTTGTTTAGCATGCAAGTTATTAAGCATAAAAGTACAGTGTAGAAAGTACAAGAAAAGAAAGCACTGTAAACTGTAAAAGTGTACCTCACATGTCTTCTCGTTCCTCCACCTGAAAAGTCAGTACTTGCAAAGAACTTATATGTATATATAATTTTACAGGAATTAAAGTATGCTTATAAGGAAAGTAGAAAATACAAATTCAAGGTGTGTCTACTAGATCTTATGTCGTAACGTAATCGGTTTAAATTTTGAGGATGATTCCATTAAGCAAATCATAATAAGTCCAAATGTCCTACAAGATTTCCAAAGGATTATGAAGAAGTTTCGGGTAATACCATAGACATTTCATAGTCCTTAGAATTAACTTGAGCTCATTTTGGTCTTATTATGTTTACTATATAGTTCATCCAATTAATACCCTTATGCTCAATGAATCATGATGTTTGATTATCTCTTAAATGGGGTAATCATCACTTGATATCTAATTTATGAGTTATATAGGTAATGACCTTTTTGGGGGCAACTTGACTTAATTAAGGAATTTAATTAATTTGATTTTGAAAATGGGCTTGTAGTGTTTTGAAAGATTTTAAATTAATTATAATTTATTTTCTAAAACCTCATTATACAAAATTTTGATTAAGCCTAGTTCACTACTAAGCCCTTAATATTTAATGGATAGGTTTATGATTAAGAAAAAGGATTTTTTAATATTTATCTCCTCAATCTTTATCATGAATTATAAATTATATCAAAAACCATTAGTTGGGGGTTAAAATCAGTGAGTCATAATCTTCTAAAATCGAACCCCTCACTTTAATATCTTCCTATTTAATTATTCTTCCAAATTTCATTAATTTGAAAAATTATAAATTTATCCTTTATGAGATTCAAACTGAGGTTGATTTCTACCACTTATCCCTTTTATGTTTCAATCATCTAGAAATGTTTTTTTTAAGATCACTTATTGCCCATTTAGCCCTTTTGATTAGCCTAAATATTAATTAAGCTCTAATTTCCAAAATTATACTTTTGCCTCTAAGGCCTTAACACCCTATAATACATTAAATTAGAAGCAAATGGCTTGAAGATTTTATGTTACCTCACTCATGGGTTAATTAAAGCATCAGAGGAGAAAATGTGTTTTTTTCAAGTTTATTTAATTTTTATAATTATTTTTAATGCAAAATACAGATTTTCAATGAAAATTGAATAAACCAACCAAAATAAAACATATTCCCTTAAGAAAATTATTGGAGGTTCACCTAGGTCAGAGGAACACTTGACTAATTTTCATGATTTTTAGTGGTTTAATTTAATTATTAAAATTATTTGTTTGTTTTTAGTATTAAATAAATATAAAATAATATTTAGATGAAAAATTAAGTTTTATATTTTTATTAAATACCTATATTTCTAAGAAATCGAAAGAAAAAAATTTCATATTTTTGTGATTTATATTTTAATTATTAGAATTATTTAAGTGAAAAATTAGTGAAAATCCATTTTTAAGCCTTTTAAAATGAATATCTTGACTTAGAAAATTGAGAAAATTATTTTAATTGTTCTAAGTGATCAGGAAGCTAAATGTAATATTTTAGTGTGTTTTTACAAGTTTGTAATTTTCATGATTTTTAATTGATTTTTTAATTATTTAAAGGCTTAAAATTAGCTAAAAAATAAAATGTTTATTTTTATTTAAATTTCAATTTTCTTAGGTTCGTCTAGTTATAAGGAGCTCCAAAAACCAACTTTGGTGATTTTTTTAATTATATTTTAATTATTATATTTATTTTAATGCCAAAAATGACATTTCACTTGATTAATACATTTAAGTGACCAAATTAACTTCAATCGACTTGAATTTTTTATGGGGAGCTCCCCTAACATTAAATTACAGTTTGAATATTTTCCTATGCCAATTACATTCATAATTTCTCCAAATTAATTTTATTTCATTTTTTAGGTTGGTGATAATTAGGATTATTTTTAATGAGTTAAATCAAGTTTTTATTTTTCATAGGGTTCTCTGACTACACTGAACCTACCAAAATAAGTTTTGTAATTTTCTGATGAGAATTTTAATTATTATAATTTTTTAACCAAAACAAGGACCATTAACTTGAAAATTAAATATCTATGCTTAGGGATCTTCTATGACCCTAGAAAAATCATGAAAAAATCCTCATAACATGTAGAATCAAAGCCATAAATATCAAGTCATGGTGAAATGTCTATGCAAATGGAGAATCAAAATAAGAAAAATATTATTTAATTAATTAAAAATAATACATGAATCAAATAAACTTGAAAATATTTCAACATTGTTCTCCTCTCTTCACTAAGCAACATAGTATTTTTATTTTATTTTTATAATTTTTCTACACAAAGTTATGCATTTTTTAAGTTCTGGGAATTAAATAAATAGAAAAAAATGTCCTAGTTTCCTACTTATCCGCGTCATCCTCCTACGCGTTGAGGAGACGCGTGTCGCAGCGAGATTGGGCCTCGCCAGCTGAGTCAGCACGCTCTTTTTGAACCATGGCTCCATTTGGTGTAATCAGGACCGTCCAAGCGATACACAGAAGATCGGACGATGCATGGTCATTGTCCCCAACGAAACCAACCCAAGAACCGTCCATTTTCAAACGCTAATATCTCACTCGATTCTTAACCAAATCAAGTGCATTTTTTTTAAATTGCTCGTCTTGACTAGGAGAACATATCTATATGGTTGACCAACACTTAAATCAACTTTATGCACATGGAGAATCAACTGAAGCTCAGTTTAGGGTTAACTTTCAATACCTTAATCCAAGAGGGGAAGCCTCGACTGGATGCTTGTGGAAGCTTCGTGGGGGTGCTAAGAGCCTAGGGATGGAGCCTCAAGTCGTAGTGAATAGCATAGATATGATTTCAATAAAGGTCGATTTAGGGAGTTGATCAAAGTTCACCTTAAGGTGCTCTGGTGATGGGGGTTTTGTGGGGGATCTTTTTCTCTTGTTGTGGGGATGGTGTGGGTGCAATTAATTTGAATTTAGCGGAGGTTTAAGGAGTGTCCTGTTTTGGCCTAAAAATAGGGCTAAAAAATTGAGCTCGAGCAGTGGATTTGGGTGGCTAAGGATGTTTGGATTAAGCTCAAGAGGTCTCAAAGAAACTTTGGAAGCAATTTGGCACAGTCTCCCCAAGGAATTTCAAGCTCACTCCCTCTGGACATGGAGGGGGAGTTTAAATAGAGGGACTTGGAGAGGCCACCGGGGGCAATTGGTGGGTGTCCTAAGTTGCTTATGTGGATGCCAACAAGGTGCAAAAATCCAATTGAGATGAGACAACTTGGATGGGTTTAATTTTGAGTTTTGGCCTAGGTGGTGCTTTTGAAAATGGGTTTTCCGGCCACCAAGGTGGTCGACCGGCCAGGGAGGGGTCACCATCCAGTCCAGGAAGGTCAGGGCTATGTGTAAAGGTATGGGATTGAAATAGTATGGCAGAAGAGCTATTTTGGGTTAATTTGGGTCAAATCATGGTTTGGGGCTTGGTTCACCCCTCAAGGCTGGTTTGGGTGCTGAGGAGAATCAAGTGGCTCAGCTTAATCATCATTGTGAGGTCTCTATCCAAAGAGATTTGGCTATATATGAGTTAGAGTAATTCATGGTAGAGGTTAAAAGGATCTTAAAGATATTTAAAAGTGTTTTAGCCTCTTTCCAATAATATCTTGATGGTGTGGCATGGCTCTCATGGCTTGCCTATGGCTTGGAAGTGGCTCCATGGCTTGTCCTTGGCTTGGTTAACTTTCATGAGGAGGGAGTTTTTGAAATTATGAAATATTTTGGTGGAGTTTGGCATGAGGCTTGATTTGGAAAATTTTGATCATGAATTTAAAACTTTAGGAATGATTTTAATTGAATGAATTATGAGGAGAAAAGAAATTATCATGTGGGCTGGGACTTGGGCTTTCAGAATTAAGTGTAGTGGGCATGGGCTTTTGAAATTGAAATTGAATTTGGGCTAATTGAATGTTGATTTTGGTGTAGGAATATTTCATGAGTTATTTTGCAAAGTTTCAAGTGATTTTTAATTGCATTGGTGGGCCAATTTGGTGGATTTAGGCATATGGTCAAAATTGGGTATTTTTGGATTTGAATGAAATTGGGCTTGCAATTGGATCAAATTGGGCTTGAATTTTATTTATAAGAGAATTGGAGATGCTGAAGTTTGGTTTAAAATTGAAATTGGGCAAGATTGAGGTCAATTAGGCCAAAATTAGGGTTAATTTGGGGACAATTGGGCCTTTAAGGGCAAATTGGGGCTTTTGGTCAAATTTGATAAAATTGGTCAAATCTGGTCAAATTGGTGATCAAAAATTGAAATTGAGAATATTTGGGATTATTTTGAAAATTTTGGAACTTTTAGGTCATGGGGAGCATTTTGGTAATTTTGGCAATTTTTTCGGGTATTTTGGAAATTTGGTAATTTTGGTGAATTTTGGTCAATTTATGTAGTGGTGAGGGTTTTGAGATGATATTTGGACAAATTTGGGAATTTTGGCAAAAATTAGGATTGTAGGGGTATTTTGGTAATTTGGTGATTTTGGGCCAAAATGATCTAACAAGCCATGAAGCCATAACAAACCAATAAGAGCCATGTGAAGACTCATTTTGGATGCTCAATATGCTGGTTCTAACCCTCTTAGCCAAAGACTAGAGGTATAGGGTCATCCATATGAGCCTCCCAAAAAGAGTTAGTGACCAAACTAAGGGGTCCTAGGGTTCAAGGTGTGTGAGAGAGTGTATTGTGTGCAAGTTAACCCACCAAAACAAGATCACCCAGGGTTAGTCCTAAGGTCTGATGATCCTATGGGGGACTCCTAATAGGTGTAGTTTTCTAAAAATAGTCAATAGGAAGGTCCTATGGCTAGACCTTAGGCTACTAAAGAGGAAAAACTAAACCTTAACGAAAAGTAAGGTCAACAAATGGACCCCTAATAGGTGTGGTGTGTTGGGCAAGCACACCATATGTATTGGCGTTGACCGACGAGATCAACAAAAATAAATGCAAACTTCTAAGTCAACAGACCCAGAAGAATGTGTAGAGTTGTGTGTGTGATTTTTTTCTCTTAGAGATATTAGCAGATGATCGTTGATTGAAATCAAGGAGTAGGGACTCTTGCTGGGAATCGGAGAGTGAATTTTGAGTTATGAAATTTCAGGTATTTATAAAAGATGGGAATCAGTGTGTAGGTGATGAATTTGAAGATTGAGAGTAGGATGCCACGGTGGGGGTCTTATTCCTATCTCGAAAGGTGTGAGTAGAGAATTGGACGTCGTTGAGGGGGCTTACACTAATCTCAAAGTGGTTGGTAGAGAATTGGAAGCCGTGGAGGGGACTTACACCAATCCCGGAAGGTATTGAGAATAGGATGCGGTGTTCCATAAAGGGGAGTCCTACTCTTATCTTGAAGATGTAGGTAGAGAATTGGAAGCCGTGGAGGGGACTTACACCAATCTCGAAAGGTGTTGAGAATAGGATGTGATGTTCCATAAAGGAGAGTCTTACTCCTATTTCAAAGATGTAGGTAGAGAATTGGAAGCTGTGGAGGGGACTTACACCAATCTCGAAAGGTGTTAAGAATAGTATGCGATGTTCCATAAAGGGAGTCTTACTCCTATCTCAAAGTTGTAGGTAGAGAATTGGAAGCTATGGAGGGGACTTACACCAATCTCAAAGAGGTTGGTAGAGAAATGGAAGCCGTGGAGGGGACTTACACCAATCCTGAAAGGTGTTGAGAATAGAATGCGGTGTTCCATAAAGGGGAGTATTACTTCTATCTCGAAGATGTAGGTAGAGAATTGGAAGCCGTGGAGGGGACTTACACCAATCTAGAAAGGTGTTGAGGATAGGATGCGATGTTCCATAAAGGGGAGTCTTACTCCTATCTCAAAGATGTAGGTAGAGAATTGGAAGCCGTGGAGGGGACTTACAACAGTATTGAAAGGAGTTCAGAATAGGATGCGATGTTCCATAAAGGGAGTCTTACTCCTTTCTCGAAGATGTAGGTAGAGAATTGAAGCCATGGAGGAAACGTACACCAATCTCAAAGAGGTTGGTAGAGAATTGGAATCTGTGGAGGGGACTTACACCAATCTCGAAAGGTGTTGAGAATAGGATGTGGTGTTCCACAAAGGGGAGTCTTAATTCTATCTTGAAGATGTAGGTAGAGAATTGGAAGCCGGGGAGGGGACTTACACCAATCTCGAAAGGTTTTGAGAATAGGATACGATGTTCTATAAAGTGGAGTCTTACTCCTATCTTGAAGATGTAGGTAAAGAATTGGAGGTCCTGGATGGGACTTACACTAATCTCGAATGGTGTTGAGAATAGGATGCGATGTTCCATAAAGGGGAGTCTTACTCCTATCTCGAAGATGTAGGTCAAGAATTGGAAGCCATGGAGGGGACTTAAACCAATCTTGAAAGGTGTTGAGAATAGGATATGATGTTCCATAAAGGGGAGTCTTACTTCTATCTCAAAAATGTAGGTCAAGAATTGGAAGCTGTGGAGGGGACTTAAGCCAATCTTGAAAAGTGTTGAGAATAGGATGTGATGTTCCATAAAGGAGAGTCTTACTCCTATCTCAAAGATGTAGGTAGAGAATTGGAAGCTGTAGAGGGGCCTTACACCAATCCTCAATTATGGGGAGTCAAAATTTGGGTACTGACCCCAAGAATCACATGTGTAGAGAGTTTGTGATGTTAAATTTGAAAAAATGTGTCATGTGGAAAGGTTGATTTTGTCGAAGAAGATTTGTAGAGCCTTGTGGGATTTTGTACAGAATGTAAAATTTCGCGGGGATGTAAAGAGAGTTAATGCAGATAAAGATGGTTGTGCTGCGCGCAGAAAGAGTAAGAAACTCTGAAAGTGAGAGAATCCACTCAACAGTTTCGTTTTCTTTTCATGTTGTTTTTATCACATTTAATTTTTCCAAATATGTCTTTAAAGTTTTAATTTTAATTGGTTGATTTTCAAAAGAAATTTTGATTTGTTGTTTATTTATTTATGATTATTTAAATTTGAATTTTATTTATTGTTAAAGATTTTTTATTTTGTTCTTTATTCATTGAAATTCTAAACCAACGTGTGGTTCGTGGCTTTCATCTATCGTACAAAAAGGTAACTGACAAAAAGGCACATTTTGAGAGAAATTTCTATTAATCTGCTCCCATAAAGTTGTTACAGATCGAACATAGGTTGACGCCTAAAAAAGGTACAATATATAGTCCATGAATATGAACCTCATGCTATGAATACATTGTAGGTTGAACTCATCAGATACATATCATGTTGCTATATAAAAAGTGAACCCTCTGACCATCTGTACTAGGTACGACGAGCTCCTGATCAAGCAGGCCATCTAAGTCATGCTCCAGGATAAGAGTTTCCATCGCAAGTACTTAGTGGTACAACCCTCTCATAGATCGTACGACAGTAACTCTTCCAGTTCTGAGTCCAGTAGGAATCTATATGTCATTTTGCTGTCATCCATCCTGCAGAAAGTCACAGACACCCTACGATGACGTACTCGTGGAAGGCAACGTTTGGCGACGTCTGCACCGTTGCCTTTAAGAACGAGCACTGAACCAACTGGTAGAGGAATCTCCATAGAACCTCTGAACTCACCAGGGCCGACGATATCAATTTCTTTCCCAAATAAAATTTTGCTCCTACTCAGAAAGGAGACCGTGCAGAAAGGTCTTACAAAATCATGATGATTAATGTGTGGAGGAATGCAATCACTCTCTTTGTAGATGTTGATAATACAACTACTTGGAATTCAGGTAGCAGGCAGAATACTCTATTTGGCCTTTCTTTTGAATATCCACTTTATCATTGGTGGTAGAGAATCTACTTGATCATGTCTGAGGATCCCAGGCAGATTTCTTTGTCTGTCATTTGTGAAGTTATAACAGCAGCTGCACTGAATGGTGATTCTCCCTTTTCCTCTCATCAAATTTTTAGCTCAAAATATGTTATTTCCATTAGAAGACCCACTCGACATCTATCTCTCAAATCAAAGATGCAGTCCAGAATGCTTCTTTCGTCACTCTCAGAGAAGACCCTGGTATACAGCTCGAGGCCTTCTAGTATGTTGACAAATTTTCCTTGAACTTCTTCGTAAAATTCAAATTCTCTTTTATTTACTTTACTTATCTTGTAATACTCTATCATACCAAGGGTCAGTAGCTGTTGCGGGTGTTGTTCCCTTCGAGCATTGGCACTGGTTGATCAGGAACATGAGACTCGGCATCTAGCGGGATGTACGACCCTGGGCTCCATGGTACATACTGATCTGTCCCAAGTGGGATGTATGACTCATCCATCATAAAATCTGAAGTCTGAGACCCATCGGTGCTTGAGGTATACTCTTCCAATGTATTGAAATGCTGTAAATTTAGAACATTGCAATCTGGGCATTCTACAAACGCGCTCGTGGCTGATGTCCCAGCCGGTATTTTAGCGTTGCACGTCGGGCAACCCTTGCATAAAACATCTGAAACTGAAAGTGTATTTGACTCTGCCACGAATCTTGGTTCTTCATTCGTGGTGGGTAGGCTAGCAGAATTTTCTTTCAGGTCTGGATCATAAATATGTCCCTCACGATATCAATTTCATCTCCCTTTAAAGTCTGCGTTCTTGTCGTAGAAAAGCTCTCTGCTTCTTGCAGCTGGCATTCCTGCATTGTGTCTTGTGAAGCGAAGTACTTGACAGTTGTTCGTTATTGGCAGCTACTAGGCCCTCGACTGATGTAGCTACCATGGAGGGCAAACGGCTCGGCCCTTCCATGGGATCAAGCTCTATTATCACGTTCTTGCCTTTGTGCGAGATATTATCTTTAGCAGTCACCCACAATAGTGAAGGCAATCCCTCTTTCTCTTTGCAGCTGACTACATTCATGAGAGGACCTTCGTAGTCCATGTCAACCTCGTTAAAAGCCATGTTGAAATCTATGGTACCACCTTGCGGTGCCATCTCCTCATTTAGTGCGAGGCTCCAGCCATCCTTAAAAGCAAAGTTCATCCTCTGTCTCGACATTTTTCTGCAGATGACAAGAAAAACATCAGTGGGGCAAAACTTGTCATGAACAAGAACAAAATAAAGTATTTATTAAAGTAAATTTTAGCTTATTTTGGTGAAATGAATCGTTTACTTTATGTATGAGTTTTGTTTAATTTAATGAAATATTAAGTTCGAAAGATAGAAAGGAGAAAATTTGAAGTTTAAAATTTTTTCTCAAAATTTTCATTATATTGAGGTTGATTACAAAATTTGGACTAGTTCATAGACATTTGACCACATAGATAACCCTAAAACAATCAAAGTTTTAAAGTTTCAAAGCAAGTTAAGGCAAGTTCTATCAGGTTGCGTAATAAGTTTTCAGATATCGTCCATTTATTGGTAACATGGGTCTTTCGCCCTGGAAGTCCACTGATTGGTAGGCTTCTCCTCTGTAGACCTTTTCAACAACAAATGTCCTCTCCCAAGTTGGCTCAAATTTTCCACCTATTTTGCGGCATGCAAGAAAAGGACTTTTGAGCACAAGTATGAGATCACCAAATTTGAATGTCCTTAGGCGGACCAATTTTTCATGGGCTTGTACAATCTTTGCCTGGTAAAGCTTCAAATGTTGTTGTGCTTCTAGTCGTTTTCCCTCGAGACTCTCCAGATCTTCAAGTCTGAGTTTTGCAGTTTCCTCCGTTGTGAGTTGATTAGCAATGGAGACTCTGAGAGATGGTGTCTTGATTTCTAGCGGTAGCACGACCTTGGCTTCGTACATGAGCATATATGGTGTACACTGAGTGGGAGACCTGAAATTCGTATGGTAGGCCCATAAGGCTTCTAATAGTTTGTTGTGCCAATCCCTTTTGTTTTCATCCAGCGTCTTCTTCAAAATCTGTACCAGTGTTTTGTTGAAAGCCTCAGCCAGACCATTTTCTCTGGGATAGTAAATTGTAAAGTATCTCCAATCTATCCCATGTCTTTTGACAAAATTGTTGATCTTTGTGGTTCTGAAAGCTGTCCCATTATCAGAAATTATTCATCACGGTACTTCAAAACGGTAGACAATTTGGCTATTGAAAAATTGAAAAACATGCTGTGCTGTAACCTCACGTAACAGTACTGCCTCCACCCATTTGGAGAAGTAATCTATAGTGGCAAGTATAAACCTGTGTCCTTTAGAAGATGGAGGGTCTATCAGACCTATTATGTCTGTTCCCCAACACTCGAATGGCCACGAGGCAATAGTTGGGTGTAACACATTCGGAGGCTGGTGTAAGACCACCTCATGCACTTGACATTGGTGACATTTTTTTGCTGTATCCATGCAATCGGACATCATTGCTGGCCAATAATATCCGAGTCTTTTGATCTTCAATTTCATCTTCAGCCCTGAATGGTGAGCGCCACACAATCCAGCATGTCCCTCTTTGACAATATTCTGTGCTTCGGCTTTGCTCGAACACCATAGCCACATCTGGTCGAATGATCTTCTGTAGAGAACGTTTCCCATCAGGGCATAAGACATAGCCCTTCTTGTGATGTGGTGCACATCAGACTTGTCTTCTGGCAGCTTTCCAGTATGCAAATATTCTATTAATAGCTTGCGCCAATCTTCATTGTTGTATGCAACTGTATTTATTGTTTCTTCTTTTCCAAGCTTGTGCAGAGTTTCAATATAGATCTGAGACAAGACTCGTCTTCCTTGCATTGTCACTTCAATGGAATCCTCCAGGGGACATGCCATTTCCATAGCAAGTTTTGGTAGAGCGTTTGCATGGCATTATCTCTCCTAGGAATCAAGTAGAAAGTCACATTAGGAATCTGCTCCAGGAGCTTCATTGTGTACTGATGGTATTCTACTAACCTTGGTTTCAAAATTTTGTATTGTCTGACGATTTGGTGAATGACGAGTTGGGAGTCTCCATAGATGGCAATGTTTGTTATATCCACTAAGATTGTCATTTCTAACCCAGTGATCAAAGCTTCATATTTTGCTTCATTGTTGGTGCACGGCTCTGTCAGGTGGTATGAGAACCTCAACATACCCTTATCTGGCGTGATAAAGATCAAACCAATCCCTGCTTTGCCTGATATAACTGTGCCTGATCCTTTATCTTTTCTGGCTGACGAAGTGCTATCGAAGTACATCTCCCAGTGTTGCGCACTAGAGAATTCCATTTGTAGTATTTTCTCGTTTGGTGACTGGTCATTGAGAGAGGACCCAGCTGGCAGTGGGTGTGCAGCGAGAAAGTCTGCTAGTATCTATCCCTTGAAAGCACGGAGGGGAACAAAAGTTATATCAAATTGCAATAAGAACATTGACTATCTTGCTAAACGTTCGGAGAGTGTTGGTCGAGTCATCAGATATTTCAATGGATTAACTTTCAAAGTTAAGGTAATCTTATGAGAAAGCATGTAATGTTTAAAGTTTTGAGTAGCGAAAATCAATGTCAGATAATGCTTCTCAATAGGTGGATACCTTATCTCCGTCGGTATTAGGCGACGAATCAAGTAGTAGAGTGCATTTTCTTTACCCTCATGATTGACTTGGGCTAAGAGGGCTCCGATAGAGTCATCTAAAGCCGCGGTATAATGTATCAAAGGTTTTCCCTGGATAAGGGCTGCCAAGTCAGGAGGTGTCATTAGATATTATTTAACGTCTTCAAAGGCCCGCTGTCATTTTTCTTCCCAAAAAAGTTTGGCATCCTTTTTAATTAATGCCGAGAAAGGCTGACACCTACCTGAGAGATTAGAAATAAAGCGTCTCAGATATGCCAACTTCCCCTAGAAGGAACGTAGTTGTTTCAAAGTTTTAGGAGGAGGCATTTCCAAGATAGCTTTAATTTTTGAATCTTCATCTTTGTTTGTGATAAATTTTTGAGAGAAGACAATCTTCTTTGGAGGCACGTAGTAGGCAACATCTTCATGGATACCAACTTCAAGCACTGAAAATGGTTATAGGTCTCCTTTAATACAATTTTCTTGACCATTTTTGTGGTATTTGATGCACTGGTGTAGAGATGATGGAACCATATTGTGCTCATGAATCCATGATCGACCCAGTAGAGCATTAAAAGAGGTCTCGACGTCGAAGATATGAAATTTAGCAGTTATTACGAGTTCTCCAACCTTCATAAGTAATGTAATTTATCTGAGGGCTCTTTCTCCCTTTTGGTTGAATCCTCTTAACATCATTTTATAGGTCATAACCTCTTGAGCTTCAATATCCAAGTAGGCCAATGTTTGTAGGCTCTTCAAGTTAAGAGAGGCTCCAAGATCCACTAAAACTCTAGATAACACAAATCTGCCGAAGTTGATGGAGATGTAGAGTGGATGGTTGTAGTCGGCGGTACCGAGCAGCAAGTCTTCATCTGTGAAGGTTACCCCTGACTGTTCTTTCAATGAGCAAACTTCATCTAAGGATGTGCTGGCCAATTGAGCTAAGAAAATTTCCTGATCAAGCAAAGCTGTAACCAGAGACTCTCTCATCTCCTTTGACAGGATTAGAGCGTCGTAGATGCTTAATCGGGCCGGAAACTCCCTAAGATGATCTAGCACGTTGTAATCTACTTTGTATGATCCTCTGATTTTATCTTAATTATGTGATTCTTTCACTGGTGGAGGTGGGGGTATCTCATCTCGGGTCATTATCTGCTTTCCCTTATCTGTTGGAGCTATTCTTAGTGGTAACACTTTTCCGCTCCTTAAGTTAACTTCTGTGATTTCTTCTTTTTGAGATATCATTGTTGAATCTTCTGGTTTCGGAAAGATCCAAGTTGATGGCAAGTGGTGTACCGTGATGCTCCAGAATTGGCTCCTCGTTATTGGTGTTGTCGTAAGCGGTATCATTGATGTCTTCTTTGGACTTGACAACGAGTTCATCAAACTTGGGTATAATTTGAGGATCATTTTAGGGATCGAGATCAAACCTAGATCGGTCATAATCAGTTACGTTATCACAAGAAATAGTTAAAATGTAGCCAAATTTACAATCATTATATACATAAGACCCCGGAAGGACAAAAGGATAATCATACAAAGTCAAGGGTTCGAGGATTTTCTTCCCCGATTCTGAGACAACTGATATAGTAGAGGCAGCTCCTATCCTACCCCCCTGTGCAATCAATCTTTGTAGTGGGGCTTTTCTCTTCTTCTTTGTCTTTGACGATGACGGATCTCCTGACAAAACCTTCATCTCGGGCTTGGTATGCTGCATACTTTGAATGGAGGCTTGTTTTGATGCAGACTGGATCTTGTTCAGTATTTTCTTGGATGATCTGCTCTAGACCTCATTCCATTCTTCCTTGGCATTTGTAGAAGCTTGTTTCAATGAATCTTATATTTGATTAAGGACCCTCTTGAGTTCATCCAAATTTGTACTCCATCCATAAGTTCCAGTATACGGATCGATTGGGGAGATTGGCTCGGCCAAAATCATATTTATGGAACCTTTTTTAGATTCTTTTAAATATTCTTTCGGGATTGTTATGTTCTCTTCTTTAAGGTTCCTCTCAAGCCAAACCGTAAAGATGAAGCATTTTTCTATAGTGTGCCCGAGCAACCGGTAGTGTGGGCAATAATTTGGCTTATTCTTCCTATCAACCTCTTCAGGCATCGTTGGATCTGGTAGTTTGAATTCTGGCTTCTTCATTAGACTTCTAAATATTTTACGTATAGCTTCATCTTTGAAAGAATACACCATCTTACATCGCTCTGAAAGGGACATTTTCTTATCCTCTGTTCGAGGTTATCCCTCTTGAGGTGGTTGCTGATTGGATTGATTATTCTATTTCTGGGAGTATTGTGATGAAGACTGGCGATGCTCTTCTCCATATATTTTTATCAGCTGCTTTCCTTTGTCAACGGTCGCCACTACTCTTGATTTCTTTTCGAACACTCTGGTCACCTTAGCCTTTTTGTGTGGCTCCATGTGCTTAATCTCTTCTTGAAGACTGTTGCTTTGCTGAGTAGCTTCTCAAAGGATTTGATGGTGAGTCCCTTGAGCATGAAAGCTACTGGCCCATGTATGCTCTTGAGTAAAAGTTCAATCGCATGATGTTCCTGTAGCCGAGGTTCACATTTTATGCTAAGGTTTCTACACCTCAAAATATAGTCTACGAAAGTTTCACTATGCTTTTGATTTTCCATCATGAGCTTTCCAATAGACACCACGATAAATCTTTTCACAAAAAGTTTTTCCAATTCAGAAAATGTTTTAACTGACCCGTTAGGCAAGTCAGCATACCAATCGAAAGCAATTCTTAACAAGCTGCTGACAAACTACTAGAAGAGTAGAGCTTCACTATTTCTCGTGTTGCCACAGTTGGCTTGGAAATGTGCTATATGCTGTCTAGGATTTTCAATCCCATCAAATATCTTGAAGTTTGAGGCCACAAAACCCTTGAGGAAAGGTACGACATCGAACTCCTCCGGGTAAGGTCTACCCTTTAGAACCAATGCACCGCCCTTAGATTGAGTAAGGCATCCTGCACTTGTTCAACCATTTGCTTGAATTCCTTTTCTGGCATGGGACTTGATGGAGAATCTTTCTTCAGTTGCTCATCTTTATTTGCTGAAGTAACCGCTCTTCTTTCATCTGTGATGTGTATGATTTCCGGCGGATTGATTTCTGGAGAAGCCAATTGCGGAGTTTGTGATTGCCTCTGAATGGTGGCCATGGCAGTCATAGCTGCAGTCATCTCTTTTATTCTTTTCTCTAGCAGACTAACTTGCTCATCCCCTAGGAGGACAACCCTATGCAGTTCATCTACGACATTCTCTTCGGTGTAAGGTTGAGCCTCGCATGCAGATGTGGTGGCTCTGGTTTCGATCACATGGACATCCATGAAATCCTCCTCCAAGTAATCATTATAATCAAAATTTCATCATCGTTATCGACGGAAACTTCGTGTTCTTGAAGTAACTTGGAAATCTCGATCCTAAGTTTCTCAACTTTCTCTTTAATTATTGATTCCTTGATTGCTTTAAGATCTGGAGGACCTGATGGACATCCTCTACTTGTTCCTCCATTTCGCTGGCTATTGTCGCGACGATGTCAGATATTTCAGATACTGGTTTCACTTCTTGTCCCATGGGTTCATCGGACTGTATCGGTGCGGTAACCTTGGGTATCCATACCTTTTTCCTTCTTGACGATGATGTATCAGGACGGAGCGTCTTAGTAGAAACATCAGTACGTCGAGGGAAAGTATGCTCCTTGTGGTGTATACCGACTACGGTTCTAGGTAATTATCTTTTCTTTTCCTTTGGGATTGTAGGAATGTCTCCATAATGGGTGACGGGTAAGTTCTTCGGACCCGGTCATGACTTAACTGGCCGACAGCTTGTGGTCCTGGAGGCAGTGTGATCAATAGTAACCACTGCGATATCCACTCTCTTTCCTAAATGGAACGAAACGGGGATGCGAGTAGGTGCACTCCAATTGTTTTGTGAGACTTTATGGCATACTTGACATCCTTCAAAATTTCCTTCTTCATGAGAGGGAAAATTGCATCTCCCACTCGTTTAAGCAACTCGCTAACTGAACATCCCACTTTGGTAGCAAGCCTTCTGAAAACTGCACTAACTCGAGTGATAGGAGTGAACTTCTTTCTATCCTCACCATCTCCATGAAGTGATGGTAATGCGGAAGTGATTCTCCGGATACTCTCATATCCATCGGTATCCGTCAGAGGATGGAATCTACTCCCCCGTAGGAGTGGATAAATTTCTGGTAACACTTCTTCATCTTGATGAGGCTCCTCCTCAATGGGTGTCTCCTTGGGAATTTGGGCTTTAATGGCCCTCCAAACTTTTTTGTTACGGTTCCTCCTTTGAGTTCGGGTCAGCGGTATAGTCCTTGAACTTGATCTAATTTCAAATACAGATGGTGAGACAACTAATCCCTCAACCGGATCCTCAATAATCATTACTTCTTTCCCCTTAGCAGCAGAGGGGCAAGTAGGTTTGGCGGGTGTCGCGACTGCAGTAGTTTTATATTTCTTGCAGGCTGAATTTTGTAGGTGGTTCTTGTATTTCAGGAGCGACAATCTTCATTACTACAAATGGGGCTTTCTCTAGGATGACCTCGAGATCTTCAAATCCAGCTCCGAATTTGATGGTAGGAGCAAGGTTGCGGGTTTCGTGTCTCATTGGCAGGTTACAAAAAAAGGTCAGCAATGGGTAAGCCATAGCAGCAGGCTTGAAAACAGAAAGTTTCAGGGTTAGCTATATGGCCAATAACCTCGTAATTTTTAGTGCAAGCACTGAAAGCAGAGGTTGATCTATAGACCGGGCGGGTCTTAATTTGTGGGTATTTTAAAATCTTGTTCAAGAAAAAGTGTAAAATTTAATTAATATAAGAAAATTTTAAAGTGCGCGCAGCACAACACGATTTGGTTTAATTTACAGAATAACAAATCAAATTTGGAAGGGAGATGTGAAGTATTTTAGGACCCATTGTGAGACAAATTTAGTGACAGACAACGCCCAGGTGGAACTAGTCCACCGACACACCTATTGGGGGTCCGACCCCACATGAAAATTGAAAGAGTCCTTAATGGTCTTCTGAACCCCTCTGTTCAAGGATGGCTGAATAGCTAGTCCTTAAGTCCAAGGAGTTGGTTGTACCTTCCCAAGAGGGACATGGACACATTATCGATGTGTGAAGATAATATTTTTTGATTTGTATGGAGAGAAAAACTTGTCCCCAGCAGAGTCGCCAGATGCTGTCGGTCACCGAAATCAAAATCTCGTCGCCCGCTTCGGAAGGATGTTTTAATTTACATATATATTTAGTTTTTTAAAAATATGAAATTAAACCGACCCCATATTTTTTATAGTTCAAATGAAAGAGCACTGTACCTCAAATCCTGTATATATCCCGAAGGATAAACACAAGACTTGAAGATGAGGCTCGATCAAATAAACTAAGGAATACATGACGTTCATTTGGTCTTCAAAACCTTTATATTTGCCGACAAGTTCCCCTATTTAATATAAATAATTAAATAGGGTTTATATTAAGTTGGGTTCGGACATGCTTCCTATAAGGGCAAGCCCCTATAGTTACTTACATCTTAAATGACCAAACTCACCTAAGAAGACTCTCGGTAAAAATCAGGAAATATTATCATCAAGGAGTTTGAAAGGGTAGGACTTTTCAATGAGATCAGACATAGAGGTGTCAGAGGGGATTGGTTTAAATTTGGAACATTTTTTTGTAGAGTCCAAAGGATGAAGAACTAGGGGATGTCATGGATCTAGAGGAGAACCCCGGTGGCTTCCCAAGCTATACTAATGTTTGGCTTCATTTTTTAGGAGAAATATTTAGGTGTTTCATCCTGCCAATTTTATTAATTAGGACTTACGTTCTTGTGAAACGATTACACAAATATCCTGGAAGATGTGAGGGTTTAGGTCGTGACGGACGACAACCTCATAATCCTAAGACGAGTTAGGGATTATATTGTATAGCAGGGCTGTAAAAAGGCCTAAAGATAAGGTGAGAATTTACACTGCATAAGCAAGTAACCTCAAACTCCTATGGCTTTGTTGTTTATGTCTAAGGAAGGAAGATTAATTTAGCTGGGGAAGACAGGTTTTGCTGTTGAAGATGGCCGTGCTGCCCTCCATGTTAGATCTAAGCTCCTTACCGCGACGAGTTCAAGTTCTCTATTGTGTCAAGTTATGATGTTAAATCAGGTGGCTCTATGGTTGAAGTTCTTTAAACTTTATGGAGGCATATTAAAGTTGATTAGACCTACACCGGTTAGGATCCTACTGTTCCCTCGTTCAAGCACCACTATTTTCTTTTGGATTCACTTAGTCCAAATGAACTTACTAAACTCAACATAACGAGTTCCATAATTTCATTTAGACCGTGGGAAGCCTCATTAATAGCCATAGGTTACTCCTTCGAGGGATTCACGATCATCTAATAGAGACATCTTAATTTAGTTGCAATTTTAGTTTTGTGTGATGTTTGTGATTAATTTTGAGTTGCTTTATATTTTGAATGTTGTGGTGGGGAATTTTATCTTGGTTGATTTTAGTTTTGGTTTTAGTTTTCATGCAGGGAGGCATCGTTGTTTAGCATGCAAGTTTGCAGGTATAAAAGTACAGTATGAAAGTACACGAAAGACAACGCTAAAAACTGTAAAAACGTACCTCGCAAGTCTTCTTGTTCCACCACCTGAAACTCAAAAGACTTGTTAATTCAATTTATATGAAGTAGGGAAGTAAAATTTTGTCGACCTATCTAACCCTAGGTCATATCCTGGTGGGTCCCTAAGAGTTTTAATTAAGGATGATGTTGCCAAGAAAAATATATTAAGTTTAGTAGATCTCCGAGGTATCCAACAGATGTTGAGAAAGAAGCAGGTCCGTGCTACTCTCTCGCTACCTGGTGGAAGATCCCGAGTTCTTTTAAACTTTATTATTTGCTTAATAATTCATCCTATAAAACACCCTAATGCTCAATGAACATTGATGTATCGATTACCCCTAAGAGTGTAATTTAAATGAAAATTATGTGGGTGAAGACCCTAAAAGAGGCAAGTTAGTGTTATTGGAACACTTCGCCAAATTTTAGTCCTAATTGGGCTTGCAATTTTTAAAAGATGTTTTAATTTTCAATGATGTTTACTTTTCTAATCCTCATTTAAATGAAACTTGATTTAGCCTAAGTCACTACTAAGCCCTTAAAACCTATGTGAGTGTCTCAGTTAGTTTTGAAAAGGTTAAGTTTTAGCTGGTCATAAATCATGATTTTNCACTTCATAATTTGTCAAATTCAATTCAAATGACTTTAAAATTTTTATCCTACCTCATTCATGGGCCAATTAGACATCAGAGGAGAAAATATGATTTTTCAAAATTTAATTTAATTTATATAATTATTTTCATATAAAAATAGGATTTTTCAAAGAAAATTCCTAATTTGACCAAGGTAAATCCTAATTTCTTGAAATTTTTATTAGAGATAGACCCATGAATTTTATTTGAATTCATTTGTAAAAATGGAGTATTTTATTTGAATTCATATGTAAATGCCAAATTAGTTTTATAATTTTTCTGTAAAAATGCCAAATCATTTTTGTAAATACAAATGCCAAAAATGTTTTATAATTTTTCCAAAACTGATTTGGCATTTGAATTTACAAAACTGAGTTTTAGAGTTTTATAATTTTTTTTTGTAAAACTTTTGGCATTTTTGGCCAAAGTCTTAGAGTTTTACAAAACTGAATTTTAGAGTTATATAAATATGCAAAAAATGCCAAACTGAGTTTTAGAGTTCTAAAACTTGGTTTTGTAAATACAAACAACAAAATAACTTGATTTTCGATCTCCACTGTTATTTAAGATCCAGAGAACTCACCATAAAAGTTTCAAAGTATTTTGAGTTCATTTGATAACTTAAATTGATTTTTCAAGTTAAATAAAAATTTTGGCATTTAAATGATTTTCAATAATTAAAATATAACTTGAAAAATTATAAACTTGGTTTTTTGAGTTCTCTGTGATCAGGGATATTTTCTAAAAAAAAAATGATATTTAAAATTAAAAACTTGATTTCTAACCTATTTTAAATATTTAAATAATTAAAAATCCCTAAAAATCACAAAAAATAATAAAACTCATGGAAATGTTCTAAATTGCTTCATAAGCACTTAGGAACAATTAGAATATTTTTCCTGATTTGGCATTTTTGCTTGAAAAATTATAAAACTGTAAAACTCAATTTTGTAAATACAAATGCCAAAAATGTTTTATAATTTTTCAGTAATTTTTGTAAATACAAATGCCAAAAATGTTTTATAATTTTTCCAAAACTAATTTTGGCATTTGTATTTACAAAACTGATTTGGCATTTGAATTCATCTGTAAATGATTTTCAATAATTCATCTGTAAAGTGGGGTTGGCATTTTTGGCATTTCTAAAACTCATGGCATTTCAAGTTATATTTTGGCATTTTTGGCATTTGTAAAAATAGAATATTTTATTTGAATTCATCTGTAAAAATAGGTAGAAAGACTAGAGAAGCCTTTGGACCAAATTTCATGATTTTTTGAATTTTATTTGAATTTAAAGAATTATCTTAAGTTCAGGGGTATTTATTAAATATAAAATATTTCAAATGGGGAAAATTAAGTTTTGTATTTTTGAAAAGTTTTCTTGAGGTCAGAGAACTCAATGGAGAAGTTTTTATATTTTTCTGAATTTTATTTGATTTATTGAAATTATTCTTAGTGAAACCCCATTTTAACCTTTAAAAATTATTTTTTAGCTTTAAAATTTAGTATATTTATTTAAAAAATAAGGAAAAATATTCAAATTGTTCCTAAGTGCTTAGGAAGTAATTTAGAACATTTTCATGAGTTTTATTATTTTTTATGATTTTTAGGGATTTTTAATTATTTAAAAATTTAAAATAGGTTAAAAGTCAAGTTTTTTATTTTAAATATCATTTTATTTTTTGAAAATATCCCTGATCACAGAGAACTCAAAAAACCAAGTTTATAATTTTTTAAGTTATATTTTAATTATTGAAAATCATTTAAATGCCAAAATTGTTATTTAAATTGAAAAATCAATTTAAATTATCAAATGAACTCAAAATACTTTGAAACTTTTATGGTGAGTTCTCTAGATCTTAAATAACAGTGGAGATCAAAAATCAAGTTATTTTGTTGTTTGTATTTTTAAAAATTAATTAACTTAGTGATTTAGGGTTTGTAAAAATTAAGTGTATTTTTAATGACTTGGCTCATGAGAAATTTTTCCAAAGGTTCTCTAATCATAGTAAACCTTCTAAAATTTTCTTGGATTTTTCTAAGGAATATGCTAATTTCCATGATTATTTCAAGCAAATAATGCACATAAAATTAAAAAATGTGATCCTCTGTCTAGGGACCTCCTCTGACTTTAGAGAAATCAAAGAATGTTCCCCTTGACAGAGGCTACAACATGCCAAAAATTCAAGCTATGGTGATAAGTCTAGATGCACGGAGAATCAAAAGATTCAAATCAAGGTTTAATTAATCAAAAATAAAATATGCATTACATGGACTTAAAATTATTTTCACATTATTCTCCTCTATTCACTGAGCAAGATGGTATTTTTATTTTATTTTTTGTGATTTTCCTACACCAAGATATGAATTTTTTAAGTTAGGGGTATTTAAATAAATATGAAAAATCCCTATTTATCTATTTAAACAGCGCGTGCTGACTAGATCCTAGGCAGCTCCAAAGGCACGCATTTTGCACTCTGGTTGGATGCTGCCATCCACATAGCTGTTGACAGGGCCCGCGGTTTATGTTTCGAAGCGCTGTCCGGCTCGATCTCCTCCGTTCATTCGATACAAGCTTGATCAAACGGCTCCCCGTCATCTTCCCCGATAGAGTGATCCCGTGACCGTCCACACTAAAACCTTAAGATCTCGGCCTAGACACAACCAAATCACTTTGGGTTTGATCGTATGGAGTCGTCTAAGTGAGATGAACACATCCATATGGTAATCATGTAATTAAATTAAGTCTAATTAAATGGAGAATCAAAAAAGGCTCGGGAGGGAGAGAAGTTTTATACCTTTGATCGGAGAAGTGAAGCTTCGATCAGAGAGTCTTGGCACATTTGTTGTGATCCAAAGAGGCTAGGGATTGAGTCTCTGGTCTTGCTGTGAGGCATAGATATGATTTTGATCACCTCCGAATTTGGGTGTTGGTCTAGAGCTATGGTAGAGGTTCTGTGAGAGGGTAATTTGTTGGGGCTTTAGCTCCTTTCACTGTTGTGAAGGTGTTGGTGAGTTTAAGTAGATTTTAGTGGATTATGGAGGTGTGGAGAGTTTTGTCCTGTCTCCGGCAAGGTTTTGAGCTCAAAAATTGGGATCCGACAAGGGGATTCAAGGTAATGTGATGGTTGGGCTACACTGAGGAGGTTTCAAATATGCTTTGGGATTAATTTGGGGAAATCTCTTAGAGTAATTTTCAGCTCTCCCTCAATGGCCGTAGAGGGGAGCATTTTATAAAAAAGGCCTTAGGCTTGCTGTCATGGCCAATTCGGGGGTGAAATGTGCTGCCTAGGTGGAGGGCATAGAGGCTTTAATCTTTAATTTGGATGATGTGGCCTCTAGGTTAGAATTTGGTTTAATCCCATGGGGGTGGCTCTCGGTTTGGCCATTTTCCGGCCACTAGCCTGACCGGCCGGCCAGGGGGAGGCGGCTAGGAGCTCAGGGAACNCCACTAAGCTGGCCGGCAGGCCAGGGGGAGGCGGCTAGGAGCTCAGGGAACCCAGGGGAATATGTCACAACAATTTAATGATTTTAGGCTTTATTTTGGTAAGGGTATCTTAAGCATGTATATTTTTGGGAATAAAATCCATTAATTTGGGGTACTTTTGTTCCATGGCTTAGTTTAGTGGTTAGATGGGCTTTGGCTCAGTCTTAGGGTCTAACCCTGGCTGAGGTGGAATTAATTTGATGGATTTGGGGTAGTTAGGCCATCTTTAATGCATAGGTTCAATGTGGGTTCAAGTGATCAAAGTTTGGGTTTGGGCTAGGTTAGCCATTTTAATCGACAAAATTGATTGATCAACATTGTGTAGATGATTTTTATGAAGATTTTTGGTGGAGGGTTGTAGTGATTTTTAGTTCAATTGGTAGGTCAATTTAAGGGATTTTTTGCGATTTGGCCAATTTGGGTATGTTGGGCTAGACATGGGTCTAGGTTGGGCTAACCTTAGGGTAAGTGAAAATTGAATAGTTTAAATGATCAAGGAATGTGTTGTGAAGATTTTTCATGAAGGGATGGATTGAAAATTTTGGGGCTAAGGCCCTCAATTTGGTGAAATTTGAGGACATGGCCAATTTGGGGAAATTTGGGTCTTTTGGACTTAGGTTGAAATCAAACAAAAGTAAGGTCTTACAAAGGCCAATTAAAGGTCAATTTTGATGTGTGGGAATGCTATGAAGATTTTTCAACACAAATTGTAGCCAATTTAGTGGGTTATGGGTTCAATTTGGTGGAACCAAGTCATGGGGCCAAAATTGGGGTTTTGGTCTATATTAAAATTGGGCTCAAATAATGGGTCAATTGAGTTTTGATTTAGTCTAGATTGGTCGGTGAATTTCAGTTTAGAATTGAAATTAGGTTAAATTGAGACTAATTGGATAGACATTTGGGGTAATTTGGGGAAAGGATGGGCCTTAAAGAGCAATTTGGGGGTTTTGATCAAAGATGATCAAATTGGACAAATTGGGCCATGTGATAGTTAGGAAAAATGAAATTAGAAATATTTGGGATGTTTTGGAAATTTTTGGAATTTTGGGGTAAGGAGGGGTATTTTGGTAATTTGGCCAACTTTGGTGATTTTTGGTAGTTTGAGTGTTTTCAAGGTGTTTGAAATGATTTTTGAATCAAGTTGGGTATTCTAAGCAAAGTTGGGAATTTTGGCAAATTCGGCGTCCCAAGGGTATCTAGGTAATTTGGGGGAATTTAGGGCAAAAGGGTAGGTTGGGTATCTTGGTAGAGTTCGAGTACCAGCCACCATTAATATGCCATGGACCAATGGAAACCCCATTGTGTGTTCTCTATGTAGAAGTCTTAGCTAAACCCTAGCCCAGGGCTAGTGGATTTAGGGAACCATTTATAGGCGTCTCCCAAAAGTATCAAGTGACAAGAACCTAACAATTCTGGGTTTAGGGTAGTGAGTGATTGTGAGTGTAAACAATTGCAAGTGAGTGCCTTAGCCCTAGACCAACACCTAGGGTCAACCCTAAGGTCAAGTAATCCTAAGGGTGACTCATCTTGAGTTTCCCCAATAGTGACCCTACCTACTAAGTACTAGGAGGTTAGGACCAATATGTGGAACTTAGTAGAGAAGAGTTTAAAATTTCTAATGGTGAGGGTTCCTTGTCTAGTTTTCTAAGAATAGTTAATAGGAAATTCCTATGGCTAGACCTTAGGCTACTAAAGAGGAAAAACTAAATCTCAACAAAAAGTGAGGTCAACAATGACTTAGAAGGTCTGCTCTTTCAGGAGCTCGTCATACCTGATACAGATGTTCAGTGGGTTCACTTTTTTTTACAGCAACATGATATGTATCAAACATACTCAGCCTACGATGTATACATGGCATGAGATGTTTTGGATGTACTTTGACATGGACTGTATATTGTACCTTTTTTAGGCGTTAGCCTATGTTTGATCTGTGACATCTTGACTGGAGCAGATTAATGAAAATTTCTCTCAGAAATGTGCCTTTTTTCTCAATTGCATTTCTGTACGATGGATGGAAGCCACGAACCATGCGTTGGTTTAGAATTTCAATGAACAAAGAATGAAACAACAAATCTTTAACAAAAATAAAACTCAAATAAAAATAATCGCAAATGAACAAACAAAAATATAAATTTCTTTTGAAAATCAACCAACTAAAATTAAAACTTTAAAGACATATTTTGAAGAATTAAATGCGATAAAAACAACAAGAAAAGAAAATGAATCTGTTGAGTGGATTCTCTCAGTTTTGGAGTTTCTTACTCTTTGTGAGCGCAGCACAACCATCTTTATATGCATTAATTTTCTTTAAATCCCCACGGTATTACACATTGTGCACTAAATATCCTAAAATTCTTCACATTCTATATGGAGTGTCAGGTTGCCACCCTCTGCACCCTCATCATCTCTTAGGTTGGATGTGAGTCCTAGTGCTTTTCTTCCTAACGTGATCGATATATTTTCCCGCTACCACTTGAGTTGGAGTGAGTCCCAGAGCTTTCCTCCTCAACGTAGCAGATATTTTTCTCTTCGCCACTTAGGATGGATGTGAGTTTCAGCGCTTTCCTCCTCAATGTAGCAGATATTTTCCTCATCACCTCTTAGGTTAGATGCATGTCCCAGCGCTTTCCTTCCTAACGTGATCGATATATTTTCACGCTACCGCTTGAGTTGGATGTGAGTCACAACACTTTCCTCCTGAATGTAGTAGATATTTTCCTTGTCACCTCTTGGGTTGGATGTGAGTCCCAATGCTTTCCTTCCTAACGTGATCAATATATTTTTTCGCCACCACTTGAGTTGAACATGAGTCACAGCGCTTTCCTCTTCAATGTAGCAGAGATTTTCCCGCTATCTCTTGAGTTGGATGTGAGTCACAGTGCTTTCCTCCTCAATGTAGTAGATATTTTCCTCATCACATCTTAGGTTGGATGTGGGTCCCAACGCTTGCCTTCCTAACGTGATCAATATAATTTTTTGCCACCACTTGAGTTGGATGTGAGTCACAGCGCTTTGCTACTCAATGTAGCAGATATTTTCCCGCTACCTCTTGAGTTGGATGTGAGTCATAGCGCTTTCCTCCTCAATGTTGCAGATAATTTCCTCATCACTTCTTAGGTTGGATGTGAGTCACAGTGCTTTCCTTCCTAACATGATTGATATGTTTTCTCGCTACCACTTGAGTTGGATGTGAGTCACAGTGCTTTCCTCCTCAATGTAGCAAATATTTTTCTCGTAACTTCTTAGGTTAGATGTGAGTCACAACGCTTTCCTTCATAATGTGATTGGTATGCTTTCCTGCTACGGATTGAGTTGGATGTGAGTCACAGCGCTTTCCTCCTCAATGTAGCATATATTTTCCTCGTCACCTCTTAGGTTGGATGTGAGTCCTAGTGTTTTCCTTAAAAATGTAATCGATATATTTTCCCGCTACCATTTCAGTTGGATGTGAGTCCCGGAGCTTTCCTCCTCAACGTAGCAAATATTTTCCTCATCACTTCTTAGGTTGGATGTGAGTTACAGCGCTTTCCTTCCTAACGTGATCGATATTTTCCCACTACCTCTTGAGTTGGATGTGAGTCACAATGCTTTCCTCCCCAATGTAGCAGATATTTTCCTCATCACCTTTTAGGTTGGATGTGAGTCCCAACGCTTTCCTTCCTGACGTGATCGATATATTTTTCCACTACCACTTGAGTTGGATGTGAGTCACAGTGCTTTCCACCTCAATTTAGCTGATATTTTCCCGCTACCACTTGAGTTGGATGTGAGTCACAGCGCTTTCCTCCTTAAAGTAGCAGATATTTTCCTCGTCACTTCTTAGGTTGGATGTGAGTTACAATGCTTTCCTTCCTAACGTGATCCATATGTTTTCCCGCTACCGCTTGAGTTGTATGTGAGTCACAGCGCTTTCCTCCTCAATGTAGTAGATATTTTCCTCGTCACCTGTTAGGTTGGATGTGAGTCCCATTGCTTTCTTTCCTAATGTGATTGATATGTGTTTATGCTACCGCTTTAGTTGGATGTGAGTCACAGTGCTTTCCTCCTGAATGTAGCAGATATTTTCTTCATCACCTCTTAGGTTAGATGTGAGTCCCAGTGCTTTCCTTCCTAACGTGGTCGATATATTTTCCTGCCACCACTTGAGTTGGATGTGAGTCTCGGCTCTTTCCTCCTCAACGTAGCAGATATTTTCTTCATAACCTCTTGAGTTGGATTTGAGTCCTAGTACTTTCCTTCCTAACGTGACATACATATTCTCCCTCTCACATGTTAGTTCGAGTATAACTCCTCAGTGGTAACTCAAACTTGTATAGTCCTTTCTTTCTGGCGTAATATCCTTAATGGTTGTCATATTCTACACTGTTGTTACCTTCCATCTTGATTCAGTCATCCCACACATTCCTATTCTCTGAAATTATCAATGCTAAATCAAAATTAAACACTGAATTTGGAATCGAGTCCCCGCCTCAACCGTCAGTTTTCCTGACGATCATTTGCGGAGTATCTTTGCTTTTCCCCAGTAGAGAGTATCTATTGCTCCCCGACGGAAACAATTTTTACTCTATTCTACACTACTTCTGGGTTTGTTGACTTAGGAGTTTATATTGGTTTTGTTAATCTTGTCGGTCAACGCCAATACACGCAGTGTGCTTTCCCAACACACCACACCTATTGGGGGTTCATTTGTTGACCTCATTTTTTGTTGAGGTTTAGTTTTTCCACTTTAGTAGCCTAAGGTCTAGCTATAGGACTTTCTTATTGACTATTCCTAGAAAAGTATAAAAAGAACCCTCACCATTAAAAATTCCAAACTCTTCGCTACTGAACTTGAAATTCCACATATTGGTCATAACCTCCAGCATTTAGTAGGTGGGATCATTATGGGGGAACTCAAGATGAGTCACCCTTAGGATTGCTGGACCTTAGGGTTGACTCTAGGTGTTGTTCTAGGGCTTAAGGTACATACTTGCACTCGCAATCACTCACAATCTTAAACTTAAACTTCTAGGTTTTGGTCCCTTGATACTTTTGGGAGACTCATGTAGGTGGTCCCCTAAACCCACTACCCCTAGGCTAGGGTTTAACTAAGATCACTACATAGAGGACCCAAAATGGGGTTTCCATTGTTTCATTGCTTATTAATGGTGGTTGGAACTCCAACTCTACCAAGATACCCAACCTAGCCTTTTGCCCCTAAACTCCCCCAAATTACCTAGATACCCTTGGGACCCCAAATTTGGCCAAAATTCTCAAATTTACCCAAAATCACAAATTGGTTCAAAAATCATTTCAAACACCTTGAAAACACCCAAACTACCCAAAATAACCAAAATTTGCCAAATTACCTAAAAACCCACTCCTTAGCCCAAAATTCCAAAAATTCCAAAAAAAATCCCAAAAATTCCCAAAACCTCTCATAGATTCCCAATTTCATTTTCTTTAACTACCACATGACCAAATTTGGCCAATTTGACCATCTTTGACCAAAACTCCAAAATTGCCTTTTAAAGACCCATTTTTCCCCAAATCTACCTTAAATGTCCATCAATTTGACCCCAATCTCCCAAAATTTCAATCACAAACTCAAATTCGCCCACAATGTGACCAAAATAAACCAAATACAAGCTCGATTGACCCATGCTTTGAGCCCAATTTCGATATAGGTCAAACACCCAGTTTTGGGCACATGACCTAATCTCACCAAATTGAACCCATAGCCCACTCAATTAGCCACAATTTATGTTGTAAACTCTTCATAACATTCCTAAACATCAAAATTGACCATAAATTGGCCTTGGTGAAACCTCAATTTCACTTAATGTCAACCCAAGTCCAAAAGAGCCCCAAATTTTGCCCAAACTAACTATGTCCCCAAATTTCACCAAATTAATTGCCATAACCCAAAAATTGGCACCCAATTCAAGTTGAAAACTCTTCATGGCATTTCTATTGACCATTTTCAACAATAAATTTGGACTTAGCTCAAGGCTAACCTAATCTAGACCCAAGTCTAGCCCAACATGCCCAAATTGACCGCATCTCCAAAATCCATCAAACTGACCCCCCAATTGAACTCAAAACCCTTTCCATCCTTCACCAAAATTGTTCCTTACAATCACGTACACAAAATTCAATAATTAATTAGACCAATTGACATGTATAGCCTAGCCCAAACCCATGTTTTGGTCATTTGCACCCACTTGGACCCATGCACTAAATGTAGCCTAACCACCCCAAAGCCATCAAATTAACTCCACCACAGCCATTAGTTGGACCCTCGACTGAGCCAAAAACCATCTAATCCATGATAGATGAGCCATGGGCCAAGGGTCCCTCAAATTAAGGGATTTGATTTCTATTTTTTCTTAGGCTTAAGATATCTTTGCCAAAACGATACCTCATTGCAATAAATTGTTGTGACATATTCCCCTGGGTTCCCTGAGCTCCTAGCTACCTCCCCCTGCCATGGCCGACTAGCATAGTCACCAGAGAAGCTAAAACTAAGGGACACCTCCTCTTGAACTTCACCCAAATCAAACCCAGAGGCCACCTCACTCAAATCAAATGATAGAGCTCCTCTGCCCTCCACCTAAGCATCACAATACACCCAAACATTGGCCTTGCGAGCCACCCCTTAGCCATTTTTATAAAAACTCACCTCCAAGGCCATGGGAGGTGTGTTGAAATTTCCTCTGAGAGACTTCTCTAAATTGATCCCAAAGCCTCTTTGAGACCTCAGTGTAATCCAGCCACCACATTGCTCTGAATCCCCTTGCTGGAGCCCAATTTTGAGCTTGAATCTCTGCCTAAAACTAGGTCAGAGCTCACTACACTCATACACTCCACAAAAATCAAATTAAACTCACCCACACCTTCACCACATTGAGGGATGGAAAAGCCCCATCAAATCCTCCTTCCACAGAGACTCTAGCATAGCTTTAGACTAACACCTGAAATTGGGCTTGGTCGAATTCCTACCTAGGCTTTGCACCATAGCCAAAGGCTTAATCCCTAGCCTCCTTGGACCCCAACGAATGTGTCGAGCACCTCTGATTGAAGCTTCACTTCTTAGAGCCAAGGTATTGACCTCCTCTTCCTCCCGAGCCTATTTTGATTCTTCATTTGATTGGGCTTGATTTAATTGTATGATTACCATATGAATATGTTCCTATCACTTAGACGAGTCCATAGGATCAAACCTGAAGTGATTTGGTTGAGTCTAAGCTGAGATCTTAGAGTTTTACTGTGGATGGTCACGGGATCACTCTATCAGGGACGATGATGGGGAGCCGTCTATTCGCGCATCTATTGGATGGACGGAGGAGATCAAGCCAGACAGTGCTTCCTTACATGAACTGTGGGCTGAGTCAGCGGCTACGTGGATGGCGGCGTCCAACTAGAGTGTGCCACATGTGACTTAGGAGCTACCGAGGATACAGTCAGCGCCACACTTTTAAATAGAAAAATAGGGATTTTCATATTTAATTAAATAGCCCTAGTTTTAAAAATTCATATCTTTGTGTAGAAAAATCATAAAATAAAAATAAAAATACCCTCTTGCTCAGTGAACAGAGGAGAATAATGTGGAAATAACCTTACGTCCATGTGATGCACATTTTATTTTTAATTAATAAAACACTGATTTGAATGTTTTAATTCTCCATGCATATAGGAATATCACCATGGATTGAAATTTTAGCATGTTGTTGCCTCTATCTTAATGGATATCTTTTGATTTTTTCAAAGTCAGAGGAGGTCCCTAGATAGAGATCCATATTTTTCAAGTTTATGTCTATTGTTTGCATAAATTAATTATGATCATTAGCATATTGATTAGAAAATTCCAAGAAAGTTTTGGAAGGTTCATTATGACCAGAGGCCCCTTGGAAATAATTTCATTAGTTAACTCATTAAGAATGCACTTAATCTTCACCAACCCTAAAACACAAAGAAAATTAATTTTGTGTAATATAAACATCTAAATGACTTTATTTTTGATCTCCACTGTTATTTAGGATCCAGAAAACTCACTATAAGAATTTCAAAGCATTTTGAGTCCATTTGATGGCCTAAATTCATTTTTCAAGATAAATATCATTTTGGCACATAAAAGATTTTAAAAATCAAAATATAACTCAAAAATGTATAAAAACTTGCTTTTTTTATTTCTCTGTGATCAGAGATATTTTCTAAAATAAAATGGTATTTAAAATAAAAACTCGATCTTTAGCCTATTTTTAAATATTTAAAAATATTAAATAATTAAAAATCCATAAAAATAATAAAAATAATAAAATTCATAGAAAAGTTCTAAATTGCTTCCTAAGCACATTGGAATAATTGCGATATTTTTCCTGATTTTCTAAATAAAGATATTAATATTTGAAGCTTGAAATAATTTTTAAAGGCTAAAAATGGTTTTTTTACTAAAATGATTCCAATAATTCAAAGAAAAACTAAAAAAATGTGAAATTTGTTTCTCTGTGTCCCTTAACATTAGAAAGATTTAATAAAAACAAAACTTAATTTTTCACATTTAACATATTTTATAATTATTAAACACTCTAGAATTTAAAATAATTCTTAAAATTCAAATAAAATTCAAAAAATCATGAAATTTGGTCCAAAGGCTTCTCTAGTCTAAGTCTACCTCCAGTAATAATTTTAAGAGATTAGGATTTACTTTGGTCAAGTTAGGAATTTTTCTTGAAAAATGCTATTTTTTGCATTAAAAATAATTATTTAGATAAATTAAAATTTGAAAAATCACTCTTTCTCCTCTAATGTCTCAATTGACCCATGAGTGAGGTAGGATAAAAATTCTAAAGTCATTTGGATTAAATTTGATAAATTATGAAGTGATAGAGCCCTAGGGGCAAATGTGTAATTTTAGAATTTAGCCTTAATTAACATTTATGCCTAATTTCAAAAAGGGAAATGGAAAATCTCTAATTCTAATTAACATATTTGGATGTTTGAAACACAAGGGGTTAACTGGTACAAACCAACCTCACTTGTCCTAATTAAAAAGGATAAATTTGCTACTTCCTTAAACTACATAAATTTGGGAGTCTAGCCGATTAAATGATCCTAGATTTGGGGGTATGATTTTGGGTGTTAATAACTCACTAATTTAATACCCCTATTTGATGAAAAAAAAAACAAACACATGAATCATCACCATCACTTATAAGTCAATTTCATTTGCAATGACTAATACACTCACAAAAATCTTAAGGGCTTAGTAGTGATTTAGGCTAAATCAAGTTTCATTTAAATAAGGATTAGAAAAGTAAGCATCATTGAAAATTAAAACATCTTTCAAACATTAGAAGCCCATGTCAAAATTTGGCTAAGTCTCTTAAACTTCTATTTTTAAGAGCCTTCACCCACATAATTCTTATATTGAATTACGAGTAATAATTACCATATTCTTAGGGATAATTGAGACATCAATGCTCACTAAGCACTAAGGGTTACAGGATGAATTATTAAGCAACATAATAAGTTTAAAAGAACTCGGGATTTTTCACCAAGCAGCAAGAGAGTAGCACGGACCTACTTCTTTCTTTAGATTTGTTTGATACCANTTAACCTTTTCAAAACTAATTAAGACACTCACCTAGATCTTAAGGGCTTAGTAGTGACTTAGGCTAAATCAAATTTCATTAAAATGAGGATTAGAAAAGTAAATATCAATTAAAATTAAGACATCTTTCAAATACTTCAAGCCTAATTAGGATAAAAAATTTGGCTAAGTGTTCCAATAACACTAACTTGCCTCTTTAAAGGTCTTCACTCATATAATCTTCAAAATTAAATTACAGATGATAAATGCCTTATTCTTAGGGATAATTGATACATCAATGTTCATTGAGCATTAGCGTGTTCACAGAATGAATTATTAAGCAACATAATAAGTTTAAAGAACTCTGAATTTTTCACCAGGCAGCGAGAGAGTAGCACACACCTGCACCTTCTTTAGATTTGTTGAGAGCTCGGGATTTTCCACCAAGAAGCGAGAGAGTAGCACGGACCTGCTTCTTTCTCTAGATATGTTGGATACCTCGAAATCCACTAAGCTTAATATATTTTGCTTGGCAACATCATCCTTAATTAAACTCCTAAGGACCCACCAAGATATGACCTAGAGTTAGATAGGTCATTAAAATTTTATTTCCCTATTTCATATAAACTGCCTTAACATGTCTTTTCTGTTTCAGGTGGTGGAACGAGAAGACTCGTCAGGTTCGCTTTTACAGTTTTCAGCGTCGTCTTTCTTTTACTTTTATATTGTATTTTTATACCTGCAAATTTGCATGCTAAACAATGACGCCACCCTTCATGAAAAATAAAACTATTAGGATAGCCACAAAATCGAAAACAAAACTAAAACTAAAAATAACCAAGATAAAATTCACCGCCATAACATTCAAAATATTAAACAGCTCAAAATTTAACCACAAACATCACACAAAATTACAATTGCAACTAAATTAAGATGTCTCTACTAGATGATCGGGAATTCCTCAGAGGAGGTAACCTACGGTTGCTAACGAGGCTTCCCACGGTCTAAATGAAATTAGGGAACTCATTAAGTTGAGATAAGTAAGTTAATTTGGACTAAGTGAATCTAATAGAAAATAGTGGTGCCGGAATGAGGGAATCGTAGGATCCTAATCGGTGTCGCTCTAATCAACTTTAAATATGCCACCATAAAATTTAAAGAACTTCAACCATAGGGCCACTTGATTTGATATCATAACTTGACACACTAGAAAACTCAAACTAATCACAGCAAAGAGCTTAGAGCTAGCATGGTGGGCAGTACGATCATCTTCAACAGTAAAACTTTTCTTCCCAAGCTAATTCAATCTTCCTTCCTTAGACTTAAACAACAAAGCCATAGGACTTCGAGGTTGCTTGCTTATGCAACGTAAATCCTCACCTTATCTTTAAGCCTTTGTATAGCCCTGTTATACAATATAAGCTCTAACTCGTCGTAGGATTCCGAGGTTGTCGTTTGTTACGACCTAAATCCTCACATATTCTAGGTTATTTTTGTGATCGTTTTACACGAATTTAAGCCCTAACTAATAAAATTGGCAGGATGAAACACCTAAATATTTCTTATCAAAACTAAAGTCAAACACTAGGATAGCTTGGGAAGTCACCGAGGTTTTCCTTTGGATCCATGACATCCCCTAGTTCTTCCTCCTTTAGAATCTACAACAAAATGTTCCAAATTTGAACCAATCTCCTTTCACAACTCTACGTCCAATCTCATTGAAAATTCCTACCCTTTGAAACTCCTTGAAGATAATATTTTCTCATTTTTATCGAGAGACTTCTTAAATGACTTTGTTCATTTAAGATATAATTAACTATAGGGGTTGCCTTTATAAGAAGCTTTTCTCGAACCCGTCTTAATAAAAACCCTATTTAATTCTTTATATTAAATAGGGGAACTTTTGGGCAAATAGAAAGGTTTCACAAACCAAATGGATGTCATGTATTCCCTAGTTTATTTGACCGCGCTTCATCCTCAAGTCTTGTGTTTATCCTTCGGGATAGACACAGGATTTGAGGTATAGCGCTCTATCTTTTAAACTATGAAAAATATAGGGTCAGTTTGATTTCATATTTTTCTAAAACTAAATATATATGTAAATTAAAACGTCCTTCCGAAGCGAGCAACGAGATTTCGATTCTAGTGACCGAAAACTTTTTACAGGCAACTCTCCAACAAAAAATAGAGTTGACAACATATTTGGTTTTTAAAGATTGAAGTGTCATTTGAGGACAAGTACCATTTTAAGTTTGGTGGGTTTTGATACACCTGAAAAAAATGCTTAAAGGAGTGAAAAATGATCAAATTTGGAGCTAAAATGTGAAAAATTGTGCAAAAGAGTTTTGATGCCTAAGCGCCAGATCTGGCGCTAAAGCACTGGTTAAATAGAGAAGGTCACGCCTAAGCACCGAGACCCCGTACTTAAGCACCAGTGGCAGTTACTAGATGAGTAAAATTGGTTTCATGAAATTTGAAGAGGTTTTGGAGGCACCCATTGGCTTCATAGTTGGTTGTAACCACCATGGATGAAAATTATCTTGAAATGATGTGTCGCTTAGGCAAATACATTAAATCAAGACACATTTTGAAGAGATCCCAAGGCACCTCTTGGAAAATTATAAAATAAAGAAGAGAGGACTTAGAAAAGTGTCCTAAAAATATTAACAAGTTTTGAAAGTTCTTCTCTAAGGAGTTAGTTCAGAGAGATTTTCACGAACTATTTTTTATTTACTTTATCTTTTTTATTTTTGTTTTGAGTGATTGTAAAAGAAAAGAGATTCAAAGGAACTTCAAGAGTTTGGTGGAGGACATGAGATAAGTTTTTCTCTTTTTTGTTTTAAACTACATTTCGTTTTAGTTACTTCTTGTTGGTTTGACAATGATTTCTACTTTTAAACTAAAGTGTGGTTTTGTTTTCTCCAAGCTTGTTGTTGGTTTGACAATGATTTCTTATTTTAAACTAAAGTGTGGTTTTGTTTTCTCCATAGATTCTGAGTAGTTTTCCTTAACTTTCTTCTTAAAATGATAAGTAAGTAAGTTTTGGATGGATGTTGTGGAGATTATTGATCTTTAATGATGGAAGAGGTTGTGATGATTTAAATCCATGCACTACATTTACTTATTGATTTGGCCAATCTAGATGTTAAAATTTATTGTGAGAACATGTAAGAACCGGGCTGATATTGTCTCAGTCAACAACTGAAAAGAATCAAATGGGGTCGTATGAATGAGAATGTAGTTCATACGATTGAGTGCAAATAAATAGAGAAATATTCATTGATGAGTTTAGAGTTAGAGGACTTTAAAGTGACAGGTTAAAGCCTCCAACTTGGCTTATTATTTTAGGTTCTGATACGAGAATGTTAGCCCCCAAGTGGAGGGAATCGAGGGAACGCTAGAGTGAGAGCTAGTATCTTCCCTGCCTGACCTATCTTTAAACTATTCAATTTTTAAATTAGTCAATGTTCTTTATAGGATCTCTAGTAAGGGTAAAGAATATTATCACTCCTATTTGGCACAACACAATTTTCATACTTCCACAAAAAAATTCCTATACTTGTTACTGATTCATGATAATAAGAAATATATTTTTATATTAAGTACTTTTCTTCTACGAAAACTTTAGTTATCTTTTTACTGTTTCGTTAAAATATCAAAAATACCAAAAATATTTAAATTTAAATTCATATAAAAATCATTTTTGGTTTAAGTAATTTTCTTCTTAAAAATTGAAAAAACTTTCTAAAAAGTGCATATTGCATAATCTTCCCTGTGGGTTCAACATTCAGTTCTTAATTAAAAAGTTATATATTACTTGATAACAAAATGTATACTTACGTAGTATCTTAATATGAATATATACAAATTAAAAAGTTAAATTCTTATTTTTCTTCAGGATCATGTTTTTGGTTTTTTTGCTAAATAGGAAAATATAAGTGAAAAATATTATCAAAACTATTGTTATACTATGCGTAAGCATTAAATACAGGACCATGGGTCTTACGAATATAACCATTATTATTTCAGCTACGTTCTAACTATTTTTAGTGATAACGTAATCGATTATGACCAATTTAACCTTGATCTTGATTTCCAAAATGATCCTCAAATTATACTTAAGTCTGATGAACTTGTTAACAAATCCAAAGAAGACATCGACAACACCGCTTATGACAGCGCCGCGAGTGTTGAACCAATCCTCAAACTCCACAGTGCACCACTTTTCATCAACTTAGATCTTTATGATAAAGAAGAAACACTAGAATATTCACCTATGGTAACTCAAGAAGAAGAAATTACAGAGGTGAACTTAAGGAGCGGGAAAGTATTAACCCCAAGAACAGCTCTGACGAATAAAGGAAAGCAAATAGTAACTCAAGAAGTGTTACCTTCACCTTCGCCAGTGGAAGAACCACATAACCAAGAGAAAATTGGAGGATCATAAAAAGTGGATTTCAATGTGCTAGCTCATCTTAGGAAGTTTCCAGCCAAATTAAGCATCTATGATGCTTTAATACTCTCAAAGGAAACGAGAGAGTCTCTGGTTATAGGTTTGCTTGATCAAGATATTTGCTTAGACTAATTGGCCAGCAAATCCTCGGATGAAGTTTGCTAGTTAAAAGAATAAGCTGGGATAACCTTTACAGATGAAGCCTTGCTGCTCGGTACCACCGATCATAATCGAACACTCTATATCTCCGTTAACATTAGCAGATTTGTGTTGTCCAGAGTTTTGGTAGATCTTGGAGCATCACTAAACTTAATTAGTCTACGATATTGGTCTATTTGGACATTGAAGCTCAAGATCTTATGACCGATAAAATGATCCTAAGAGGAGTCAACAAAAAGGGAGATAGAGCACTTGGATCCATTACACTACTTATGAAAGTCGAAGAACTAGTAACAAATGTTAAATTCTATATCATCAACGTCGAGACCTCTTTTAATGCTCTATTGGATCAACCATGGATTCACGAATACAACATGGTTTCATCGTCTCTACACGAGTACATTAATTACTACAAGGAAGGATAAGAACATTGCATCAAGGGAGATTTACAACCATTTTCAGTTCATGAAGTTAGCATTCAGGAAGATTTTGCCTACTATGCACCTCTAAAGAAAATTATCATCTCTCATGAAGTTGTGACATATAAAGTGGAAGATTCAAAAGAATCACAAAGGGGAGGCCATACAGCTCTACTTCAATAATCTTCCACCTCTCTCTTGCAATGAGTTCGTGGGGGTTCTTTTAGTTTGTGTACCCTAAATCGAGGCCAGGGGAGTGGTCGAGCAAGAGCCAACATAATTGGTTAACGAACTAGGCTGACCTTCAACATTGATGATGAAGAAAGTTCTAAAGATGAAATAATGATGACAAAATAGAAGAAACCATAGTGCGAGATATCATCGGAAGATGTGTAGAAAAGCGAATATGAGACAATGTATGATCGGATAAACCACTATGTGAACATCATGACCCTTACTCCGATTCTCCCTCAAAAGGCCAAGAGTTTAGAGGTCAAGGAAGTCCGTAGCGCTAGTTCAAAGTTGTTCAAATTTTATCATGCTTCAACTTCTACTAATCTTGAAAATCATGAAAATTTGGATGAGGGTCCTAATGAATTAATAGAATTACCTTTTGGTTACTTTTCGCCCTGTGTACAAAATTTAATTCAACAGGGACACTTGACAAAACAATTATCAAAAGATAAATTACAACTTTTTAAAAAATTATGCAATGTTAAAAGTCGAAATCCCAACTCAAAAGAGGTTCTCGAAATTGGTACAATCGGACCAATTGATGATTCAGAATTTTGCATGACTGTTACTACTGAATCAGAAGAGGATTGCCTTGATGTGCAGGATGACTCTATTGATCAACTATTAGAAGATGCTACACCAAGATTTGAGGAAGAAATCAAATCAACTATTGATGAATTGCAGAAAATTAATCTCGGGATGGAAGAGCAGCCCTGACTTACATTTATAAGTTCTTTACATAACGATGAAGAATCATTAGAGTTTATCAGACTGTTAAATGAATTCAAAGATTTCTTCGCATAGAGTTATGATGAAATGTCAGGACTGTCAACAGAAGTTGCAGTTTATAAACTCGGCATGGAAAAAGATATGACCCCAGTGAAACAAGCTCCATGAAAAATGTGCCTCAAAATAGAGCCGCAGGTCATAACCAAGGTGAAGAAATTAATAGACGCTAACTTTGTAAGAGAAAAGCAATACCCCACTTGGTTAAACAACATTGTTCCAGTTAAGAAGAAAAATAGACAAATCTGTGTATGTGTCGACTTCAGGGATTTGAATAAAGCATGTTTAAAAGATGAATTTCCATTATCAATACCAGAAATGATGGTGGACATCACATCGACACATGAAATTTTCTCTTTCATGGAAGGATCGTTGAGGTACAATCAAATCAAGATGGCTCCTAACGATGGAGAACTTACAACATTCAGAACGCTGATTAGAATCTTCTGCTACACAATGATTTTGTTTAGGCTGAGGAATGCCGGAGCAACATACCAACAAGATATGATAAAGATTTTTTTATGATCTCGTTCACAAAAAAGTGTAATGCTATGTGGATGATTTGGTCATCAAAAGAAAATAAAAAATAAATCATTTGTATGATTTGAGGATTGTGTTCGAACGATTACGATAGTACGAACTTAAGATGAATACTTAAAGTGGGCGTTTGGCGTTACCTTCTGAATTTTTTTAAGATTCGTTGTCCGTCATCGCAGGATCGAGGGAAGTTGGCATATCTTTACTTTAATCTATTAGATTAAGGTTATCTTGGAAATGCCTCCACCCAAAACCTTAAAATAATAATAGTCTTTTCAAGGGAAGTTGACATATCTGAATGCTTTATTTCTAATCTATCAGGTAGGTGTCAACCCTTCTCGCCATTAGTTAAGAGGACGTAAAATTTGTTTGGGAAGAGAAATGTCAGCGGGCCTTTGAGGATGTTAAGAAATATTTAATGACACCTCCTTTTTTGTCAGCCTTTATCCTGAGAAAATCATTGATACTTTATACTGCGACCTTAGATGACTCTCTCGGAGCCCTCTTAACCCAAGTCAATGAAGAGGGTAAAGAAAACACACTATACTACTTGAGTTGATTTCTAAAACCGATGGAGATAAGGTAACCGCCTATTGTGAAGCATTGTCTAGCTTTGATTTTCACCGCCCAGAAACTCAGACATTACATGTTTTCTCATAAATTTAACTTTATTTCAAAAGTTAATCTGTTATTATATTTGATGTCTTGACCAATACTCTCTGGACATCTAGCAAGATGGTCGATGATTTAGTTGCAATTTGATATAACTTTTGTTCCCCTTCGTGCTATCAAGGGACAAATCTAGCAAATTTTGTCCCTGCACACCCAGTTCCAACTGGTCCCCACTTAATGATGAATTGTCAGATGAACAGGCATTACACATGAAATTCTCCAGTGCGCAACACTAGGAGATGTATTTTGATGAAGCTTCGTCAGCTAGAAAAGAAAAAGGATCAGACACAATTATACCAGGTAAAGCAAGAATTGATTTGATCTTCATCACACAAGAAAAAGGTATGCAAAGGTTCTCATATCACCTGACAGAGCCATGCACCAACAACGAAGTAGAATATGAAGCCTTAATCATCGGGTTGAAATTGACAATCTTAATGGATATAATAGATATTGCCATCTACGGTGACTCACAACTCATCATTCAACAAGTCACCGGATAATACAAGATTTTGAAGCCAAGGTTAGCAGAATACCATCGGTACGCCATGAAGCTACTAGAACAGATCACAACTGTAACTTTCTATTGGTTTCCTTAGGGAGATAATGCCCCTGTCGGCACTCTAGCAAAACTTTCTAAAGAGTTGGCATGCCCAATGGAGGATTTCATTCACAGTACAAGGAAGACAGGTTTTTTCTTTAATAGACTTCAAAAATCTGCACAAGCTCGGAAAAGAAGAAGAAATGATGATTGTGGTTGCTAATATCAATAAAGATTGGCATAAGCCATTAATAGAATATTTACAGACTGGAAAGCTTCTGAAAAACAAGTAGCAATGCATCACATCACATAAAGGGTTATGTTATACGCTTTAGTGAGTGATATCCACTACAGAAGATCATACTACCATATGTGGCTGCAATTTCTAAGCAAAGCAGAGGCACAAAATATTATCAAAGAAGTACATGTCGGATTGTCTGGCGCTCACCAGTAAGGGCGAAATATGAAAATAAAGATCAACATACTCAAATATTATTGGTCGGCAGTGATGTCTGACTGCATGGATATAACCAGAAGATGTCACCAATGCCAAGTGCATGGAGTGGTCTTGCACCAACCTCTAAATGTGCTACACCCAATCGTTACTTCGTGGCCATTCAAGTGTTGGGGCACGGACATAATAGGTCCAACTGACCCTCCATCCTCTAAAGGATACAGATTTATACTTTTCATTTTCCAAATGAGTAGAGGTAGTGCCATTACGAGGGGTTACAACACAACACGTCCTTCAATTTTTCAAAATCCAAGTCGTCTACCGTTTTAGAGTTCCGTGTAGAATAATTTCCGATAATGTGATAGCCTTCAAGAGCAAAAAAATCAACAATTTTGTCAACTAGAATGGGATAGCTGGAGGTACTTTACGATCTACTATCCCATGGCAAATGGCTTGGTCGAGGCCTTCAACAAGACACTGGTACAGATTTTGAAGAAGACACTGGACTAAAATAAAAGAGATTGGCATAACAAACACTTAGAAACTTCGTGGGACTACCAGACAACGTTCAGGACTCCCACTCAGTGTACACCCTACATGCTCGTATACGAGTCTGAGGCCGTGCTACCACTAGAAGTCTAGACGTCTCAGAGTTGTTATCGTCAATCAACTTACAATAGAAGAAAGTGCAAAACTCAAACTTAAATATATGGAAAGTTTTGAAGGAAAATGACTAGAAAGCACAACAACATTTGGAACTTTACCAAGCGAAGATGGTACAAGCTCATGACAAATTGGTACGCCCAAGGACATTTAAAGTTGGTGATCTCATACTTGATCTCAAAAAGCCTATTCATGCATGTCGCAAGATAGGTGGAAAATTTGAGCCAACTTGGGAGGGACCATTTGTCGTAGAAAAGGTTTATTCAGGCGGAGCCTAACAGCTGGTGGATTTTTTGAGGTGAAAGACCCAAGTTACCGATCAACGGGCGATACTTGAAGACATATTATGTAACTTGACATTGTTTGAATTGAAATTTTGAAATTTTGATTACTCTGTGGTTATTTATTTGGCCAAACGTCTGTGACCAAGTTCAAAAATTTTGTGATAAAATTAACCTCAATAAAATGAAAATTTTTGAATTTACATACTTTGATTTTCTTCTTTCTACTTTAAAGTTACTAAACTAAGCAAAAAATATATAAATAAATGATTTTATCTCTAACATAAACTAAAATTTTGCCTAATAAACACTTATTTTGATCTTGTTCCTGCTAAATTTTAGTGCGTTGATATTTTTCTTATCTTATGCAGAGAAAATGTCAGGACAGAAGTTGGTTTTTTTCTTGAATGATGGTCAGAATCTCGCACTTAAAGAGGAAAGGGCACCGCAGGGTGGCATCATACACTTAGACATGGACTTGGATCAAGTTGATGTATACTATGAGCGCCCCCTGATGGACGTGGTCAGTCATCAAGAAAGATAAAGTGTACCACCACTGTTAAAAATTAGCACCAAGGAGGATCCCTCACTGATATGGAAGAAAGTGATAATGCAGTAAGATTCGATGGAAGGAAGTAGTCGTCTGTCATCTCTTATAACTGCACCAACTGGAGGTCTACTCACTGTTGATGACAAGAGACTGTCAGATGCACCGTTATGAAGGATGCAAGAAAGTAATTCCAATCGTCACATAGAGCTTTCCTGCATGAAGAAAGAAGACTCTAGAAGGAGGCAGAAAACTTGTTTACCCTATTCCCTGAGGGTAAGATCTATAATCCATGCTTGAAAGGGACTTCCTCCAGCTTACCTATCATAGAGGATGAGTTCTAGTTCACTATAGAGCCAACGATACCAGAGGTTTCAGATAATCTTTGATCGGGTTATCTGACATGCAACACCGAGATTCCCACATGGATACTAGCTACAGGGGCATTTATGCGATGCCCGGACTACAACGTCCTCCACCTAGAGTGTTACAGTACTCTAAAGGAGTACACGTCCACCAATGATGGATTTTAGGTCACTGATCACCCAATGGGGGAATCATATATTATGTTGCATACAGAGGTAGCACCAGCATGGATTCCAACTGATATTAAAATGAGGGAGCGTCCTCGACAGCCGCCAATCATCACCATGGCAGAATACTACAAAATGAGAAAAGTAAATAAAAGGTAATTTGAATTTTATGAAGAATTTCACGGAAGATTTGTCAATATACTAGAAGGCTTGGAGCAGTACACAAGAGTCTTCTTTGAAAGCAACAAAAGAAGCATTCTCAACTGCATATTCGAACTAAGGGATAGGGGTCGAGTGGGTCTTCTAATGGAAAGTACCTATTTTGAACCACGGAAATGGATGCGTGGAAAAAGCAGAATCACAATACAATGTGGTTGTTGTTATAACTTTACCAAGGATAGACAAGGAAATCCCCTAGGGGATTTTAAGACATGATGAGGTGGGTTTGTTACCTCCTATGATAAATTGGATGATCAAGAGGATGGTTTGATGGAGCATACCTCCAGTCGATTGCATTCCTTACAGCTGCATTATCAATATCTACGATGAAGGCAATTACATTCCCCGCATATAGATCATCGTGATTTCCTAATACCTTTCTGCACGGTCTCCTTCATGAGTAAGAGCAATATCCTGTTTGGGAAATTAATAGGTTTCATTGGCACCAATGAGTTCAGAGGATCCATGTAGATTCCATTACCAGTGGGTTCACTACTAATTTTCAAAGGAAATAGAGCAGATTTTGCCAAACACTGTATTTCAGGGGTACGACACCGCAGGGTGTCTATAACTTTCAGAAGGATGGATAATAGCAAAATTTTGTATGGATTCCGACTAGTTTTAGAGTTGGAAGAACTGCAACCTTACGAGCTATGTGAGAGTTGTACGTCTAAGCACATGTAAGGGAACTCTTGTCCTAGAACGTGGCATAGTAGGTGAGCTCAATTGGAAGCTCACCCCACCGAGGATGGACAATCAAGGGATACCTTTTCGTACTGCGTTTTGACACAGCAGATATGACGATATATGTATCAGATATGCTCAGCTTGTGATATATACCCAACAAGAGATATTTTCATATGTACTTTTGATGCATTCAACATATTGTACTTTTTGCTGCTTCAGCCTATGTTTAATCTGTAACACCTATTTAAAGCAGATTAATGAAATCTCTTTGAGAATTTAGTCTGTTTGCTCAATTGCCCTTTTATGCGATGGATAAAGTGCCACAAAACCATATGTTGGTTTTGAACTACAATGAATAAGGGACAAAACAATAAAACTTGATAATAATAAAATTCAAACAAAGTACTCTTTTAAAAAATCAACCAACAAAAATTGAATTTTAAAAATATAATTTGATAATTAAATGTGATAAAGATAATAAAAAAAAATAAATCTATTGAGTTGTTTTTCTCGATTTTGAGGTTTCTTACTCTTTGCTCGCACAACACGGCTGTCCTTGTGTGCACTAATTCTCTTCACATACCCGCAGAATTTAACATTCTGCATAAAATCTCACAAAATTTCACATATTTTTCTCACCAATACCTATCCTCACATGACACATATCTATGAGTTCAGCACCACAAATTTTCTACACTTTTTTCATATTGTTCTCGGGCACAGTACCATGATGCTAATTCTTTTTCCGCTACCCCTTTGGGTTGGATGTGATTCCCAACGCTTTCCTCCATAATGTAGCAGATATTTCCCCTCACCATTTGGGTTAGATATGAGTCCTAAAGCTTTCCTCCCAGATACATGTCTTCGAGATTGGTATAAGACCCCCTTAAATGGAACATGACATCCTATTCTCAATCTTCAAGGTTGGTACCTAAATTTTGACTCTATTTTTGGGATTAATACCTAAATTTCAATTCTCATTTTAGGATCAGTACTTAAATTCTGATTCCTGTCTTTCGAGATCAATACCTAAATTTCAACTCTCCTTTTTGAGATTGATACATAAATTTCAATTCTCATTTCAGGATCAGTACCTAAAATTTGAATTCTATCTTTCAAGGTTGGTACCTAAATTCCTAATCTCTTTTTTTGAGATTGATACCTAAATTTCAATTCTCATTTCGGGATCAGTGCCTAAATTTTGATTCCCTCCTTCTGAGATTGGTACCAAGATTCTAATTCTCTTTCTGAGATTGATACCTAAATTTTAATTTTCATTTCAGGATCAGTACCTAAATTTAGATTCCCTCCTTTCGAGGTTGGTACCTAAGTTCTTATTCACTTTCTGAGAATGATACCTAAATTTCAATTCTCATTCTCAGATCAGTACCTAAAATTTGATTCCTTTCCTCGAGGTTGGTACCTAATTCCAATTCTCTTTTTAAGATTGATACCAAAATTTCAATTCTCATTTTGGGAGCAATTCCTAAATTATGATTCCTATCTTTTGAGGTCGGTACCAAAATTTCGATTCTCTTTCTGAGATTGATACCTAAATTTCAATTCTCCTTTCATGATTAATACTTATATTATGATTCCCTCCTTTCGAGGTTAGTAACTAATTTTTTATTCTTTTTTTATGGGATTGATACCTAAATTTCAATTCTCATTTCGGGATCAGTACCTAAATTCTGATTCCCTCCTTCCGGGGTCAGTACCTAAATTTTGATTCTCTTTCTGAGATTGATACCTAAATTTCAATTCTCATTTCGGGATCAGTACTTAAATTTGGATTCCCTCCTTTTGAGGTTGGTACATAAATTCCAGCTCTCCTTTTTGGGATTGATACCTAAATTTTAATTCCCATCTCGGGGTCAGCACCTACTAATTCCAATCCTCTGAAAACACCTGAAACTTTATAATTTGAAACCCACTCTCCAATCTCCAACAAGAGTTCTTACTCCTTGTTTTCGATCGGACATTCACTTGTTATATCCCTAGCTTAAACAACTAGCACTCAATTTTTATACTCCTTTCTAGGACAGTTGACCTCAGAGTCTGTATTGGTTTTGTTGATCTCGTCAGTCAATGTCAATACGTACGGTGTGCCTGCCCAGCACACCACACCTATTGGGGGTCTATTTGTTGACCTCACTTTTGGTTAAGTTTTAGTTTTCCCTCTTTAGTAGCCTAGGGTTTAACCATATGGTTGTTCTGATAACTATTTCTAGAAGACTAAAAAAGGAACCCACACCCTTCGAAACTCTAAAATCCTCTTTGATCAACATGAAGTTCCACATATTGGTCCCAACCTCTAGCATTTTAGTAAGTGGGGCTAGTATGAAAGATCTCAAGGAGAGTCCCCATAGATCTGCTTGACCTTAGAGCTGATTGTTGGTATTATTCTAAAGCTAGTTCACTCACTTTTACTCTTATTCACTCACAACCCTAAACCCAACTTGTTGACTTTCAACCATTGATCTTTTGGGAGACTCATGTAGATGGTCCCCTAGATCCACTGACCCAAAACTAGGGTTTAGTTAAGACCAGCATATTGAGGACCCAAATGAGGATTTCATTGGTCCATAGCTCATGCATAGTGGTTGGCACCCCAATTCTACCAAAATGTCCAATGTGGTCTTTTGCGCCCAAATCAACCCAAATTACCTAAATACCCCCAAACCTTAAATTTGCGCAAAATTCTTAAATTCAACCAAAATACCCAAATTTATTTCAAAAATCATTTCAAACCATTTCAAAATACCCAAATTGCCCAAACCCATTCAAAATTGTCAAATTTACCAAAATACCCTTAAAATTGCCAAAATTACAAAAATACCCTTGGCACCCCAAACATTTCCAAAACATCCAAAATCACTTCAAATGTCTCCAAAATCAATTTGGACCCCTCAATTGAAACCAATTTGACCATTTTGACCAAAACCCCAAATTGCCTCTAAAGGCTCAATTTCTCCAAAATCACTTCAAATGTCCACCAATTTGGCCCCAATCCTCCCCAATTTTAATTTTAAACTCAAATTAATCTTTCATATGATCAATTAAAACCAAATTCAGGCCTAAATGACTCATTCTTTGAGCTTAATTTTGATCTAAGTTAAACCCCCATTTTTGGCCATATGACTTAACCCGCCAAAGTTAACCCCATAGCCTACAAAATTTGCCCCAATTTGAATCTTAAATTCTTTCTAATAATCCTACACATTAAATTGGACTTTCATTATGCCTTGGTTAAGCCTCAATTTCACTCAATTTCAACCCAAATTCAAAATCCCCAATTTTTTCCCAAATTGGCTATGTCCCCAAATTCCACCAAATTGAATGCCCTAACCACAAAATTGACATGTAATTGATGTCGTGAACTTTTCATGACATTCCTACAGAACATTTTCAACCATCAATTTGGACCTAACCAACCTTAGCCTAAACTAGACCCAAGTCTAACCCAACACCCTGAAATTGACCAAATGCCCAAAATCCCTCTAATTGAACCTCCAAATCAATTCAATATCACTCCAAACCTTTTTGAAACCTCTTGTGACAATCATCTACACCATCTTGATCAATAAATTGAGCTCAATGTCATGGCTAGCCTAACTAAAACCCAACTTCTAGCCATTTTGGCCCAAATTGAACCCCTTCACTAAAATTGACTTGGACTTGCCTAAGCCACCAAATTTGTGACACCGTAGCAACCAAGTACACCTTATAGACCAGGCTAGACTCACCTAAACTAGCCAAGGTGTGTTATGGACTAATAGTCCCTTGATTTAAGAGATTTCACCCCATATTTGGCTTAAACTTAAAATATCTTTGTCATCGTTTCTTAACCTTTGGAGTTAATCCTAATTAGCCACCCCGTGACCTCCCTAAGCTAAGAGGTAACTAGACTCTGACTAGCCACTAGCTCAGCCACCGGAAACAACCTGGACAATGGTGGCCCCATTAGAAAAAACCCAAAATTAAACTCCCTTGACTTGGCTCACTCTAATTGGATGCTTGAGTCTTTCTCCCCTCTACCTCAACATACTTTAGCACCGAAATCCCAACCCTGAGCTCCATCAGGCAGCCATGGCTTTGAAATGACCTCTCCATGGCCAAGGAAGTGAGTGCTTGAAACCTTGGGAAAACTCTATTAAAATCTCACCAGAGCCTCTCCAAACCATCACAAGTGCAATCACCTTGCTCTCAACCACTCATAGCCACCCAATAAAGCCAATTGTTTCACTAAAATTTCCCCTAAAATTAGTACAGATCTCTCCACTCCTCCACAGTGAACCAAACTTAAATTAATTGTACACACACCATCCCTGAAGTTAAGGAATTTGATTCCCCATCAAAGCCCCCTCTAAAACAGCCTCTACGATAGCTCTAAACCAACACCTGAAATCGAGTTTGATAAAAAACATACCTGGACAAATCACAAGGATACAAAACTTCATCTAGAGGTTCGTTGGACCCAATTCAAGCTACCACAACCATCAGATTGGGACCTACCTCTCAGATAAAGGTATTAAACGTCAACCCTAATCCGATCCTCTTTTGATTCATTCGGCGTATTTATTATATTTCATATTGTATATACCATATAGATAGGTTTGTCTTAAGTAAATGAAAACCCCATGCAATTTGCTTGAGTCTAGACATAGATCTTAAGATTTTAACGTGAATGAATTACGGGTTAAGTCACTTGGGGACGATGAAAGGATGTCATCCAATCGCACGTGACTCCAATGGATGGAAGAGACCAAGCTGGATAGACTCTTCGTGTATGAGTCGTGGTCCACGTGGCAGCTGAGGTGGATGGCAGAGACGAATGGGAGTGCTCCACGTGTGAGTTCAGAGCCACCATAAATTTAGGTGGCATCGCGTGGATAAGTAGAAATATATGGATTTTCTAAATTATTTTAAATGCCTGAACTTCAAAAATCCATATCTTTCTCTAGTAAAAATAAAATAAAAATACCTTCTTGCTTAGAAAATAAAGGAGAATAATTTAGATAAAAATAAAAATTATTTTCTTATTCACTGATTTTTAATAAATTAAATACCCTCAGGAGTTTTTTAATTTGTTATGATCGAACATTGCTCACCATGGTTTGAAATTTTGAGGGTTTGTTCATCATGATAGAGACTATGTCCTCTAATTTTTCTAAGGTCAGATGACATCTCTATGCTTCTAGCCCTAAATTTCAATCTACGGTGCCATTTTGGTTTTTTTTAATTATATAAATCAAAATATCACTTAGAAAATTGTGAGAATAATTTTAGTAGGTTTCTTGTGGCCATAGAAGTCTAGGAAAAAAGTCATCATGTCTTGAATTATTGATACACTAAAAATACATGCATATTTAGACCTATATTTTATACTCATTTTTTGTGATATTAAACTTTAAAGGAAGATATTTTTTATGTTTTGTTGTAGGTTGTTGATTTTTAGGACTTGAAGTAAAAAAGGAAGCAAAAAGAATGGAATTTGGAGTCAAAATGGAGCTTTAAAAGAAATGCTCAACAACAACGACGTCAGACTAAGCATTGATGGTGCCAAACTGGGCTCTAACGACACCATTTGATAGAGTGCATGGATTAATTAAATGGTTACTGGCGTCGACAGTTCCAATGTCGGTGCAAGCCCCTTTTCTAGAAGATTCAACAAATTTCGACGTTTTTTGAAGATTTTTTGGATGCACCTATTCAAAAATTGACATTAGGCTGTATTTAGAGTGAAAATTGTGCAGAAAAGACCCACCTTCGCACCCTTCAACCACTTTCCACTCTCTTCCACACTTTTTTACATTCCTTAAAGCCACTTAGAGTCCATTAGTCATTTATTTTCTTTGTAGTTTTGAGTTTCTGTGGTGAGTTTAAGTGTGAATTCTTCTCTAAGAGTGTTTGATAGGGAGAGAAGTGAGAGATTTCTTCTTCCTACATTTCCTAAGAGAGGCTAGAAGGGATTTGTTTTGAGAAAGAGTTTTAGATAAGTGTTGTTTATTTATTATTATTGTATGAACTTTCTTTTTTATATGAAATTTGTTTTTTTTTTATATCTTTCTCATGAAGTCAGAGTAATTTCCTTTATCTTTCTCCCTACTCTGAGATATAGTGAAATGAAGAGATGATTTGGATGTGTCAATGTTAAAATATAATAAATTGTGATGGTTTTTCAACTCCGTTCTTAATTTACTTTTTCATCTGGCCAATTGAAATGTTAAAACATGTTATGAAACATATGATCCGGAAAATGGAGTATGAGTTCTACAACAGAGTGAGAATCACATTTAATTCCATGAAGGAGTATTTCGTTAATGGAATTAAGTGCAAATAAATAGGTAAATATACATTGTTAGGTGTAGAATAAGAGATTTTATGGTAACAGACTAAAATCCCCAAATTGGTCTTAGTGTTTAAGAGCTAAAGCGAGCGTTGGCATTCAGGGGAAGGGAAGTGGGAGCTCTGGAGTGAGAGCCACTATTCTTCTTTCCTAGCAACGGATTTAAGGACTAAACCTAAAATTCGCCAATGATTTTCTATAACACTGATTCGGGGTAGAGAATTGAAATTTCTCCAATTTAGCACAATACATTTTTAAACAATTTATCTCATCTCATTTTACCAAAAACTCATTGTAGTGGAAAAGATGTTTCTTTATACTAGAAAACTTTATCACATAAACATAATTTAGTAGTTACTGTTTTAAATTTTCCATTTAAATTCTGCAAGTAGTTAATAATTTAGTTCTAATAGTATCTCAAACAGTCAAAATATGTGACAATAATTCTGTTTTATTTCTATGAATTTCCCAGTTAATTTATCATTTCAAATTTAAACCTTCCTCGTGGGATCGATATTTGGTGCTTAAATAGAAAGTCTTATATTACTTGATAATGAAACATATACTCGCATAGAATTCCTACATTCAGTTATTAACATTTTTATGTACAAAATATCACACCAAGTTTTTGACACCGTTGTAAAGCAAAGTCAACTTTATAATTTCTACACAACTATATTTTTGGGGAACCATTAACTTGTAAATTTTTAAATTTAATTAAATGTAATTATCTCGTGTTAATTTTTGTAAATTACATACTTATCAAAAATTAACAAAATCAATATCACATTGTTCATAAAATTCATGTTTATCAACTGTAAAAATTTGAAAATTATTTGATTAAGTTCAAGAATTAAAGTTGATTTTCTAAAGAACCTTATATTTTTGTACAAAAATATTTATAATAAATTAAATATACTTCGGAAAATTATGAAAAGTAGTTTTATGAGCTCCTTGTGATTAGAGGCACTTGGGGAAAAATTTTTAAAAAAGATACTTAATTTTTTAGCTTTATTTTAAATTTTAAAATAATTAAAAATCCCAAAAATATCAAAATATTTCAAAATGTTCCTAATGGTTTCTTGATCACTTGGGAATCATTAAAGTATTTTTGCTAATTTTCCTAAATTGAAATAAATTTTAAAAGCTTAAAAAATGAATTTTCTTTTCTTTTCCCATTAAAATAATTACAATGATTAAATTAAAAATCAAAAAGATACAAAATTTGATTTTCTAGCTTTTCTAAACTCAGAGGAGTCTAATAAAAATAAAAAAATTATTTTGATAATTAAAACATTATTTTCTATTTAGTTAAACCATTGAAACTTGTTAATAATTTAATTCAAAAAATTATGAAATTTTGTCTAAGTATTTCTCTGATCTAGGGAAACTTCTAATAATTTTCTCATAAACAAAAACTCTATCTTGGAAAGTGAAATGAATCAATTTCTAAAAAAACATATTTTTAAATGAATATTTAAATTAAATTAAATTTTGAGAAGTCCACATATTCTCCTCAAACATTATAATTACTTCAAGGAAATGATACTCTAAACTCTCAAAGTTGTTGAGTTGTGGTTAATGAGTTATGAGGTGAAGTGCTCCAAGGACGAAATAGTCATTTTAAACTTTGGTTCCTTAATCAAAATTTAGGATTAACTAAGGGAAAATGGGTAATTTTGAATTTAATAAACATGTTCGGATGATTGAAACACAATGGGTTTAAAAGGTAGAAACTCACTCACCACCCTTGCATAACATAAAAAAAATCATAACTCACCTAATCTTCATGACATAGAAGTCAACTAAGATCAAATTCTTAAGTGATGGGATTAAGATAGAAAAGGTGACAATTACTTTTCTTAAGCCCAAAGTTAAGGATTATGTGATCATTTAGTAAGAATATAGATCACTTATATTAAAATTTTAATGCTCACCATTTCACCTATTATGATTGTTAAAGGCTTGCTAGTGACCTAGGCTCAAGGTCTAAACTCAATTGATCAGATTTAAAAGGTAACATAATTGGTGATCAACATTTTTAAATACTACAAGCCTGACCTGAATTGTAGGCACCACAAGCTTAAATGACATAAATTTTCATTAGGGGCACCCACTCACATTACTCTTAAATGAAACATCAATCTATTAACTGGGTATCCTGTCCTTGGGATAATTAAATTATCAATTTTCATTAAACAACAGGGTAGTCATAATTCGACCTCAGAAGATTAATGGAACAATATGATAAGCTTGAAATGAACTCGTAATATTTCAATAGATCTTCAAAATGATTTTCGGACATACCTCAAGCATTTTTGAAATCTATTGGATTTTCTGAAAGACAAATTGGACTTGCTATATTTCGTTCCAAAATCCTCACTAGGATCTTCCTAGATTCAACGAAATCATAACTTAGGGTTTGGCAGTTAAACCTTCGTCTACTCCTGCAATTAAGTTCCTTACAAAATTATATACATGCTTTGCAAATATTAACCTTTCAGGTGGTGGAACTGGAAGAATCGACCGGTACGCTTTTAAATTAATGCATTTACCTTTCTGTATTTCTTGTCTCAAGCTTGCAAGTTAAACAACGATGTCACCTTGGATGAAAAGAAAAACTTCTAGGATAGCCACAAAACCAAAACTAAAATTAATCAAGATAAAATTCACCACCACAACATTCAAAATATAAGACAACTAAAAATTTAATCACAAGCATCACAAAAAAAACCAAAATTTGCAACTAAATTAAAACGTCTCTATCGGATGATTAGGAATCCATCGGAGGAGGTAATCTACGGTTGCTAACGGGATTTCCTATAGTCTAAATGAAAGTATGGAACTCATTAAGTTGAGTTTAGAAAATTCATATGGACTAAGTGAATTCGAAAGAGAATAGTGGTACTGGAACAAGGGAACCGTAGGATCCTAACCGGTGTGCTCTAATCAACTTTAATATGCCCCATATTATTAAACAACCATAACAATAGGAACATTTTATTTAACATCATAACTTGACACATTAGAAAACTTAAACTTGTCACGACAAGAAGCTTGGAGCTAGTAGTGTGGGCAGCACGACCATCTTCATCAGCAAGTGGATCTATAACGACATATCTTTTCTTAGAATAAAATAACAAGCCATAAGACTTTGAGGTGGTTTGCTTATGCAACATAAATCCTCAACTCATCTTTTGGCCTTTTGTATTTCTCTATTGTACAATATATCCCCAACACATCTTGGGATTCTGAGGTTATCGTCCGTCATGACCTAAATCCTCACATCTTTCAGACCATTTGTGTGATCATTTCACATGAATGTAAGTCCTAAACAAATAAAATTAACAGGATGAAACACATAAATAATCTCTCTCCAAAACAAAAACGAAACATTAGGATAACTTGGGAAGTCACCGAGATTCTCCTCAGGATCTGTGACATCCCCCAAATCTTCCTTCTTTGGACTCTACAACAAAAAGTTTCAAATTTGAGTCATCCCCCTTTCACACCTTTTTCTCAGATTTCATTGAAAATTCCTATCCTTTTGAACTCCTAGAAGATAATATTACTGATTTTTATCGAGAGTTTTCTTAGGTTACGTCAGTTATCTAAGATGTAATTAACTATAGGGGCTTGCCCTTATAGGAAGCTTTTCTGAACCCATCTTAATATAAACCTTTTTTAATTCTTCGTATTAAATAGGACAACTTATCGGCAAATAAAATGGTTTTTGGAGACCAAATGGATGTCATATAGTTCTTAATTTACTTGAATGAGCCTTACCCTCAAGTTTTAGGTTTATCTTTTGGGATAGATACAGAGTTTAAGGTATAGTGCTCTTTCATTTGAACTATGAAAGATATGGGANATATATATATATATATATATATATATATATATATATATATATATGTAAATTAAATGTCTTTCCGAATCGGGCGACGTGATTTCAATTCCGGTGGCCGACCAACTTCCAACGAGCAACTCCACACCCAAAATAGTGTCAACATCTACATGTTTATTATCTCTGGTCTCCAAATTTGCATCTTCATTAGTTAGGTTTCGATAAATTTCATCCATATTTCTCTCAATGGGACAAAATTGGCATAGTGACAAATAAGAACGTTTACAATCATAAACATGTTGTTTATTCTCTGAGGAGTAAATTTTACCAAACTGCCTCAAACATAGATGACTCCGTGGTTAATTCCGATAAGATTAGCATAAAACTCCTTCACCACAAGAACTACTACAGCGGCAGTGGTTTAGCAAAGTACTTCTCAACATCTTCGTACAATAATCTCCTCTACTCAAGTATTTGGTGTGTTGAATCCTGGATTTACAAAGCGTCACTCCTTGATTAGTCTCTTCTTCATAAGAAATTGATCGTATAACTTTTACGCATCGAAACTGACAAACTTCCTCCTGTTGAAAATTCGATATCTAGCAGTTTCTTTAGAGTGGGAAGCCATAGGATTTGAAAAAAAGTGGCTTTCCCTTTGTTTTCCCCTCTTAAATACCTTTAGGATTCAGTTTATTTGAGTTTATAGGAAGAAATCCTGCCGAAAACCATCAAAAACTACCTTTTGAATTGTCCAATGTCATTTCCGTCACCATGACGCTTATGGCGCTAGTTCAAATTTCTGCACCGATTAGTTTTAAATCCATACGACTTTCAAATTTTCCATATAAGTCAGTAACTAAAGATATTTTAATGTATTATTTCAANATATATATATATATATAATACTTATAAAAATAGATAAACAATAGAAAAAAATATATAAATATGGGGTGACTTCTACAAAGCGCTTGGTATAATGCGTCAGCCCGACATTTTCACTCTTTACATTAGGTGGCCCAACATTACAGTCTATTTAAAAACTAGTCTTTGACCATCAAAATATGGTTTCAGTCTGTTTCCATTCACTTTAAATATCTTTCTAGTCTTGGGATCTTTAATATTAACAACTCCATAGGAATAGTCTTTTATAATTATGATTGGCCCTGTCCACATAGACTTCAGTTTTTTAGGAAATAATTTCAATCTTGTATTATATAATAAAACTTCTTATTGAGACTCAAATTCCTTTTTGATTCTATTCTGATCATGTTATTCTTTCATTCTCTCCTTATATATCCTAGCATTATCATAAGATTCCTTCATAATTTCTTCAAGCTCATTTAATTGCAATAATCCTTTCTCATGAGCATCTTTTAAATTAAAATTAAACTCCTTAATCGCTCAATAAGCTATATGTTATAATTTTACTAGTAAGTAACAAGTCTTCCCAAAAATTAATCTATGTGGGGACATTCCTATAGGTGTCTTATAAGCTGTTTTATAAGCCCAATATGCAGTATCTAATTTAACAGACTAATCTACTTTATTAGGATTTACAATTTTTTTCCAAAATTGTCTTAATTTCATGACTAGATAATTTTGCTAAACCACTAGTCTAGGGATGATAAGCAGTTGCAATCGTATGTATAATATTATATTTTTCCACCAATTTTTAAAATTTTTTGTTCCGAAAGTGAGATCCTCCATCAGTAATGATTATTCTCGGCATTCCATATTTTGAAAAAATATTTTTGATTAAAAATTTTAAAACACTCGACGATCACATCGAGGTAAAGTGATTGCTTCAATCTACTTTGATACATAGTGCATTATAATTATTATGTATATTTCCAAATGAAGGTACAAATGGTCCCATAAAATTTAATATACAAATTTAGAGGCATTTCATTTTATTTTGAAATNAGAGTGAGTGAGAGATGGGGGAGGGAGAGAAAGAGAAGAATAAGAGAGAGAAGAGCAAGAGTGCTAGAGAGATAGTAGAGGGAGTGAGGGAGGGAGGGATGGAGGGAGAAAGAGAAAAAGGAGAGAGAAAATGAGCGGCAGAGAGTGAGTGAGAGAGGGCATGAGAGGTAAAAAAAAACAAAAGTGAGAGTGATTGTGAGGGTGAAAGGTTAAGTGGGAGAGGGAGAGAAGAGCGTAAGAGAGATATTAATAAGAAAAATAATGAGATAAGGGAGAGAGAGGGAGAGAATAAAGAGAGAGAAGAAAAGATTGNGAGAAAGAGAAAAAGGAGAGAGAAAATGAGCGGCAGAGAGTGAGTGAGAGAGGGCATGAGAGGTAAAAAAAAGCAAAAGTGAGAGTGATTATGAAGGTGAAAGGTTAAGTGGGAGAGGGAGAGAAGAACGTAAGAGAGATATTGATAATAAAAATAATGAGATAAGGGAGAGAGTGGGAGAGAATAATGAGAGAGAAGAAAAGATTGAGGAGCAAGAGAGGTAGAGAAAGATAGAAAAGAGAGAGTATGGAGGGAGGGAGGAGGGAGGAGGGAGGGAGGGAGGAGAAAGGGAGGGGAAATAAGGAGAAATATATTGTGTGATAGAGATAGAGAGAGTGTTTGAAAGAGAGAGAGAGAGATAACGAGTAAGGTGGAGGGAGAGAGGGGGAGGTAGAGAGGGAGAGATAAAGGAGATATCACTCTCTATCTTGATTCTCTTTTTTTCTCTCTCTTAAACGATCAACATATATTTTTATTCCAATCTCTCACTCACCTTCTCTTTATCTGTTCTCTCTCTCTCTCTCTCTCACTATCACTTTCTCTCAATCTCTTAATATCTATATTNATATATATATATATATATATATATTAACATCTCTAAATATATTAGGTCAATAGAATCCATATTGTAAAATTTTGTGAGAAGCTCTATCAATCTCAAAACAACCTCCAAATTCAGAATCATGATATTTTTGGATAATTTCTTCAATTTCTTCATGAGGCACACATCTCCGCATAACTAAATCTTTGCATTGTTTGTACAAATATGGGTCATTACAATAGTAAAATTTTTCATCATGAATAAAATTCTTCTCTTGTTTTTTTTGTCAACCCATATGGCAAAATACAACTAAAAATATAGTTTACAATATCAGCATACCACTATATTTCTCATCCTTTAACAACATAAAGTTGTTCATCGAGAAAAGTTTCATTATTTTATTTTTCAAGATCAATTTTTCTTCCTGTTGCAGTCTAAATAAATGATCAGCAACTTGATTATCAGTTCCTTTCCTATCGACTACAATAAAATCAAATTATTGCATCAGAAATACCCATCTAAATAATCATGGTTTTGCAACATTCTTTGGCATCAAATATTTTATAGTTGAGTGGTCTGTATGCGCAACACATTTAGACTTAAATTTATATAAAGCTTAAAAAATGGCTAATAACTCTTTTTCTGTTGTGGTATAATTAATTGGAGCTTCATTGAGAGTATTACTAGCATGGTATATAACTTTAAATTTTGTCATATCTCTTCCCTAAAATAGCTCCAATGGCATAATCACTAGCATCACACATTAACTTGAATGGTTTCTCCCAATCAAGTGAAACAATTATAGGAGCAGTGATCAATTTTTCCTTCAATGTTTCAAAGACATTAAGGCACCCTTGATTGAAATCAAATTTTGCATCTTTTTTTCCAAAAGTTGGCATAAAGGCTTTGTAATTTTTTAAAAATATTTGATATATCGTCTATAAAAACCAGCATGTCCTAAAAACTCCTAACTCCTCTTACAACAGTAGTTGCAGGTTGGTTAGATATTACTTGAATTTTGTCGGATTTACTTCCATGTCATTTTCTAAAATTTTATGCCCAAGCACAATTCCTTCTGCAACCATTAATTGGCATTTTTCCCTATTTAATCCTAGATTTGTCTTTTCACATCATTCTAGAACTTTCTCTCAATGATGTAGACAAATTTTAAATGAAGTTCCAAAAACAGAAAAATCATTCATAAATACTTCTATCCCTTTTATCAATTAAATCACTGAAAATCGATATCATACATTTTTGAAATGTCGCAGGAGAGTTACATAAGTCAAAAGGCATTCGTCGGAAAGCAAAAGTACCATAAGGTGTAGTAAATATTGTCATAAGGTCTAGTAAACATTGTCTTCTCTTAATCCTTTGAAGAAATTAGCATTTGATGATAGCTAGTATATCAATCTAACAAGCAAAAATATATGTTCCTAGCTAGTTTATCCAACATCTGGTCAAAAAAGGGTGAAGAAAAGTGATCTTTTCTGGTGGTTAAATTTAATTTGCTATAATTTATGCATATCCACCATCTAATGACTACTTTTGTTTGTATTAATTCATTATTCCCAATTATCACTACAGTCACACCTCCTTTCTTTGAAACACAGTGAATTGGACTCACCCAAGCGCTGTCTCAAATATGATATATTATTCCCGCATCTAACCATTTTAAAATCTCTTTCTTAACAACTTCTTTCATCATCAGGTTTAATCTCTTTTGAGGACCAGCCTTTGGTTCATGATGATCTTCCAATAAAATTTTGTGCATACAAATTGAAGGACTGATTCCTTTAATATCAGCTAATGTCCATCCAAAAGCTTTCTTATATCTTTTTAAAGTTTATAACAACTTTTGTTCTTGTGCTTCAGTTAATTTTGAGGATACAATAACAGATAATGTGGATAAATCTCCTAAAAAGAAATATTTTAAATGTGTAGGAAGTATTTTCATTTCTATTTCAGGAGGTTTCTCAATCGATGAAATTTAATTTTTGTTATTATTCATAAGATCTAATAATTCAAATTATTCATAAACACAATCCAACTCTTCATCACTCACATCCATAGATTCATCTTTAATTATATCCTCATCCTAATACTCCAAATATTCTTCTTCAGTTTTCTTTTCAAATGTATTCGATAAATATTCATCACTTAAATAGTCATTAATTTCCATTATAAATCAATGCTCCTCTCTTCCTTTTGTTGGATATCTCATTGCCTTTGCAATATTAAATGTGACCTCTTGATTGCTAACTCTCATTGTTAATTGCCTTTTCTGCATATTTATCAAGGCTCTTCTAATTGGAGAAAATGGTCTTTAAAAAATTATAGGAATTTCTTTATCTTCCTCCATATCTAACACAATAAATTCCACAGGAAAGATAAATTTATCAACCTTTACCAAAACATCATCTATAACTCCTTTAGAATAGGTAATTGAACGATCAACTATTAGAAGAGTTACAATAGTAGGTGAAATTTCTCCTAAGCCCAATCTTCTGAAAACTGATAGAGGCATAAGATTAATACTGGCTCCCAAATCATATAAAGCTATTCCAAAAAATCTTTCACTAATAGCAAAAGAAATAGTAAAACTACCAGGATCATTAAGTTTTTCAGGAAGCTTTTTCAAAATTCTTGCGCTACATTCTTCACTAAGTGTGACAATCTCATTATTTGTAAACTTTCTTTTTTTATTAAGTATATCCTTCATAAACTTCACATGGCTTGACATTTGTTCCAGGGTTTCAACAAATGGAATGTTTATTGTCAATTTCATCAATATTTCTAAAAATTTTGTAAATTGGTTATCTTTGTTTTTCTGCTTCAATCTCTGAGGAAATAGAGGTGGTGGTCTTTCTATAATAATTTTCATTAGTTTGATAGGATATTCTTACTCAAAATGGAAATATTCATTAGATTTTTTTTTCCACCCCTTCTTTTTCAACTTCAACTTAATTTTGAACATTTGTTTCCATTTCTTTTCCACTTCTCAGTTGAATAGGCTTTGTTTGCTCTTTCTTCTTATCTTTAGGATTAACTTCAATATTACTATGCAATGTTCCTGAAGGTCTATTGCAAAGTGCAGTAGCAATACACCCTAATTGATTTTTAATATTTCTAATTATAGCTTCTTGACTTTGTAATTGACTTCCCATTTGCAATATTAATTTTTGATTGATAATTTTTTCACCTTACTCTGCAAATCGCTATTGAAACCTAGAGGGTAATAAGGTTTGTAGTTTGAAGTACCTTGATTGTTAGAGTTTTCCAATTAGTTTGTACCATTGTTCTCTCCATTGCAGATTACTCCAACTAAAATTTGTGTGATTTTTCTAACCAGGATTATAATAATTTGAATAAGAATTATTAGATCAGTCCTTTATGGCATTTAAAGTTTCATACAAAGATTGAGCTTCTATCATTTGTCCCAATGAATTTTCCTCAAGCATAGGAGGTGTTTGAGAATAATTCATTCCATATCTATCTTCTTTGATATTGTAATAATTTGAGCAGCCAACATAGAAATTGCCTTAGAATCATGAATACTAGCTACTCTTTTAGGTTCAGCCTTTCAGAGGGTCATTGAAAATTATTAGTAGTCATCTCTTCAATTAAAGAATATGTTTCATCAGATGGATTTGACATTAATGATCCACCTGCAATAACATCAATTATTAGTCTGAGAGATCCAACCAATCCATTATAAAAAGTTTGAATTATTAACTAGTCTGGCAATGCATGGTTTGGACTCTTCCTAAAGAGATCTTTAAATCTTTCCCAAGCTTCATAAATTGATTCCCCTTCAAGCTAACAAAAAAAATGTAATATCATTTCTAAGCATAGCAGTTTTTGAAGAAGGGAAATATTTAGATAAATTTTTTTGTGATAAATCTCCCTAAGTTCTGATAAATCCAGGTGTTAACGTGTTTAACTACATCTTAGCTTTATTCCTTAATGAAAAAGGAAAAAGTCTAAGTCTGACGATATCATTTGACACTCCATCATATTTAAGTGTAGCACACAATTCTAGAAAACTAGTAAGGTGTAAGTTAGGATCTTCAGTCGATGTTCTCCGAAACTGATTATTTTATATCATTTGGATAATAGCAGATTTAAGCTCAAAGAAATTGGCAGCTACAACAGGGTTTTGTATACTCAAATAAATTTTATCTGTTGTAGGATTAACATAATCTATTAAAGGTCTCTGATGATGTTCATTTTCATTTTCAGAATTTGTTAAGTTGAAAGTCATTTTGTTCAAAATATCTCTCTTTTTGTTGTTTTTGAATCTTTTTAATTGGTCTTTCTAACTTGGAATCATAAAATGTTAAACCTACCGATCTTAAACTATGCATACACAAACACAATAAGCATAAAAAATAAGCAAACACACTAAAACATAAAAGTTATTAATTAAACTACAAATAGTTTTTTAGTTCAAATAAAATGTTCTCAATTATAAAGTAATTTGTCATTCCTCCTCGGCAATGGTGCCAAAAACTTGATGCACGAGCAGAGCTGTTAGCATTGAAAGTAAATATGCAGTTCAATTCCAATAAAAAGAAATTTAGTATAAATAATTTTATCTTTTAAAAACTCTATGCTACCAAACATGTAATAATAACCCAAGTTACATATCGCTCTAGTAATAAAGGACTATAATGGAGTCCTAAGTATCGATCCCACAGTGAGTTGGAAATTCTTATGGTTATAACGTCAAACATAATATTCAAACTATAAAATTTAAGTAAGCAAAACTAATCTGAAGTAAATTTAATGTGCGCTAAATGAAATGCAGTTAAAAGAACTAAGTTAACTAAACTAATTGCTAAACATTTTAATGTAAACTTACAAAGGCTAAACAAAGTTTTGAAACGAAGAGTTCAAATTTAAGAAAATATCATTCCCCTTTACAATGAGTTTATGGAATGTGAAAATATTAAAATCATTTAAAGTACATATAAAATTAATTTGTGCCAATAAGAACAATCATATTCCTTACCCTCTGAGAGTGAATAAAGAACAATGACTAACCCAGAGTTTGTTCCTTAATCTATGGTTAGGTCGAGAGGGTACTAACTGTCACAACAGAGCTCTCACTTCTCCCTCGCCTGAGGGCTAACAATCACGCTTTAGTTTTCAAGTAACTGGACCAAATTTAGGATTTTAATCTGTCACATTAAAATATCAATTCTACTCCCATCAAAGTTTATTTCCCTACTTATTTGCATGCAACCCCATGGGTTACATTTTCACCCATGAAATTGAACGTGACTCTTACCTTGTTGTACAAAGCATAACCCTTTCAGATCTTATGCTTCTCAACAAATTTTAACCTTCAACTAGCCAGATCGAATTAACTGAAGATCATAGTTCAAATTATCAAAATTTATTGATATTTAATATCTCACAAAACAAAACTAATTCTTCACAAAACCATATCTCATTGTATGGAGAAAGATAAAGAAGACTACTCATAATTCATGAGAAGAAAATTACAAAATACTGATTTCATATATAAAAATAAGTTTATAAAATAATAAAAGAAAAGAACACAACTTATCTCTCACTCATTCCCAAGAAAAATCCTAGAAGTTCCCTTTAAGCACTTTTTCTCTTCACAATCACACTCAATTCTCGCTTAGAAGTGTAATGAAGAAGAAATTTCTTACATTCCCTCTCCTCTTACAACCGTAAAAGAAAACCCTCCCTTCTCTCTCACGCCAAAACCTTTCTTTCTATCTCACTCCCCCTCTTTTCTTCTCTAGAATTCTCTCTTTTTAATTAGAGTCAGCTTTCTTTCAAAAGGAATTTAAAATTCTCTTTAATTATTCACCCAAAAGTAACACATTTTTGCACCAAGAGATAAGTCCCTTCATCCAAGATACATATCTCTTCATTAAAGAGTCATCCAAAGTGTTTAAATGCATTGAACCACTCCATGGGACGTTTGAATTGTTTGGAGCTTTCAAAAACCGCTCGAAAATAGTCACAAACAGCCTTAATCCATCTTAATTTGTTGTTGGTGCCTCTGGTGCCAGCCTAATGAAGTCTGCGCTGTTCTCTAAATTATGGCGCTTCAACCTAATGAAGTATGCGATGTTCTTTAGATTCTGGTGCTTCTGGAGCCAATCTGATGCTTTTGGCGTTGATTCTCAGTAAATTGGCGCCTCTGGCACCATTTTTTGGCAATTCTAACGTCAGCTCTCTAAAAAATGGTGCTTCAGCAGTCAATCTGGCGTCTCTGGCATCAAGATCATGAAAATCCCCATTTTCGCTTCAAATTTTCTCCTTTTCCTTCTTTTTAGTCCAAATGCCTAAAAGTATTATTCCTGTAACATAAACATGAAATTACCTTTATTTAAAGTGCAATATCACCAAAATAAGCATAAAATGTATACGTAAAATAGTACATTTTTAGGCGTATCAGCAATCTTAGCATTCGAGATAGGCTTCCGCCTTACTTCTTTCTCAGCACTCAACATTCGGGATAGGTCTTCGCCTTACTCCCTTTTCAGCTTGAAATTGAAATTGAAATTGAAACTGAGATCAAAGCACATGGCATTCAGGATATGCCTTTGTCATAGTCCCTTCTCAGCACTAAATAAAAAAACAAATCAAATTCTGACACAAATTTGATGCACCAAAAATATATGCATTTTTAGACAAATATTTTATACTCATTTTTGGTGATATTGTGCTTTAAGGAAAGTATTTTTTTTGTTTTGTTGCAGGTTGATGATTTTTAAGACTTGAAGTAAAAATAAAGCAAAAATGATGGAATTTAGAGTCAAAATGACGTTTTGGAAAAAAATACTCAGCGCCGACGGTGCCAGCATGAAACAGGAGTCCAGAATATCGTGGACGTCGATGGTGCCAAACTGGGCGCTGATGGCATCATTTGAGAGAAAGATAAAATTAAATTCGGACCACGGGCACCGACGACGCTATTGTGGGCTCCGACGTCACCAAGGTCAGTGTTGGGCGAAATTATAGAAGATTCAATGAATTTAGACACTTTTTGAAGACTTATTGGAGGCACCTCTTAGAAAACTGACATTATGCTTTATTTAAAGCAAAAATTACATAGAAAAAGTAGTAGTTATGAGTAGTTTGAGGTAGTTAGAGGGGGCTAGAGGGTAATTGAGTTTTATTGTGTGTTCTGTTGTTTAGTGTGTTGAGTCTAAGTGTGATTTTCTCTCAAGAAATGTTAAGAGAGGGAGAGAAGTGAGAGATTTCTTCTTCCATGCATCTTTGAAAAGAAAATCATGAGTCTTGTAAAGAGAGAAAGAGCTGAAGAGATGTTACAAGGGATTTGTTTTGAGAAAGAGTTACAGATAAGTGTTGTTTGTTTATTATTGTTGTATAAACTTTCTTTTATATATGAAATTCATATTTTGTTGTATCTTTCTTATGAGGTATGATTAGTTTTCTTTGTCTTTCTCCATACTCTGAGAAATGATGAAATGAAGAGATAATTTAGATGTGCCAATTTTAAAATATAAAATAAATTGTGATGATTTTTCCACTCTATTCTTAATTTACTTTTGATCTGGCCAATTGAAATGTTAAATTATGTTGTGAAACATATGATCCGGGAAATGGAGTATGAGTTTTACAATAAAGTGAGAATCACATTCAACTCTATGAAGGAGTTTTTGGTTCAAGGAATTGGGTGCAACTAAATAGGGTTGTATATATATTATTGGGCAAAGAATTGGAGATTTTAGGATAACAAACTAAAATCCCCAATTTGGTTTTAGTGTTTAAGAACTAAAGCGAGAGTTAGACTTCAAGGGAAGGGAAGTGGGAGCTTTGGAGTGAGAGCCCGTATCCTCCCAGCCTGACCACGGATTTAGAGACTAAACTAAGATTAGTCAATGATTCTCTATAACACTTGACTAAGGGTAGAGAATTAAAATCGCTCCTACTTGGCACAATACAAATTCAAACAACTTGTCTCTCTCATTTAACCAAAAACTCCTTGTAGTGGGAAAGAAGCTTTCTCATATTTGATAACTTCATCACAGAAACATAGTTTGGTAGTTATAGTTTAACTTTAATTTATTGTATTACTAGTACTTGATAATTTAGTTCTGATAACAACTTAAAAAAAATCTGAAATGTACACCTGAAATTTGATAGTCTGAAGTCCACCTTCCAATCCCCAACTAGAGTTTTGATTCTTCGGTTTCAATCGAATGTTCACCTGATGCTCCCCAATGGAAACTTTCTTCTCTCTTCATGTGTTTTATTCCATGTGTGATGCTTTGGAATGTTTGTGTTGGTTTTCTTGATCTTTTCGATCAACAACAATACGCGTGGTGTGCTTGGTTAGCACACCACACATATTGGGGGTCCATTTGTTGACCTTAATTTTGGTGAGGTTTTCTTCTTCTTAGTGTTTAAGATATAGTCATAGGGTTTTTCCTTGACTATCCTAGAATACTAAAGATGTATCCCACCTAAATAGAAATTCAAACCCTTTCTTAGCTCTCTTTGAAACCCTACTTGTGAGGATTCTAGGATGAGTTCCCGTAGGGTTTAAAAATCTCAGGAAAACTCTACGAGTTTCGTGCATTCGCACACAAATATCATGATTCGGGCATTCGGCGCAGATAAATGTCAAAATTCACATAACCCACACCTTTATTTGTTTTATAACTAATGGAAATTAAATTTATTTTCAAAAGAATTGATTGCGAACCAAAACTTTGACGAAAATTAAATTTGGTGCATTTTTAACATAACCGTCGACGAGGTTGTCCAGATGACCCCGAAAGACGAAAAAGATTATGTGAGTGCGTCCGTAATATCGATTTCACCTAGGGAGGACGTTTGTTTCGTCATAGCTTTTTGGGCAGGCTAAAAATATCTGAATTGTCATTTCATATCCGATCACCAAAAAAAATGGTGTGAAACGACTTTGTATGACGAAACAAACTACGCGATCGCATCTAGAACGTCGATTTTACTTAGATGAGATGTTCATCTCACTACGATGCCATTTCTGGGCAAAAAATGTGTGCGGAAACGTTTAATTGAATAATAATAATTATTACTATTTTTACGTCATGGAAAACCTCTCTCCCCTATCTTATCCTACCTCACGCGTGACCGTATCTCTCTCCCCGTCCTATTAATCGCATGCAGCTTAATAATATATATATTAAAAAAAAATGAGGACCCTCATTTAAATCTCACACCTCCCTCTCTCCTCCCTCAATGCAGCCAACTTTAGAAAATATATAAAAAAAATAAATAAATAAAACTCGTCTCTCTCTCTCTCTCACTCTCCCACGCCCCCGTCCCCCACCCCACTCTCTCTCTCTCCCTCTCCCCCCTCCACGCCTCGCTCTCTCTCCCCCTTCGTATATAAGAGCACCTCCATAATTCCCATTAGGACACAACCAACTCACTCCTACACACAACAGCCCTCACTTCCTTCTCTCTCCAACCACAATCAAACTCTTGTAAGCTGGCAGCTCACCTCTCTTGGTTTTTCCATGAACCAAGCAACCTTCCCTCTCCGCCTTGTCGAGGACTCCAACACTACATTCTCAACCTTAGCAGCCCTCCAAACAACAGTCCAAGTAACAGGTATGTGTCTATCTCCCTCACTATTCTTTCGGTTATTTTTTTGGGGCGTTTTAAAGATTTACATGCAAACCACCCATTCGTTTGTATTTGCATCTAGTGAAAAAAAAAAAGGCCAGGCTAACATATACTATTAAATGCATCGTATTTCTCTCCCACGCCTCTCTCTCTCATCTCACGCATGGAGATAAAATAAAAAAAATCTGTCTCTACCTCATCTCATGCATGGAAATAAAATAAAAAATATATATTTTTGATCATACCACTCACTCTCTCTCTCTCTCACTCTCTCTCTCTCTCTCTCCCCCCCCACTTTCTTTCTCCCTCACTAGTCAGCCACACCTCCTCACTCTCTCTCCTTCTTCCTCCTACAAAAAACATCTCACTCTCTCTTTTCTCCATACAACAACATCCCCCTCCTCCCAATCAACACCTCCCCTTGAGGCAACCTCCTCATTCTCTGCCTTCTTTTGCTTCCTCCTCTGGTGAACCCCCTCTAACGAGCTTTTCTCCGACAACTCTTATCGCCGGCTAGCCTCGGTCAGGTAAGCCCCTCTCCTGTCTTCTCTTCATTTTCTTCTTCCCTGAACGTAGATAGAGCGGAGAGAGCATAAAAAAAAAAGAATTGTAGATACCACCCAATTACTTTATATTAGCACAAAATAAAGGATTTACATATATAGCACTCAACTTCTGTATTTGCCCAAATAAAAGAAAATAAAATTTACATGCATACCATTCAATTCTTTTTATTTACAGCAAAACAGAAGCGGGGGGAGGGGTGATATTTACATAGATCCCACTCAATTAGCAAAAAACCACCCAACTTTCATGTATTAAGGAAAATTAAAAAAAAAAATTTACCTGCATACCACCTAAAAATAAAAATAAATAAAGAACTAAATATAAGATATTAGACAATGATAAATAATAAAGATTATAACATATAGAAATATAAAAATTAAAATAAATAATAATAAAAATAAAATATTCTTTCAGTTTTTTTTTTTCTTGGTGTTTTAAAGATTTACATGCGAACCACCCAATTCGTTTGTATTTGCATTTCTAGTATCAAAAGAGGAAAAATTTTACACGCCTAGCACCCTCTCCTTATGAATTTACACGTCTAACACTTAAAAAAAANTATGAATTTACACGTCTAACACTAAAAAAAAAAAAAAAAAAAAAGAGAGGAAGTTTACTTGCTTACCGCCTTTTCTCATTTATTTGCATTTTCAGCTCCTCATTCTCATGTCATTACACGCCCAACCCCTAGGCTTGTTTCAAAAAAAAAAGGGGGAAATTTACATATATACCATTAATCATTCTGTACTTCCATGTCTAATTCCTACAGTTTTGTAGTTACACGCATGCCACTTAATTGCTACATATTTACACATTGGACACGTAAAGTTTCATATTCACATTGATACCATACTAGTTCTCGCGCATGCTTTATATCTAACATATTTCCGTACAAAACACCTTGTTCCCATGTATTGCACATCTACTACTCAAATCATGGATGTTGGCACGTTTACTACCCAAATAATGAAAATTTTAGGTGCTTATCATTCAAATCATTAATAATTATATGCTATCCACTTACTTCCATGCACATAGAATTTTTCTCGGAATTACATGTTCACTGTCTATGGTTTTATAATTTCGCGTCTAAAACCCAAACTTTGTTATTTACATGCATGCTACTTGATCTTTTTTATGAACTTACATATTAACCATCAAAAGTTTCATATTTGCTTGTATGCATCATAATTTTTTGTGGATTTACATGTCTAATGCATAAACTTTGATGATCTTTGTGTATGTCGTTCGAACACGTCTGAAAAAACCTTAGACTTGTCAGGTGAAAAACAACATAGGCTTCGGAGAAGATGAGGTCGACGTGGCACCGATGTTGATAAGTAGAAAATTAATGAGTATTTCAGATTTAAATAATTATAAAAATTTTAAAAATTCATACATTGGTGCAAAAAAATGCTAAAAATAAAATAAATATACCACTGTGCTCAGTAAATAGATGAGAATAATATGAATTATAAATATTTGTTTTAGTTAACTAAATGGATTAACATTGAAAATTCATATTTTTAAACTAAAATAATTCATAAAAAAATAAAAAAGCAGAAAAAAATACAAACTCTTCTCTAATATTTTAATTAAACAATGGGTAGCAATTCAACAAAATTTTTAAAGTCATTTAGATTGAATTAAAAAAATTATGAAGTTAAAGGCCCAAAGGGCATAATGGTAAGTATAGAATTTTAAACTCCAATAAAGAAGGTTAAAGGACAAAAAAAATCAACTCATGATATTTTCTTAAAAAAAATGGTAAAAGTGTAATTTCTCCAATTATTGAGGGTTTGAAGATAATTAAGTATGAAAGATTCTAATGATACTATCGTAAAAGTGAGGGACTTGAGATAGGAAGACAATAATTAACTAATTTGAAACCCCGGGTTAATGGTTAAGCATGATACAACCGTTTAATAAGGATTGATATCACTTTACTTGACTTAATCTATCCTTAATGATCTAGGAGTTTGGAAGTGAGCTAGGATCGTTCTGAAACTATTTCAAGGGATTAGAAAAGAAGGAGCATAATTTTTCATAAACACTACAGTCTCAAATTCTATTAAGAGAGAGTAAAATTCCCGTAAGTAATTAAACTCACTCCTGGGACGATCACTCATTCAAGCTTCGAACAAAATTACTGCTAGCCTACATATGGGTTACTTAAGATATACTGAGCATAACTTAAAAGACATTAATTCAGTTCAGATGGTTTAATTAACAGTTTAGCAAGACCAAAATGAACTTAAAATGATCCAGAAGATTCCAAGTTTGTTTAGAGTAATTCTCTGGAATTCTTAGGAGATTCCAGATATTTTAAAGAACATCTGGGTCTGTCATGATTTGTTGAAGAAAATCATCCTTGAAACACAAACAATCATTAAAAATTAGACGAACCCCTAAGGAGCCACTAAGTTATGGTTGAAGACCCGATTATTCACACAAATCAATAGAAATACCCCAAACTACTTATCCTACATTAATAACACAATGCTCAAGAAATTAAGTCTTCCCAAAGGTATTAAAAAATTTATGAGCGAATGGGGATATTTATTTGTGCCACATGATCATCAAACTTGTGTAAGTCTGAGGTCTAGGTGGCTAGGGCGATGACGATAATGCTTATATTTTCTTAGACAATGGATGCGAAGTGGAATTATTAAAATAGTGTCTCCTACCTCGAGGACCCCTAATAAGGGGAGAGGGAATGACCAATGATATTATTCGTCGACTCTCAGAGGGATTGTTACCCCGACACCCTCAGGTTGTCGATAGTCATAGCTTGATTAAAGTGACTGACCTGTAGACCATACTACCTTACAAAATATTTACAAAAATAAAACAAAATTTCTTTTTGTTTGTTAAAGAGAACTCTGCATAAAAACTTAAATAAAAGCCTTTGCATGAAAATTTAAAAAAAATTTGATGAAGACCTATAAAGGTCCATGGTTAATCATTCAGATTGATGTTAGGATTGCTCTCCATAGATCGTCGGGTTGGTAGCTCTGACCCAAGTTCATGAAGCACACATTCCAGCTCTGAGCCCCCATCTTTACCGATGTTATAAGCCTAGTCCCGGTCTTCCGTACGTGACTACGGATTTTGCTTTGCATCTTCGTGTTTTGTTATAACTTTTTCTATATTATGCTTTCTTGTTTTCCTTTTCTATAATTTATTTAAATTTCTTGCAAATTATTTTATCCATTATGGCACAAATCATGCAGTGATAGCAGCCCAGGTACGCATTTTATTTTATGCACTACAATTCCTTTATTTATTTTACAGTATTTCATTACCTACATTTATTTACTTTACATGCAAACCAAAACCGAAATCAAAGAAACAATAACAACAACAATACCAAAATATTGAAAACATACACGGTAAAACCTTTGAACTTTAAACTTTAGGATTGCTACTTCTGTGGGCGGCATGACGAGGTCCAGCAGAAGGCATCTTTAAGAGAGCGAATGAGTCTATAAAGTAAACCTTTCCTTAGTTTAAACAACAAGCTAAAGAACTTCAAGGTAGTCCGTCTAACACAGAGTAAATTCTTAACTAATCTTTTAGGTCTTTGTGCAATTACGTTGTGCAACTTAAGCCCTAACTTGTCTTAGGATTCCAATGGCATCGTTCGGTATGATGTAAATCCTTTTCTTCTAGGCTCTTTAATTTCAAAATTCAAGACAATTTCTCGCCGGCGAGAAGAGTTCGTCGGAGAGAAGCTCACTGAAAGGCTTTTCCCAACAGAGTCTCCAGAAATTGTCGGCCGCTAAACATAGAAATGTGTTTAATTTAATATATAATTTTAATTTTTAAAAACTACGAAACTAATCCGATCTCATACATTTAGTAGTTTGAATAAATGAGCACAACGCCACAAGTCTTGGTCCTATCCCGATGAATAAACACGCTACTTGATAGTGAGGCTCGGTTAAATAAATTAGGTAATTTATGACATTCATTTTGTCTGTGAACTATTTATGTTGACTGACAATGTCTTTTATCTATTATAAAAGAATTAGATAGGTTTATATTATCTTGGTTCTAAAGTTCTCTATAGAGGCAAGCCCTTATAAACTAGGTATCCTTTGAATTTTTTTTTATTTCAAAATATTGTATTTTTATTTAGAAATGGAAATGTAAAGTAATAGATTTTGGTTGACCTCATTTTTGGTGAGGTATTTTCTTTTCTTAGCGCTTAGGATTTAGCCATAGGATTCCCTTTTGACTATCCTAGAAGATTAAAGATGGAACCTACCTACAAAGAAATTCAAACCATCTCCACTCGGATGGTCGTAAACCTCTAGCACTTGGAAGGACAGGACCAGCTTGTGAGGACTAGAGGATGAGTTCCCATAGGTTTTAAAAGCCTAAAAAAAATTTCATTATGACTTTTGTACGTTCGTGCACAAATATAACGATTCAGACAATCGACATACATAAAAGTCAAAATTCACATCACTCACACCTTTATTTGTCTCATAATTAATCAAAATTAAAATAAATTTCTAAAACAATCGATCATAAACCAAAACTTTGATAAAAATTAAATTTGAAGCATTTTTTACATGACCGTCGATGAGGTTGTCCAGACGACTCCAGATGATGAAACAGACCATGCGAGTGCATCCGAAACTTCAATTTCACCTATGGAGGATGTCTATCTATCTACGGCTTTGTTGGTGGGTTAAAAATGCATGAACTATCATTTTTGGCCCGATTGCTGAAAAAGTGGTCTGAACAACCCCAAATGACAAAATGAACTCTGTGATCGTGTCCAGAATGTCAATTTTACCAAAGTGAGACATTTATTTCACCACAATGTTATGTTCGGACAAAAAATACACAAATGATATTTTTAGTATTCTTATTATTATAATAATATATTATTACTATTATTATTTATTATTCTATTGTGACTTCCGTATGCAGCTATCGAAAAAAACCAAAAAAAGTTAGGCTATCTTATCGTATCAAATGCATCGCATGCCTCCCTCTCTCTCTCTCTCTCCTTCTTCCACGCCTCTATCTACCTCTATTAACCTCACTTTTGGTTGAGGTCTAGTTTTTCCTCTTTAGTAGCCTAGGGTCTAGTCATAGGACTTTCCTGTTAACTATTCCTAGAGAATTAGAAAAGGAACCCTCACCATAAGAAACTCTAAACTATTCTTTGCACAACTTGAAGTTCCATATATTGGTGTTAACCTCTAGCACTTAGTTGGTGGAATCAGCATGGAAGATCTCAAGGAGAGTCCTCATAGGACTACTTGACCTTAGGGCTCACTCTAGGTGTTAGTCTGGAGCTAGTTCACTCACTTACACTCACCACCATCTATATTCACTTGTAGCCTTGAATCCAGATTTGTTGACTTTGATCACTTAATCTTTTAGGAGACTGTCTGTACTATTTTGTTTGGAGTTGCCCGTAAGAAGCTGTCGATCACCGAAATCGAAATCCCGTCGCCCTCTTTGAAAGGATGTTTAAGTTTAGAAAAGTATGAAATCAAACTGACCCAATATTTTTCATAGTTTAAATGAAAGAGCACTATACCTCAAACCCTGTATCTATTCCGAAGGATAAACAAGACTTGAGGATGAGACTCGATCAAATAAATTAAGAAAGATACGATATCCGTTTAGTCCGCGAAACAATTTTATTTGCTGATAATTTTCTCCTATTTAATATGAAGTATTAAATAGGATTTATATTAAGCAGGGGTTCGAGAAAAGTTTCCTATAAGAGCAAGTCCCTATAGTTAATTACATCTTAAATGACCGAAGTCATCTATGAAAACTCTCGATAAAAATTAAGTAATATTATCTTCAAGGAATTCAAAGAAAATGATTTTTCAATGAAATCGGACAAAAAAGAGTGAAAGGGGAACAATTCAAATTTGAAACATTTTGTCGTAGGTCCAAAGGAGGAAGACTAGGGGATGTCATAGATTCAGAGGAAAAAAACACAGTGACTTCTCAGTTTATCCTATTGTTTGGCTTCAAAAACTTATTTGAGTGTTTCATCCTGCAAATTTTATTAATTTAGGGCTTATATTTGTGTGAAGCAATCACATAAACAGCTTGGAAGATGTGAGGATTTAGGTCGCGACAAACGATAACTTCAGAATCCTAAAATGAGTTAGGGCTTATCTTGTACAGTAGAGTTATACAAATGCCTAAGGATGAGATGAGGATTTTTGTTGCATAAGCAAACAACCTTGAAATCATATGGTTTGATTGTTTAATCCTAAGGAAAGAAGTCGGTTTAGCTGGTAAAGTCAGGTTTTGTTGTTGAAGATGGTCCTGCTGCCATCTAAGCTCCTTGTCGTGATGAGTTTGAGTTTTCTAGGGTGTCAGGTTATAATGTCAAATCAGGTGGCCCTATGGTTGTAGTTCTTTAAATTTTCATTTGGGATGTTAAAGTTGATTTGAGCTACACTCGTTAGGATCCCACGGTTCCCTCCTTCCGACACCACTATTTTCTATTGGATTCACTTAGTCCAAATGAATTTACTAAACTCAAGTTAATGAGCTCCATAATTTCATTTAGACCATGGGAGGCCTCATTAGCAACCGTAGGTTATCTCCTCCAAGGGGTTCCTGATCATCTGATAGAGATGTCTTAATTTAGTTGTAGTTGTAATTTTGTGTGATTTTTACCAAGGAAATCCCGATCATCCGATAGAGACATCTTAATTTAGTTGCAATTGTAGTTTTGTGTAGTGTTTGTAAAATTTTGAGTTGTTTTATATTTTGAATGTTGTAGGGGTGAATTTTATCTTGGTTGATTTTAGTGTTAGTTTTGGTCTGGGATTTGTGGCTATCCTGATAGTTTTAGTTGTCAAGCAGGGCGACATTGTTGTTTAGCTTGCAAGAAAGACGGCATTGTAAACTGTAAAATCGTACCTGACGAGTCTTCTCGTTCCACCACCTGAAACTTAAAATGCATGTGAGGGCAGTTCATGAAGAGGCAGAAAAGTAAGGTTTTGGTAGTTTTCCTAACGCTATGTCATATCTTGGTGGGTCCTTAAGAGTTTAATCAAGGATGATTTTGTTAAGCAAAGTATATTAAGTTTAGTAGACCTCTGAGGTATCCAACATGTTAGGAGGCATAAGCAGGTCCATGCTTCCCTCTTATCACCTGGTGAAAAGTCTCGAGCTCATTTAAACTTATTATGTTGCTTAATAATTCACCCTATGAGCAACCTAATGCTCAATGAACATTGATGCCCTAATTATCCCTAAGAGTAGGGTAACTATCATTTATAATTTAAATTTGAGAATTATGCGGGTGAAAATCCTTAAGGGGGGCAAGCTAGTGTTGTTGAAACACTTAGCCAAATTTGGTCCTAACTGGGCTCGTAGTGTTTTAAAGGTCTTAAATTTTAGCTATGTTTTCTTTTCTAATCCTCGTTTAATTACTCTTAATTTAACTTAGATCACTCCTAAGCCATTAAGACCTAGGTGAGTGTCTTAATTAATTTTTAAAGGGTTAAATTTTGGGGGCTCATAATTCATTATTTGAATTTTATTTGAACCTCAAATAGGGGTATTAAATTGATTAATTATTAACTTCAAAAGTCATACCCTTAAATCCTAGGTTCATTTAATTTTAATAAACTTCAAAATTTTAATAATTTTAGAAATTTATTAATTTATCCTTTAATTAAGAAAGTAGGGTTGGTTTCTACCAATTAATCCCCTTTTAATTTTAGCCTTCCAAACAAGTTAATTAAGATCATATGTTGCCCATTTCCCTCCTTGAATTAAGCCTAAATGTTAATTAAGGTCAAATTCCTAAAATTACACTTTTGTCTCTAAGGCTCTAACACTTCATAATTTGTCAAATTTAAATCAAATAACTTTGAAATTTTTATCCTACCTCATTCATGGGCCAATTAAGACATCAGAGGATAAAATATAATTTTTCAAAATTTAATTTAATTTATATAAATATTTATATGCAAAAATGAGATTTTTAAAAGAAAATTTGCTAACTTGACTAAGGTGAAGCCTAATCACTTGAAATTTTTACTGGAGGTAGACTTAGACAAGAGAGTCATTTGGACAGAATTTTATGATTTTTTGTGTTTTATTTTAATTATTAGAGTTATTTTAAGTTTTGTGGTATTTATTAAGTATAAAATATTTTAAATGGGGAAAATAAAATTTTACATTTTTTAAAAAATCTTCCTGAGGTCAAAGAACATAGAGAAGAAAATTTAATATTTTTCTAGTTTTTCATTGATTTATTGAAATTATTTTAGTGAAAATCCATTTTTTAGCCTTTAAAATTATTTTAATATTCAAAATACAACATCTTTATTTAGAAAATCAGGAAAAATATTCCAATTATTTCTAAGTGCTTAAAAAATAATTTATAACATTTTCATGAATTTATTATTTTTGTGATTTTTATTTATTTAAATATTTAAAAATAGGCTAAAAATGAAGTTTTTATTTTAAGTACCATTTTACTTTTATAAAATTCCCCTGATCAAAGAGAACTCCAAAAATAGGTTTTCATAATTTTTTAAGCTATATTTTGATTTTTAAAAACCATTTTAGTGCCAAAAAGGATATTAAGTCTAAAAAATCAATTTAGGCCATCAAATGTACTTAAAATGCTTTGAATTTTTTATGGAGAGTTCTCTAGATCTTAGAAAACTGTGGAGATAAAAAATCAAGTGATTTTGATGTTTATATTTTCCAAAATTAATTATCTTATTCATTTAGGGTTTATGAAGATTAGATGCATTTTAAATGACTTGGCTCATGAGAAATTTTTCAAAAGGCTTTCTGGTGATATTAAACCTTCTAAAATTTTCTTGGATTTTTTTAAGTAACATGTTAATTATTATGTTTAATTTAAGCACACAATGTGTATAAACTTGAAAAATATGGATCTTTGTCTAGAGATTTATTTTGGCTTTGGATAAATTAGGGGAGGTTCCCCTTGACAGAGGCTATAACATGCCAAAAATTCACGACATGGTGAAATGCCTATATGCATGGAGAATCAAAAGACTCAAGATAGTGTCTAATTAATTAAAAATAAAACATGCATCAAATGGACTTCAAATTATTTCCACATTGTTCTCCTTTATTCATTGAGCAATGGGGTATTTTTATTTTATTTTCGTGATTTTTCTACACCAATATATGAATTTTTAAAGTTAGGGGTCATTTTCTTATTTTTTAAATCCCTATTTATCTATTTAAACACGCGGCGCAAACTGGATCCTAGGCAGCTCCAAAGCTCCACGCGGCATGCTCCCATTTGTTGCTGCCATCCACGCTAGCAGCCACGTGTCTCGCGGTTCATTTAAAGAAACGATGTCTGGCTTCATCTTGACCGTTCATTCAATACATGCTCGATCAAACGATGCTCCATCATCGTCCCCAATGGCCTAGCCTTAGAACCGTCCATATTCAAGGCTTGATTTCTTTCTCATTTCTCAACCAAATTGAGTGAAATTTGTTTTAAAATGCTCGTCTAGACTGAAGGAACATACCTATATGGTTAAGATGTCATGAAATCAAGCCCAAGCAAATGGAGAATCAAAAGAGGCTCGGGATGAGGAGGAGTTCAATACCTTTGCTCTGAGAAGATAAGCTTCAATCAGAGATGCTTGGCACGTTCATTGGAGTCCAAAGAGGCTAGGATTTGAGCCTTTGGCTGTGGTGAAATTCCTAGACCCAAATTCGACCAAGGCCGATTTCAGGTGTTAACCAAAGTTTTTACTAGAGGCTCTGTGGAAGGGGAATTTGATGGGGCTTTGTCTTCTTTCATTGTTGTGAAGGTTTGGGTACAAGTGATTTAAGTTTGGTGGACTGTGGAGGTAGATTGAGCTCTGTCCTGATTTTAGGGAGAATTTTGAGCTCAAAATTGAGCTTCCTCAGTGGGAATCAGTGGGGGAAGATGGTTTGATTGCACTGAGGAGGTCTCAAAGAAGCTCTGTGAGTGATTTGGGAAGCTCTCTTTAGAAAATTTCAGTACTCCTTCCATGGTCATGGAGATGATCTTTTATAAAAATGGCTAGGGTGGCCGTCATGGCCAAT
>JXCR01049176.1:0-36397 GCA_002079205.1 Phalaenopsis hybrid cultivar | reverse complement strand
GGGGGGGTGCAATGTGGTTCTTAGGTGGTGGGCAGAGAGGCTCTAACATCTCATTTGGGTGAGGTGGTCTCTATGTTTAAATTGGGTGAAGTTTAAGAGGGGGTGACCATTGATTTTGGCTTCTCCAGCGACTAAGGGTTTGTTTGGGACATCTTATATGGTGCGGTGGCGTTTTGAAAACGCTCCTGGCCTGGTTGGATAAACTGCATTTTTGCAGCTTATGCATTTTCAAAATGCCAAAAATAGTGTTTTCACACCGCACCTAAATCTATTTAGGTGCGATGTGAACTTTCTGGAAGCGGTCAGACTTTTCCAAAATAATAAAAAATTTTAATCTTCATCGCGCCTAATTTATCAGCAGATTATTTTTAATAAGCTTATCAGCAGATTATTCAATAAGCTGCAGCTACCCCAAACAGACCCTAAGTCGGTCGGCCATTGCAGGGGGAGGTGGCTAGGAGCTCAGGGAACCTAAGGGAATCTGTCACAACAATTTAATGGGTTGAGGTTTAGTTTTGGTAAAAAGATCTTAAGCCTAAGCGAATATGGAAATCAAATCCTTTAATTTAGGGGACCATTCATCCATGGCTCACTTAGCTTGGGTTATGTGAGTTTTGGCTCAATATTAGGGTCCAACTAGTGGTTGTGGAGTCATTAATTTTGTTATTTTGGGGTGGTTAGGCTACATTTAGTGCATGGGTCCAAGTGGGTGCAAATGACAAAAAATTGGGTTTGGGCTAGGTTAGCCATGTCAATTAGTCCAAATAAATCTTGCATTTTGTGTAAGTGATTGTAAGGAACAATTTTAGTGAAGGATGAAATGGGTTTTGAGTTCAATTGGTTAGAAGAATTTTGGAGATTTGGTCATTCTGGGCATGTTGGGCTAGACTTGGGTCTAGATTGGGTTAGACATGGGCTAAGTCCAAATTGATTACTAAAAATGGTCAATAGGAATTCCATAAAGAGTTTTCAACATGAAATGGGTGCCAATTTTGGGATTAAGCAATTAATTTGGTGAAATTTGGGGACATAGCCAATTTAGGGCAATTTGGGGATTTTGGACTTAAGTTGAAATTAAATGAAATTGATACTTCACCAAGGCCAATTCATGATCAATTTTGATGTGTAAGAATGTTATAAAGAGTTTTCAACATAAAACATGGCCAATTGAGGGGGACTATAAATTCAATTTGGTGAGATTAGGTCATGTGCCTAAAATTAAGGGTTTGACCTATATCAAAATTAGGCTCAAAGTATAGGCCAATTGAGCCTAGATTTGGTTTATTTTTGTCGCATTGAGGGTGAATACGAGTTTGGGGTTGAAATTTCGGGAGATTGTGATCAAATTGATGGACATTTGAGTTGAATTTATGGAGATTTGGGTCTTTAAAGGCAATTTGGGGATTTTGATCAATGATGGTTAAATTGGCCAAATTGGGTCATATGAAAGTTGAGAAAAATGAAATTAGGAATATTTAGAATATTTTGGAAATTTGTGGGATTTTTTGGAATTTTTTGAATTTTGGATCAAGGAGGAGTATTTTGGTAATTTGGCAATTTTTTGTGATTTTGGGTAATTTGGGTACTTTCAAAAGTTTTGAAATTAGTTTTGAACAAGTTTGGGTATTTTGGATAAATTTGGGAATTTTCACCAAATTTAGGGTTTCAAGGGTACTTAGATAATTTGGGGGAGTTTAGGGACAAAAGGTCAGGCTAAGTATTTTTGGTAAAATTGAGGAAATAACCACTAAAAGTAAGCCATGGACCAATGGAAACCCCATTTGGGTCTTCTATGTACTGGTCTTAGCTAAACTCTAGCCTAGGGCTAGTAGGTTTAGGGGACCATCTACATAAGTTTCCCAATGGCTGAAGGGTCCAAAGTCAAGAAATTATGAGTTTAGAGTAATGAGTGATTGTGAGTGAAGTAAATGCCTTAGCTCTAGACCAAGCTCCAGGGTCAACCCTAATTGACTGATTCAAAATGAGAATTCTACAAAGTTGTAGTGTTTAATTTTAAAGACATGTGTTGTATGTAAAGGATGACATTGTTGATGAGGATTTGTGAGAATTTGAGAGCTCTTTTTTGGGTGTGAAATTCTGCGGGGATGTGACGAGAATTAGTGCAGACAAAGATAATTGTGTTGCACGAGCAAAGAGTAAGAAACTCCGAAATCGAGAGAATCCACTCAACAAATTTATTTTCTTTTCTTGTTGTTTTTATCACATTTATTTTTTAAAAATACGTTTTTTGTAAGTTTTAATTTTAGTTGGTTGATTTTTCAAAAGAGACTTTTTTATCTAAATTTATCATAATTTATATTTTTTTGTTCGTCATTTTTTCTTTTGAAGGTTTCTTTTTTATCATTAAATATTTGTTGTTTTGTTCTTCATTCATTGTAGTTGCGAACCAACGCATGTTTCAATGGTTTTTATCCTTCGCACCGAGAAGGGAAATTGAACAATCAGACAAATTTTTTTGAAGGAATTTCATTAATCTGCTTCAATAAAATGTTATTGATGAAAAGTAGGCCAATACCTCAAAAAGAGTACAATATGCAAATTGCATGAAAGTACACCCGGAATGTGTCATGTCGAGTACATATCATGGACTGATCATGTATGATACATATCATATCTGTAATGTAGTAGAGAAGAAAGAGAAACCCTCTGAATATCTGTCCCCTCGCGTAGTGAGCTTGCGATCAAGCTGACCATCTGAGCCATGTTCCAGGACAAGAGTTACCTTCATGTGCGCCTGGAGGTTCAACCTTCTCATAGCTCATACGACTCTAGTTCTTCGAGTTCAGGATTCGGCTGAAATCTAAATAGTATTTTGTTGTTGTCTATCCGTCGGAAAGTTACAGACACCCTACGACGTTGTACTCTGGGAATGCAGTGCTTGGCAACGTCTGCACCGTTGCCTTTTAGAATGAGCATTGAACTAATTAGTAGGAGAATCTCGACAGATCCTCTAAATTCTCTAGGGCCGATGACATCGATTTCTTTCCCAAAGAGAATATTCTTTCACTCATGAATGAGACTGTGAAGAAGGGTTTTACAAACTTATGATGGGCAATGTGAGGAGGTATGCAGTCTCCCTCGTCATACATGTTGATGATGCAACTATTTGGAATGTAGTCGACTGGCAGTATTTTCTGTCGAACCATTCATTTAATCATCCATTTGATCATCGGGGGCAGTGGATCCACTTGATCGTACCTGAGAATCTCAGGAGGATTTCCTTGCCTGTCGTTCGTGAAATTGTAGCAGCATCCGCATTATATTGTGATCCTTCCCTTTCCTCTCATACATTTCCTTAGCTCATATTAGGTTCTTCCCATGAGCTAGCCTGCTCGACCTCTATCTCTTAAGTCAAAGATACAATCTAGAATGCTTTGTTCATCTTTTCCTGAAAAGTCCCTAATACACAATTACAGTCCTTCCAATATATTGACGAGTTCTCCACGAACTTCTTCATTGAACTCAAAGCTTTTTTTGTTGACTCTGTTGGTTTTATAATATTTTGTTGTACGAAGGACAGGCGGCTGGCACAGACATTCCCTCATTTCATTATTGACAGGAATCCAGGCTGGTGTTGGTGTTACCTCTAACGGGATGTATGACTCGGCAACCAGTGGAACATATGGCTCGGCATACCATGGGTTGTATCGTTTTGTACCCATTAGGGCATATGCCCACTCCATCTGGCAAACACTAGTCTGAGATTGCTCTTCATTAGAGGCATATTCTTCTAGAGTGTTGAAATGCTCCAAGTGCAGGACATTTCAGTCCAGGCATTCGACAAAAGCTCATGTAGTCGACGCTTGTGGTGGTATTTCAACGTTGTAAGAAGGGCAACCCGCACAAAGGTCATCAAAGGCTTGCAGTACTTCTGACTCTTGATCACACCCAAGCTCCTCATCTGTGGTGGGAAGGCTAGAAGAAGTTTCCTTCATATCTGATTCATAGATGTGTCCCTCTTGAATGGGACGAGTTGGTTCTTTATTTGTTGTTGACATCTCTTTTCTTCTTTCAAGAGAGCTGTGTTCTTAAGACGGTTGGCGTTTCTCCGTTGTGTCCTCCGTAGCGAAGCGAACAGTATCCTACCGTTGTTAGTATCAAGCAAGTTTCCGGTCAGAGTGGCTACCATGGATGGTAGACAACTGGTTCCTTCCATGGGATCGTGTTGTCTTATCACATCTTTCCCCTTCAGTGAGGGATTGATTTTGGATCTGAATTTCAAAAGTGAGGGCAGTCCCTCCTTTTCTTGTCCACTGACTACATTCATTAGAGGACCTTCGTAACCCATGTCGATTTCTTTAAACTCTATGTCAAAGTCAATAATGCCGCCTTGTGGTGCCATCTCCTCATTAAGCGCGAGGTTCCAGCCATCCTTGATGGCAAAGATCAGCTTCTGACCTGACATGTTTCTGCAGACAATAGAAAAAATATCAGTGAGCTAAAACTTAGCGTGAACAAGAACAAAACAAAGTTTTTTAGTTAGCGGAAATTTTAATTTATTTTGTTGAAGAAGTTATTTATTTATGTATTTATTTTGTTTAATTTATTAGAATATTAAATTTAAACTTAAATTTAGAAAAGAGAATTGCAGTGTGTAATTTTTCAAATTCTTCATTAAATTGAGGTTAATTACAAAATTTTTGGACCCAGACACAGACTTTTGCCCACATAGATAACCCCCAGAACAATCAAAATTTTACAATTTTTAAATCAAGCGGTGATAAGAATGTCAGGTTGCGTAGTATGTTTTCAAGTATCATTCGTTGATTAGAAGCATGAGTCTTTCACCCCGGAAATCTACTAATTGGTAGGCTCTTCCTATGTAGATCTTTTCAACGATAAATGGTCCCTCTAGAGTTGGTTCGAATTTTCCACCTATCTTGCGGCGTGCAAGAATTATCCTTTTAAGCACGAGGACAAGGTCACCAACTTTAAATATCCTTGGGCAGAACAATTTGTCATGAGTTTGTACCATCTTTGTCTGATAAAGTTTCATATGCTGTTCTGCTTCAAGTCGTTTTCCTTCCAGACTCTCTAGTTCCTCGAGCCCGAGCTTTGCACTTTCTTCTGTTGTAAGTTGGTTGACAATTGTGACTCTGAGAGACGACGTCTGAATTTCTAGTGGCAGTACGACTTTGGACCCGTACACAAGCATATAAGGTGTACCCTGAGTGGGTGTCCTGAATATTTTCCGGTAGGCCCACAAATCTTCTAGCAATTTTTTGTGTCAATATCTTTTATTTTCATCGAGTGATTTCTTTAAAATCTGTACCAATGTCTTGTTGAAGGCCTCATCCAATTCATTTGCTCTAAGATAATTAATTGTAGAGTATCTCCAACCTATCCCATTTCGTTTGACGAAGTTGTTAATTTTTGTACTTTTGAATGTCGTCACATTGTCGGAGATTACTCTACGCGGTACACCAAAATGGTAGATGATTTGGCATTTGAAGAATTGGAGGACATGCTGTGTTGTAACCACTCGTTGCGGTACTGCCTCTATCCATTTAGAGAATAGTCTGTAGCAGCGATAATAAATCTACATCCCTCGACAGATGGAGGGTATATAAGACCTATTATGTCCGTGCCCCAACGCTCGAATGACCACGAAGCAAGAGTTGGGTGTAGCACATTCGGAGTTTGGTGCAAGACCACCTCATGTACTTGACACTGGTGACATTTTCTGGCTGTTTTCATGCAGTCAGACATCATTGCTGGCCAATAATATCCGAGTCTCTTAATCTTCATTTTCATTTTTGGCCCTGACTGGTGAGCACCACACAATTCGACATGTACTTCTTTGACTATATTTTGTGCCTTGACTCTACTTAGGCATCATAGCCACATCTGATCGAATGATCTTCTGTAGAGGACACCACCAACTAAGGCGTATGACATAGCCCTTTTTGTAATGTGATGTGTCGTAGACTTGTCTTCCGGCAGCTTTCCATCATGCAAATATTCTATTAATGACTTGCACCAATCTTTGATGATATCTGCAACTACAATCGTTGTTTCTTCTTTTCGGAGCTTGTGTTGATTTTCAAGGTCAATTTGAGACAAAACTTGTCTTCCTTGTACTGAGATTTCAATGGAATCCTCCAAGGGACACGTAAGTTCTTTAGCAAGTTTTGTTAGAGCATCGGCATGGTCATTATCTCCCTTAGAAATCCGATAAAAAGTCACGTAGGAGATTTGCTCCAGTAGATTTATCGTGTTGTAGTGGTATTCTACTAGTCTTGGTTTCAAAATATTGTATTATCCGACGACTTACTGGATGACAAGTTGAGAGTCACGGTAGATGGCAATATCTATTATGTCCATTGAAATTTCCAACTACAACCAGGTGATTAAGGCTTCATACTCTGCTTCGTTGTTGGTGCACGATTCTGTCAGGAGGTATGAGAACCTCAACATACCTTTATCTGGTGAGATAAAGATCAAACTGATTTCTGCTTTGCAAGGTATGACTGTACCCAAGCCTTTGTCTTCTCTGGCTGATGAAGCACCATCAGTACATCTCTCAGCGTTGCATAATAGAGAATTCCATTTGTAGTACTTGTTCATCTGGTAGTTTGTCGTTGAGAGGGGACCCAACTGGCAGTGGGTGTGCAGTGAGAAATTCTGCTAGAATCTCTCCCTTGATAGCACTGAGGGGAACAAAAGTTATATTGAATTGCAATAAGATCATTGATCATCTTGCTAGATGTCTAGAGAGTGTTGGTCAGGTCATCAATTATTGCAACATATTCACTTTTGAGATTAGTGTAATTTTATGAGAGAGCATGTAATGTCTAAGTTTTTGGGCGGCGAAAATTAGTGTCAGAAAATGCTTCTCAATAGGCGGATACCTCATCTTCGCCGGTATTAGGCGACAACTTAAGTAGTAGAGTGCATTTTCTTTACCCTCATCGTTGACTTGGGCTAAGAGGGCTCCAAGAGAGTCATCTAAGGCTCTGGTATAAAGTATCAAAGGTCTTCTTAAGATAGGGGCTGCCAAAACAGGAGGTGTCATAAAATATTATTTAATGTCCTCGAAGGCCCGCTGACATTTCTCTTCCCAAATGAATTTGATGTCCTTTTTAAATAATGCCGAGAAGGGCTGACACCTACCTGAGAGATTAGAAATAAAGCATCTCAGATATGCCAACTTCCCTTAGAAGGAACGTAGCTCTTTCAAATTTTAGGAGGCATTTCCAAGATGGCTTTAATCTTATCTGGGTCGATCTCGATTCCCCGATGACGGACAATGAATCCTAGAAATTTCCTGGAGGTAACGCTAAAGATGCACTTTAAGGGATTCATTTTAAGGTTATATCATCATAACCGTTCGAACAAGATCCTCAATTGCTATATGGTCTATTTTTCATTTGCTTTTGATGACTAAATCATCCACATAGCATTCTACTTGATTGTGAATGAGGTCGTCAAAAATCTTTGTCATTGCTTGTTGGTATGTAGCTCCAACGTTCTTCAACCTAAACGACATCACTGTGTAGCAGAAAATTCTGATCGTTGATTTGAAGGCTGTAAGTGCAGCATTCTCGGGAGCCATCTTGATTTGGTTGTATCTTGACAATCCATCTATGAAGGAGAAAAATTTTGTGTGTAGAAGCGATATCCACCATCATTTTGGGTATTCGTAGTGGAAACTCATCTTTCGAACATGCTTTATTTAGATCTCTGAAATCGATACAAATGCTTATCTGTCCATTTTTCTTTTGACTGGAACAATGTTAGCTAACCATGTAGGGTACTGCTCTTCCCATAAAAAGTTAGTGTCTATTAATTTATTCACCTCGGCTATGACTTGTTGTTCTATTTCGAGGCGCATTCGTCTGGGGGCTTGTTTTACATGAGTCAAATCTTTGTCCACTCTGAGTTTATGAACTGCTACTTCTGCTGACAATCTTTGAATTCCATTAACAGTTTCATCAATTTTGAAGATTTTTTGTCGTTGAGTAGAGAGCTTATAAATATAGGTCAGGGTTGCTCTTTGTTCCCGAGGTTAATTTCCTTTAACTCATCGAATGTTGACCTGATTTCCTCCTCAAATTCTGGCGAAGCATCCTCTATTAGCTGATCGGTAGAGTTATCCTCTACATCGAGGCAATCCTCTTTTGATTTACTTATAACAACCATGTAAAATCCTAAATCATCGACGGGTCTGACTGTACCAAATCCGAGACTATTTTTTGAGTTGGGAGTTTGACTTTTAACACCTTAATTTTTCAAAAATTTGTAGTTTACCTTTTGGCATTTGTTTTGGCAAATGTTCTTGTTGAGTTATTTTTTGTACATAAGGCGAAAAGTAAACAAAAGACAATTCCATTAATTAGTTAGGATCATCATCCAAATTTACGTGATTTTCAAGATTATTAGAGGTAGAAAAACAGTAAAATTTGATCGACTTTGAACCAAAACTACGGAATTTCTTGACCTCTAAACTCTTGACCTTTTGAGGGAGGATTGGAGTAAGGGTCATAATATTCACATAGTGGTTTATCCGATCATACATTGTTTCATAATCACTTTTCTCTGTATCTTCTAAGCATATCTCGTACTAAGATTTCTTCTATTTTTGATCATTACTTCATCTTCAGAGCTGGCTTCATTACTAATGTTAATGGTTGGCCTAGTCCGTTCAACAACTAGATTGATTCTTCCTCGTTCACGTCCTAGGCCTCGACCTCGGGTGCGCAAAACAAATGAAGCTCCTCCAATTTGATGTAGACGGGTGGCGGAAGATCTTTGAAGCGGATTTGAATTGCCTCCTTTTTGTGATTTTTCTGAATCTTCATTTTTATTTATCAGAATCTCGCGCGAGAAGACAATTTTCTTTGGTGGCACGTATTAGGCAGCACCTTCATGAATACCGACTTCATGAATTGAAAATAGCTGTAAATCTCTTTTGATGCAGCATTATTGTCCTTCTTTGCAGTATTTGATGCACTAATATAGAGATGACAAAACCATGTTTTGTTCATGAATCCACGGTCGACCAAGTAGAGTGTTAAAAGAGGTTTCAGCGTCAATGATATGAAATTTAGCGATTGTTGTTAGTTCTCTGACCTTCATAAGTAATGTGATCGATCCAAGGGATCTTTCTCCTTTTGGTTGAATCCTCTCAACATCATTTTATTGATCGTAAGCTCTTGGGCTTCAATGTCCAAATTGGCCAATGTCCGTAGGCTCATCAAGTTGAGAGATGCTCTTGGATCTACCAAAACTCTAGATAATACGAATCTGCAGGATATGTAGAGTAGTTAATTGTGGTTGGTGGTACCAAGCAGCAAATCTTCATCTGTGAAGCTTACCCTTGACTTTTCTTTCGGCGAGCAAACTTCATCTGAGGATGTGCTGCCCAACTGAGCTAAGCAAATCTTTGGGTCGAGCAATGCTGTAACCAGAGACTCTCTCATCTCCTTTGATAGGATTAAAGCATTGTAAATGCTTAGTCGAGCTGGCAACTTCCTAAGATGTGATAGCACGTTGTAATCCAATTTTTATGGTCCTCCAATTTTTCCTTAGTCATATGTTTCTTCCACTGGTGGAGGTGAAGGTAGTTCCTCTCAAGTTACTATTTGTTTTCCTTTATCTGTAGGAGCTATCCTTGGGGGCAATAATTTCCCACTCCTTAAGTTTATTTCTGTAATTTCTTCTTCTTGAGGTATCATTGTTGAATCCTCCGGTGTTTCTTCTTTGTCGGAAAGATATAAGTTGAGGGCGAGTGGTGCGCCGTAGTGCTCGAGGGTTGGCTCCTCGCTCCCGGTGCTGTCGTAAGCAGTATCGTTGATGTCTTCTTCTATATTGTTAGCAAGTTCACCGGACTAAAGTATGATTTGAGGATCGTTTTGGGAATCGAGATCAGAGTTAGATTGGTCACAATCGATTATGTCGTCAATAGAAATAGTTAAAACATAGCTGAAATCACGATCATTATATTCATCAACCCCTGGAGGGGTAAAAGGATAATCATACAAAGTCAGGAGTTCGAGGATTTTCTTCTCTGAATCCGAGACAACTAATTGTCGGCTATTTTTTTTTTTCAAAAATAAGATTTTTAAAATTTAGATTTTAATATAATATATACTGTAATTTTAATTTTGTGAAAATGGCATTTTTTAGTATTTTTGGAAAATTAATGCGACCGAATAGACCTCATATATTTAATACTTTAAATAGCTGAACACAATACCATATATGATATATCATCTCGAAGGATGAATGTAGGCTTAACTATCTAAACTTAAAATTTTATGACTCTATTTTGGTCTGCGAATTTGTAGCGAACAAGTTCCCATATCTAATACAAAGATTAGAGAGGGTTTAGATTAATCTGGGTTCTTAATTCCCTATGAGACAAACCTCTATAGTTAATTACATCTTAGACAACCGAAGTCAACTAAGAAAACTCTTGATAATGATCAGAGGTTCCATCATCAAGAATTCAACGTTTATGTTCCTACGACTGCTTATAGAAAAAGTTAAATGGGATAGGTTCAAATAGGAGCAGTTAATTCCAGAATCTAAAAGTGTGAAAAGTAGGAGACATCGAAGATACTGAATAATATTCAGTGACATCTCAAACTAAGCTATAATTTGACTCTACATCTTTGAAAGGGAAATTATGTGATATTTTAGTCCTGTAAATTATTTAGATATTCGGGACTTGTATCTACGTTCCATATGTAAATGGCCTGAGGAAATGTGAGGATTTAGGTCATACCGAACAACGACCTCGGAATCCTAAAAAATTTAGGACTTATATCGTAAGATGTAAAAATCGTAGAATGTCCTAAAAGATAATTTGAGAATTTGCGTCGCGCCAAATGAAAGACCACAGCTTCCTAGAGGTATGTTATTTAAATCTATTGAAATTCTGTTGAAGCTCATCTTTCCACTATCTGTTGAAGTATCGATCGTTGTCCAGAGATGAACCGTCAACCGACCACGTCGTCGTTTTGTTCCGAGAAGAGAAGAAAGAGAAAAGAGAAGGCTACGCCTCGAAAGGCCTATCCTAAGGGATTATATAAACATACTTGGAGAACTTATATGTAAAAGTTTGAATGTAGGTGAATGTCTAAAGTATAATATAGTACAAGAAAGAAACAAATGTGTGGTGGCGTATTGTAATGGGAAAAGACTAAAGGAAAATTGTGGAAATGAAGCAAACATAAGAAGAAGGAAAGACTATGCAATAAAAAAAAGTGTGCAGTAAAGGAACAAAACTGAAACAACTAAGTGTACTTGATTAAGTCTTGTGATGCTTCAAAAACATATTACAATTGCATAATATAAAAAGGGTTAGACAAATATTTGCAAATAATAATAAAAAAGGGTTAAGTGATGAGCATACGGAAACTTAAAGTGGAATATTAGCTTTTAATTTGGGTTTAGCCTCAGACTAGACCTCTTTTTTTCTCTTTTATCTTGATCTCACAGGCAACTGATATATCGAAGTCAACCTACCAATATCAACTAGAGGCCACCAACGAATCACCCCTATAATCAGAGAGCCCTAGTCCCTATTGTTTAAAGGATGTGTGAACGGAGTAGTATCTGAACTCCTCAAAGTGTTGTGCACCTATACGTGAAATGTAGTATCTTAAATCATCAAAGTGTAGTGCACTTGTATATGAAATGTAGTATCTGTCGTGCAGGGCGTAGTGTGTGGTGTATAATGTGTTATAAATGTAGTATCTGTCATGTAGAGTGTTATGTGCAGTGTATGAAATATGTTGTATGGTATATAGAGTGTATGTGTGAATGTTATCAAGTGCACACATATTGATCCAGTGAATAATGCTAGTGGTGTGGTATTTATCATTTTGTGGATGCAGTATCTATTCCTTTTGCAAGTGTAATATCTGTGTAAAACCTGTAGTCTTTGTTCTTTTCTAAGTGTAGTATCCGTGGAAAGACTTGTAGTATCTGTTCTTTTCTAATACCAATTCTCATGCCTTTTGAAAGGGGTTGGAGCTGTCGGCGATTTAGGGGTGAAAGGACATTACAATAATTGAATATTGTTTGTTTTATTCTTGGCTATAAGAAAAGTTGATCAATGGTTCTTTGCATCATTGTCTATTGCCCCGCACCTCGAACTAATAAGCTACCTTGATATTTCATAAGCTTATCCAACAAAGTATTTGGATATATCATATTAGGAGACGGAAAGAAATAAACATCTAAACATTGCTATAACATCCACAAATATATACTCCAAAACTAAAAAAAAAAAATTTCCAACAGGTATGTGAATGATGAGGCAGCAAAAAGCATAAAAACAAGCTCCATATATATATTTTCTAGCCAATGAAAATGAATCATAGCAGGTATTTGTATAAAGGTCAGCAAGAAGTATAAAAATGTGGGCCCTAACAGAGAGCAGAAACCAGAACCAACTCTAGCAAAGAGCAGGAACCAGAAACTGAGCCACAATAGAGAGCAAGAACCGAAACCCAACCCCAATAGAGAACAAAGACCAGAATCAATTTTAGCAAAGAGCAGAGATCAAAACTGAACCCCAACAAAGAGTAGGAACCAGAACCAAATTCCAGCAAGGAGCAAGAATCAAAACCGAACCCAGTACAAAGTCCAGGAACCGAAACTAAACCTCAACAGAGAGCAGGAACTGAAACCCAACCCCAACAGAGAACAAAAATCAGAATTAATTCTAGCAAAGAGCAAGGATTGAAACCGAACCCAATACATAGTCCATATTAAACCACCAAAGATCAAAACGAATCTCAATCACTAGGAAAGACTACAACCTCAAATATGATAAAAAAAAGATCTCAACACACACACACACACAGATATATATATATATATATATATATATATATTCGAAATAGGAGCAACAAGAAAAACAAAACTACAATCTCAAATCTGGTATTAAAATCAAAAGAAATAGCTTCCAATATGTATAAAGTCCAATAAGAGCAGCAAAAAAAAAAAAAAAAATCAGTCTCCGACCAACATAAACCAAACCGAGCTATTACAAAACTTAGAATTGAACTGAACCCTTACCAAAGGCTCAAAACCAAAATACCTTGAAGCTTACAACTGAACCAACAAGAAACGAAGTTGATCTCGACAAGGGACAAAACTTCGAGTTGCAAATAGTCATTTGAAACCAATATATGAATCCTTAAGGTATACTTTCAAATAGAGATAGTTAGGGACATAAAACCAACCTTAAATAATTGTTCAAAGCCTGTATATGGATCTCAAAGAAAAATGTTTCAAATAGAGTGGCCAGAGGAACAAAACCATGGCTCTTAAATCAATTTGAAAGCCAAAATAACATTTCCCAACTAATTTAAAAAAAAGGCAGCAAGGAAAACTATGAACTGAATCCCAAATATATTTCACAAGCCATAAAAAAATGATTTCCAGCATGTATTTGAACAAGGGAGAACAATAAACCAAAACCGAGCACCTAATAAGTAAAAAAAAATGATCTCCAACATATATTCGAATAGAGGCAGCAAGAAGAGCAAAAACCGAGCCCCCAACAATTAGCAAGAATCAAAATCTGACCATTAAGATCAAATTCCTAAGAGCACCAAAATCAAATAGAAGCCATTTGATTATATCTCCAATAGGAGAACAACCGAAAAGCGTAATGTAAAGCCCCGAGCCATCTTATTTTAAAGCTTGAACATTAAATCAATTCAGCAAAGAAACTGCAGCCCGTGAGGCTCAACAACTAAAAAACATTCTTCGTATAAAGCTTATGCAATAAGGAAAACCAACAACCAACGAATCCGGAAAATGACCAAAGATCAATCCACCACCGAACCGAAATCGAGCCCAGCAAATGGCTAAGAGTATGATATAATTTCTTAAAAACTGACTTAGTTTTAAGCCAAAATGATTCCATCACAAGCCTAAATCGAGCCTAGCAAATGACCGAAAGAATAAACCACCAACAGGCCAAAACTGAGCCTAATACAGAGGCCATACTCAATTACTAAAATATTTTCAATATTGAAGTTCAAATAAAGAGAACTGCAGGAAACATAAATCGAGCCCCCAAGACTAAGTAAATTCATAAACCTTCATTTCAAAACAGAGAAAAGTCGAGAGGCCCAAAACAAAACCTCCAAGATCAAACAAAACTGAATGCCCAACCAATGAAATAAAAAACAGAATCTCTCATAAATCAAGTAAATCCAAGAGTCTCCATGTTAAAGCAATGCATGCAAGAAAACTGTAATCAAAAGAACCCAAACATTTACTGAAAGTATGAATGTATCTTCTAGCAAACTTCTAAAATCTACAACATTATCTCTAACATGAATAAGTAATGGCAGCCGTCAGATAGATTTTCATGAGAGAACTTTATTTCTTCATAAAAAAGACGATCAAACTAAAATATCATTTTCATTTGATCTATCAATCTCATAATCCAAAAGAAGTTATCGTCTGAATGACTAATCAAGAAACTAACTGCATTCTAGAAGTAAATGAAACCTGACCTTAATTCCTTGCTAACGCAAGAACGAGAAGAGTAAGAAAACCCTGAAACAAAAACTCCCAATAAAAAAAATGAACTCTCAAACTATGTTTCCCTGAAATCTCCAAAAAAAAATCCAACCCATAAATGCTTCCCTCAAAGGGGTATTTATAGCTAGCGAGAGCAAAGGGGTTCACCGATGGTGAGAAAAAAAGAGGTAACAAGAAACACCTCAAAGGGCAAAGAAATTCATTAAGATTCAAATTCAGATTCATTTGAGGGGGAAAAACTATTATAAATGGGCAACCGAAGAGGCTATCGGCTACAAGAGCTCGGAAAGGGAGGAGATGACATGAAGACTGGCAAGGGATCTCCAAGATTCGGTCAAGAGAGGAGGGAAAGGGGCTTCGGCTAGGGCAAAGGAAAATAATGGCACGAGCAGAAAAGGGGAATAGCGCCAGAGGGTTTAGAGAAAGGGAAAAAAAACCTTTTTATTTAAAAGAAATTATTATTTATTTATTTTTTAAAATTTCAAATCATGTGCGAGCGCGGGACCCCAACAAAATAGGTGTCCTCCCTAGCAAAAATTGACGTTCCGGACGTGACGGCATGGTCTATTTCGTCATCCGGAATCATTCGGATAAATTTGTCGACGATCGCTTCAAATTAAATTTAATTCACGCGTGGCACATTAAATAAAATTATTTTGACCCGATAGGAGTTGTCTAACAAATTTATCATTGACCGGTCCTCACATAAGTGACAACCAAAGTCAAATAAACTACTCACGACAGAAAGTCGAACGTCGCACCCATCGTAGAGTCCACCTACATCCCTCAAATACGTATAGGAACTCAACAAGAGTTTCAATATGTCAGCTTTCATCGACTCAACCGGACATCAAGGATCATAAACCGTCCACAAGAAACTTCAAGGAGCAACGAAATGGCTTGAATTTCTAAATGTCATGGGTCGCAGTCTAGTCACCTACGAGAGTCAAAATAAAGAAATCCTAGGGCTAGATCTTAGGGTATCCAGGAAAAGGAAAAAAAGACCTCAAAATTAATGTCAACAAATGGACCCCTAATAGGTGTGGTGCGCTGCACTAGCACAACGCGCCTATTGGTGTTGACCGAAATGATCAACCCAATCCCCCAAGAATGTCCAAGTAACCATACTTAGGACAAATCAAATGTCGAATTTGAATTGAGGTAAAGTAGGATTTCCGCTCGGGATTGGCGAGCATATCTTGAAATCGCCTTGGGGTTTGAATTTTTGAATGATTTTTGGAATATGTGCAAAGGGAATATTCAAAATTTGGCAATGATATCAAAGAATGTATGGGGGAAGAATCAATATCAAACCTTATTTCAAAGGATGTAGAGGGATAAATGAGTCAGAAAGACTATATCAACTCGTAATATTGCTGGGGAAAGTAACATCCGAGTTGAAACTAATCGAACAAATGTTGTCTATTGTCTTAGAATTTATTATAGAGTCGAAGCGGACTTCTCCTCAAACCTAAGCAAAACCGAAAGAGACCAAGCCAACTCGGAATACCACTGGGGAAGTTACATCTGATCTAAAACTTGTTGAGGAATGGCAACCGTTTAAGAGATTACGCTATATTTGAAGGAAAGACTATATCAGTTCAGACTACCTCCAATGATGTTATGTCCGAACTAGATCTAGTCAAAGAATGACAACCGTCAAGGATATTACACCGAATTTCAAGGAAAGACTATATTGATCAGCTCTTGAGTTGGATGTTAGTCATCGTGCTTTCCTTCTCAGCCTGATTTGTGTCTACTACCTATCGGTTTGGATGTGAGTCATCGAGCTTTCCTCCCCAATGTAATAAATTTACCTTGCCTGATCAACTCTTGAGTTGGATGTTAGTGGTCGTGCTTTCCTTCTCAACCTGATCTGTGTTTACTACCTCATGGATTGGATGTTAGTCATCAATCTTTTCTCCCCAAAGTAGTAAATTTACATTGCCTAATCAGCTCTTGAGTTGGACGTTATTCGTCGTGCTTTCCTTCCTAACGTTGATATGATCCAAATATCAAACTTTAGATGATCAGGATTCATACATCTGATTCCACATTGCTCTGCAATGATCTAAATATTAAACTTTAGAGGATGAGGATTCTTACATTGATTCTGCATTGCTTTGCAATGGTTCAAATATCAAACTTTAGAGGATGAGGATTCATACATCCAATTCTGTATTGCTCGGGAATGATCCAAATATCAAACTTTAGAGGATAAGGATTCATACATCCAATTCTGCATTGCTCTGCAATGGTCCAAATATCAAACTTTAGAGGATGAGGATTCATCATCTGATTCTACATTTCTTTGACATGATCTAAATATCAAACTTTAGAGGTTGGGGGAACAAGCCCTTTAACTAATTAAAGGCATCCTACTCCCAGTCTTTAAGATCGGTTTAAGACCACCTTAAATAGAGTAAGGAATCCAATTCTCCTTTCGTAATTGATACCCAAATTTCAATTCCCATTTTGGGGTCAACACCTAAATCCTAATTCTCATCCTCCAATATACACCCAAAACCTGATAACTTGAAATCCACCTTCTAATCCCCAGCGAGAGTTCTGAGTTCTCGTTTCGATTGGATATTCACTCGCCAATTCCCTAGTGGAAACAAATTCTCACTCAAGTCTACTCTTCGGGCTATGTTTGTTGACTTAAATATCTGTGTTGGTTTTATTGATCTCGTCATTCAACGCAAATACGTGCGGTGTGCTTGCCCGACACACCACACCTATTGGGGTTCCATTTGTTGACCTTATTTTTTATTAAGGTCTAGCTTTATCCTCTTTAGTATCCTAGGTTCTAGCCATATAGGATTTTCTGTTGATTATTACTAGAGGACTAGAAAAGTAATCCTCACCATTAGAAATTTTATACTCTTCTTTGCTCAACTTGAAGTTCCACATATTGGTCTTAACCTCTAGCACGTAGTAGGTGGGGTCAATATGACGGAGCTCAAGGAAAGTCCCCATAAGATGCTCAAGCCTTATGACTAACCTTGGGTGGTCTGGTTTTGGTAAGGCTAGACTGCACACACCTTCTCGCATACCCCAAACCCTAAGACCCCTTTAATTTGGTCTCTTTACTCCTTTTGGAAAGCTCGTGTTGATGGACCCAAACCCCTAATCTTGGCTAATAAGGTTAGGACCATCATTTTGAACATCTAAAATGAGTCATCATATGACTCATATTAGTTTGGCATGGCTTCATGACTTACTTGTCCATTCTAGCCCAAAATCACCAAATTACCAAAATGCCCCTACAACCCTAATTTTTGCCAAAAACCCCAAAATTATCCAAAATACCCAAAATTTTCCAAAGTTATTTCAAATCACTCACCACTACCTAAATTGACCAAAATACCCCGAAGATTGCCAAAAATTACAAAAAGGCCCCTCATAAGCCAAAAATTTCAAAAATTCCCAAAATTTCCAAAATCATACCAAATATTCCCAATTCCAATTTTTAATCATCAATTTGACCCAATTTGACCAAAAGACCAATTGCCCTTAAAAGCCCAATTTCCCCAAATTAGCCCGAATCTTGGCCCAATTGGCCCCAATCTTCGCCCATTTTAATTTCAAATCAAAATTTAGTACCCCCAATCCCAATCTAAATAAAATTCAAGCCCAATTTGATCCAAATGGAAGTCCAATTTCACCCAAATAAAAAGGCCCAATTTTGACCAAATGACCAAATCTAGCAAATTGCCCTTCCAATTCAATTCAAATCACTTGAAATCCTTTCCAAACTCTTCATGACATCTTCCTATACCAAATTTAACATTTAATTAGCCCAAATTTTAGCTCAAATTCAATCTTAATTTTAAAAGCCCAAGTCTTTCAGTCATTCCAGAAGCTCTGCATCATCAATTTCATTAAAATCACTCCCTAAGTTGTAAATCCAAAATAAAATCATTCCAAATCAAGAGTCATGCCAAATTTCACCAAAAATACCAAATAAATTCAAAATCCTTTCTCATGCAAGAGAGACAAGCCAAAGGGAAGCCATGAAGCTATTCCCAAGCCATAAGTGAGCCATATGAGCTTTGTCACATCATAAAACTATTAATAGCAAAAGGACAAGCCACTTTCAAGCCCCTTAAGTTTCTTTTAACCCCTCCCATGCATCACTCTAACCCATGTTTAGCCAAATTCCCTTAGATGGTGACTTATCCCCAGTGATTAAGCTAAGCCAAATGATCTTCTCTTCAGCCTAAAATAACATTGATGAGTGAACCCAACCCAAATTAATGACTTCACCAAATTTTACCTAAAATAATTCTTCCCAAATTCCATTTCAATTCAATGCCTTTACACATGTCAACTCTAAATTGACTTCACCAAAACCAAGCCTTGACCTCCCTGAGCCAGATGATGACCCCTCCTTGGCCGGCCGTCCACCTAGTCTACCGGAAAATCCAAGTCCAAATGCTACTCCTAGGCCAAAAAGCAAAATTAAACCCATCCAAGCTGCCTCATTCCAATTGGATTGTTGCATATTTCTGCCTTCCACATAAGCAACCAGAGCCACCCAATGGCTGACCCAATTGCAGCCTCCAAGCCCCTATTTAAACTCACCCTCCACGACCAAGGGGAGAGAGCTTAAAATTCCTTGGGGATACTTTACCAAATTGATATCAGAGCGTCTTTAAGACTTGCTAAGTTTAATCAAACCATCCTCAATCCCTCAAGCCCACTACCTAAGCTCAAATTTGGAGCTCAAAATCAAGTCCGAAATAGGACATCCCTCTAGACTCCACCAAATTCAAATTAATTACACCCACACTATCCCCTGAGTGAGAGAAGAAGATCCCCCATAGAAGCTCCATCTCTATCGAACCCCCCTAAATCAAACCCCCCTAAATCGGCCTTTGTCAATTTCATATCTAGGCATTTCACCACAGCTTGAGGCCTCATCTAGGAGCTCTTTGGTCTCAAGGAAAGCTTATGGAGGCACCCAATCGAGGTCACACCTCTTAGGCAAAGGTATTGAACTCTCCCCTTAAACTGAGCTTCATTTAATTCTTCATGCTTAGTGAATCAATTTCAGACTTGATCAACCATATGAATATGTTCTCTTAATCAATACGAGATGATAAAAACAAACCTCACTTAATTTTGTTGAGTATCGAGAGAGATATTAAGATTTAAAGTTGGACGGTTCTTGAGTAAGGGACTTGGGGACGATGAACAGATGTCATTCATTTCCGCGTGAATCGAACGGATGGTCCTGATGGAGCCGGAAGACGAAATGGAATAGAATAGCGGGATGTGTGGCAGCTGACTTGGATGGCAGTGCCGAATTAAAAGACGCCGCGTGGAGATTCGGAGATTCGGAGATTGAGGTGGCGTCGCGTCACTTAAGTAGAAAAATAATGAATTTCTTATTTATTTAAATAGCCATAACTTCAAAAAAGCATATCTTTGTGTAAAAAAATCACAAAAATAAAATAAAAATAGCCTCTTGCTCAGTGAACATAGGAGACCAATGTGAAAATAATTTCATGTTTATTTAATGCATGTGTAATTTTTATTTAATTAAATTTATTATTTAGTCTTTTGATTCTTCACTTATCTAAACATTTCACCATGGCATGGGACCATGGCGCTTTTGATGTATCTGTTATTAGGTATCTCCCCTTATTTTTCTAAGGTCAGGGGACATTTCTAACCAAAGATATTTAATTTTCAAAATAATGGTCCATATTTTGGTAAAATAATTATAAAAAGTAATATACTCATCAAAAAAATACAAAACTTATTTTGGTAGGTTCAAAGTGGTCAGAGGACTCTAGGAAAAATATAAACTTGGTTTAGCTCATTAAAAATAATCATAATTCTCACCGACCCTAAAGAATGAAATAAAATTAATTTAGAGTAATTATAAATATAAATGGCATAAAAATAATCCTCTACTGTAATTTAATATCTCACGAGCTCCCCATAAAAATTTAAAGTCAATTGGAGTTAATTTAACCACTAAAATGGATTAATCAAGTTAAATATTATTTTTGGTATTAAAATAATTATAATAATTTAAAAACAATTCAATAAATTACCAAATTAGTTTTGGGAGCTCTTTATGACCAGAGGAACCTAAGAAAAATAAAAGTGAAATTAAAATAAATACTTCATTTTTGAGCTATTTTTTAGCATTTAAATAATTAAAAAATAATTAAAAATCATAAATTTGTAATATTGTAAAATCACACTAAAATGTCACATTTGGCATCCTGATTACTTGAGACCGATCAAAATAATTTTCCTCATTTTCTAAGTCAAGCTATTAATTTTTAAGGCTTAAAATTAATTTTCTTTAATTTTTCACTAAAATAACTCTAATAATTAAAATATAAACAAAAAAATGTTAAATTTGTTCCTTTGGGTTCCCTCAACTCAGTGAGATTTAATAAAAATATAAAACTTAATTTTCCACCTAAATGATATTTTATATTTAATTCATACTCATAACAAACAAATAATTTCAATAATTACGTTAAACTACTAAAATTATGAAAATTGGTTCAAGTGGTCCTCTAACCTGGGTGAGTCTCTAATAATTTTCTTAAGGGTAGAAGTTTTTTATTGGTTGAGTTATTAAATTTTCTTTGAAAATCCCAATTTTTACATTTAAAATAATTATAAAATTAAATAAATTCAGAAAAATCATATTTTGTCCTCTGATGTTATGATTAACCCATGATTGGGATAATATAAAGTTTGAAAGTCATTTGAGTTCAATTTAATGAATTATAGGGTGTTAAGGCCTTAGGGGCAAAAGGGTAAATTTTAGAATTTAATGCTTAATTAATATTTAGGCTTGACCAAAGGGCTAAATGGGCAGCAAATAATCTTAGTTGATATGTCTTAATGATTGATATATAAAAGGGATAAATGGTAGCAAGCAATCTCATTTTGGTTTCATAAAGGATAAATTGAATATTTCTTAAAATTAACAGAATTTGCAAGAATATTTAAATAGAAATGATATTAAGGTGAAGGGTTTGATTTTGGGTAGATAATAATTTTAAATCCCAATTGATGGCGTATGATTCATGATAATGATTAAGAGCATAAACATTTAAAAAATCCCTTTTCTTAAAATTTTAAATCTACCTATTAAGTTTAAGGGCTCAGTAGTGAACCAGGCTTAGTTAAATTTTTTTTTAATGAGGTTAGAAAAATAATCTATAACTAATTTAAAACCTTTTAAAACACTACAAGCCCATCTTTAAAATCAAAGTGGTAATTTCCTTAATTAGAACAACTTGCCCCTAAGATTTTTCACCTATATAATTTATATATAAAACATCAAGTGATAATTACCAATCCTTAGGATTGGCTAAAACATTAGTTCATTGAGCATAAGGGTATGATAAGGATGACTTATTAAGTAACATAATGAGTTTGAACGAACTCGTGACTTTCCAAGGGATTGTGAGATGCCCGGGGGTCCCTCCAGTCCCTGGACCTTTCTCATACTCTTATGGATACCTTGAAGGACGATTAAAACTAATTATGTCTTGCTTAAGAAACCATCTATACACTAAAATAAATAGGACTCGCCATAGGATCTAGTAGACATACCCTCAGCCTTGAGCTTCCTATTTTTTTTCCACCAGCATATTTTAATTCCNTTATATATATATATATATATATATATATATATATATATATATATATATATATATATATATTTATATATCTGTGTGTGTGTGTGTGTGTGTACTGAACTTTCAGGTGGAGGAACGAGAAGACCCGACATATACGCTTTTATAGTTTATAACAATTTTTCCTGCACTTTCTTTACGGTACTTTTCTTGCTCGTGAACTTGCATGTTAAACAATGATGTCACTCTACATGTCGAAATTAAAACTTTTAGGATAGCCACCAAACTGAAACCAAAACTAAAATTAAACAAGATAAAATTCACCGTCACAACAGTCAAAATAGAAGACAACTCAAAATTTAACAAATAAAACAAAACAAAAAAATTGCAACAAAATTAAAACATCTCTATCTTATGATCGGGAATCCCTCAGAGGAGGTAACTTACGGATACACATAAAATATATGCATTTTTAGATCCATATTTTATACTCATTTTTTGTGATGGAATATATTTTTATGTTTTCTTGCATGTTATTGAATTTTAGGACTTAAAGCAAAAAGGATGGAATTTGGAGTCAAAATGACATTTTTTAGAAATAGTCAGCGCCGACGGCGCCAAGAGCAGCACCTACGGCTCCGACCAACAAAACAGATGGTGAATTTTACTCAGCGCTGACGGCGCCAGAAGCAGCGCCGACGACGTCGTTTGATAGAGAGCAGTCAATTAATTAAATGAACACTGGCGCAGACAGCGCCAATGTCGTTTCAACCTCTGTTTCTAGAAGATTTGATGAATTTGGATGCTTTTATATAAGTTTTTGGAGGCACCTATTGAAGAACCGACTCTAGACTTTATTTGGGGCCAAAATTGATCACACAATTGCCTCTTCCTGAAATCTCATCACCTCAATTCAACCTTCCACACATCACACATTCTTCCATTTTTCATTTCACAACCATTTAGGTCCATTGTTTTTATAATTTAGAGTTTTGTGGTGAGATTAAGTGTGAACTCTTCTCTAAAAGTGTTGGAGAAGGATAAAAGCGAGAGATTTCTACTTCCTACATTTCCTAGAAGTGGCTACAATGGCTTTTCTTTTAGAAAGAGTTTCAGATAAGTGTTGTTTGTTTATTAGTGTTTTATGAACTTTCTTTTATATATGAAATTTATATTTTGTTATATCTTTCTCATGAAGTCTGAATAGTTTATTTTATCTTTCTCCCTACTCTGAGATATGGTGAAATAAAGTGATAATATGGATGTGCCAATATTAAAATATAAAATAAATTGTGATAATTATTCAACTCCGAACTTAATTTATTTTTCAATCTGGCAGATTGAATTATTAAAATATGTTGTGAAACATATGATCCGTGAAATGCAGTATGAGTTATACAATAGAGTGAGAATCACATTCGTTTCTATGAAGGAGAACTTCTGTTCCATGGAAAAGTGTAAAAATAGGAAAATATAATTTGTTGGTGTAGAATTGGAGAATTTTTAGGGTGACAGACTAAAATCTCCAATTTGGTCTTAGTGTTTAATAACTAAAGCAAGAGTTATCCTTCAGGTGAAGGGAAGTGGGAGCCAATATCCTTTTACCCTAGCCATGGATTTTGGGACTAAACATGAGATTAGCCAATGATTTTCTATAACACTGTATCAGGGTAGAGAATTAAATCTACTCCTATTTGGCATAATACATTATAAAACCATTTAGCGCATCTTATTTTACCAAAATCTCATTGTGGTGGGAAAGATGCTTTTTCACATAAGAAATCTTCAACACATGAACATAGTTTAATAGTTTATTAGTTATTGTTTAAAGTTTGTATTTCAGTTTTGTTATTAGTTAAATAATTTAGTTCTGATAATATCTTAACATTTGAAAATAGTGAGAGTAAATTTGTTTTGACTTTCTGCAAATTTCCTAGTAAATTATCATTTCAAATTTAAATCTTCGCTGTGTGATCGATATTTGGGGATTAAATAAAAATTTCTTTATTACGTGATGACAATACGTAAAATTGCATAGAATCTCAATATTAATTGATTAAATTTTCGTATTCATAGAATTTGGCATCAAGCTTTAGGCGCCGTTGCCGGGGNTAAATTAAATAGATTTGGTAAATTAAGAAATTTTGAAAAAATTATATAAATATATATATATATATATATATATATCAAAAATAAAAAAATCCAAAAAGAAAATATATTTTTATTTAAGAGTTATTTTTAAGAAATCTTTCTTTACTTACTATGTTTGTTTATGTGAAATTTTGGATCTGAAGGTTTAGTACCTTATGATTCAGAATTAGAGCGCACTATTAGATTAATTTGAAAACAACAAAAAAAATTGAAAAACTTAAACTAAATAGAGAATAACTTAAATAATCAAATAAATGAAAATTGACAGTGTCCTTTAAAAGATTATGCTAATCCAACAGCAGATAAACTTCACTTGACTATTCAAAATCCTAATATTGTTAATAATTTATTTGAGCTTAAACTTGCTATTATCCAAATGGTAAAAAAATAAGTTTGGAGGAACATCTATTGAAGATCCAAACTTACATCTTGCTAGTTTTCTAGAAATTTGTACTACTTTTAAATATGGCGTAGTGTCTAATGATGTTGTTAGGCTTAAACTTTTTCATTTTTCATTAAGGGATAAAGCCAGAGCTTGGTTAAATTCATTAGCACCGAAATCTATCTAAATATGGGGAGAACTATCACTATAATTCTTGGCTAATATTTTCCACCCTCGAAAACTGCTAAGCTTAGAAATGTTATTACATATTTTTGTCAGTTTGAAGAGAAATCAATATACGAAGCTTTGGAAACATTTAAATATCTTCTTAGAAAATGTCCACACCATTCTCTACCAGATTGGTTAATAATTCAAACATCTTATAATGGAACAGTAGGATCACTTAGATCTATTATAGGCTGCTGCAAGTGGATCACTAGTGTCAAAAACTTTTGATGAAGCACTATCCTTAACTAAAGAAATGACTACTAACAATTTTCAATGGCCCTCTAAAAGAGTAAATTCTAAGAGAGTAGCTAGTATTTATGATTTCGATGAAATGTCTATTTTAACGCCTCAAATTGCTGCTATTTCGAATAAGATTGATCAAATAGGAGTAAACTATTCTCAAATAACCTCTGTATTAGAGGAAAATTCGTTAGGACAGATCATTGATACTCAATCATTTAATGAAACTTTAAATGCTATAAATAATTGAAATAACAATCCCTATTCTAACTTTTATAATCCTAGATGGAAAAATCACCCTAATTTTAGTTGGAATAATTATAACAATTCTGTGAACCCCTCCAAAAATTTGAAAAACCAAGGAAATCCTAGTTATCGACCTTATTTTCCTCCTGAATTTAACTCCAACCCTAACCCACAAGTTAAGGAAAAGAAGTTGACGATGGAAGAAGTAATGTTAAACATGGGAAATTAAATACAGAATCAAGAGGCTGCTATTATAAATATTGAAAATCAATTAGGATATATTGTTATTGTACTTAGTAACAGACCATCTGGAATTCTTCTGAGTACTGTGGAAATTAATCTAAAAGATCAAACCAAGGAGCAAATTAAAGCTATTCAATTACGAAGTGGAAAAGAAGTTGAAATAAGGATCCAAAGAGAAACTAAAGTTGATGAAGAGAAGGAAGCATAGGAAAGTGACCAAAATGAAAATAAACAAACACAAGGTCCTTTAGAAAAACCATTACCTCTGTTTCCTCAAAGACTGAAGCAAAGGAATAAAGATAAATAATTTACAAAATTTTTGGAAATCCTTAAGAAATTAACAATAAAGATTCCTTTTGTTGAAGTTTTGGAACAAATGCCAAGTTATGTGAAATTTATGAAGGATATACTAAACAAGAAAAGGAAGTTTACATAACATGAGACTGTTACACTAAGTGAAGAGTGTAGTGCTATTATTCAGAAAAAGCTTCCTGAAAAATTAAAAGATCTTCTTAGTTTTACTATACCTTGTGTTATTGGTGAAAATTTTATTGGAAAATCTTTATGTGATTTAGGAGTGAGCATCAATCTTATGTATTTATCAATCTTTAAATGTTTAGATTTGTGAGAGATTTCCCCTACTAATGTAACTCTTCAGTTAGTTGATCGATTAATAACTTATCTAAAAGAAGTTATAGAGGATGTATTAAAAATGGATAAATTTATTTTCCCTGTAGACTTTATAGTATTGAATATGGAGGAAGATAAAGAAATTTCTATTATTTTGGGGAAACCATTTATTTCAACAGGGAGAGCTGTGATAGATGTGCAAAAAGGAGAATTAATAATAAGAGTTAATGATCAAAAAATAATATTTAATTTTGCAAAAGCTATAAAATATCCAATAATAGAACAAGATAATGAATGTTTTAGGATAAAAGTAACTGACTATCTGAGTAATGAGCAATTTAAGAATGATTTGAAGGCAAATTAAAGCAAGGATAATTTTTTGAAAACAAGGATGAAATAATTGAAGAAGATTTGGATTATATTTAGGGCAAATTGGAAACTTTAGACTTGATGGAAAACGATAATAAAAATTTTATTCCTTCAAGTACTAAACCACTCAAACTTGAACTAAAGATATTACTTGCCCATTTAAATTATGTGTTTTTAGGAGAGTCATCTACATTATATGTTATTATATCTTCAGATTTAACTGAAATTCAAGAACAAAAATTAATAGAGATGTTGAAAAGATATAAAATTGCTTTTAGATGGACTTTACGAGTTATTAAAGGAATTAGTCCTTCTATTTTTATGCACAAAATTCTATTAGATGAATAATATGAACATAAAGTTGATACTCAGAGGAGATTAAACCTAATAATGAAAAAAGTTGTTAAAAAAGAAATTTTAAAATTGCTAGATGCTGGAATTATATATTCTATTTTAGACAGTGCTTGAGTAAGTTCAATTCACTTGTTCTAAAAAAATGAGGAGTGACTGTTGAAGAAAAAGAGAAAAATGAATCAGTACTAATAAGACAAGTTACTAGTTGGTGAATTTGTATTCACTATATAAAATTAAACACGGCCACCAAAAAAGATCAATTTCCTTTACCTTTTCTAGATCAAATGTTAGATAGATTGGCTGGAAGCAAATACTATTGCTTTTAAGTTGGATATACCGGTTATGACCAAATTCTAATTGCTCCAGAGGATCAAGAGAAGAAAAAATTTACAAACTCATATGTAACATTTGCTTTTTGTAGAATGTCTTTTGGACTATGCAATGCACCTGCAACATTTCAAAGATGTATGATGTCAATCTTTAGCACTTTTATTGAACATGGAATGGGAGTGTTTATGGATGATTTTTCAGTATTTGGAACTTCGTTTTAATTATGTTTAAATAATTTAGAAAAAAAATTAGAAGTATGTGAAAAAATCAACCTAGTACTAAATTGGGATAAATGTCAATTTATGGTTGTAGGAGGAATTGTGCTTGGGCGTAAAATTTCTGAAAATGACATGGAAGTAAATCCTGCAAAAATTCAAGTTATTGAAAAATTACCAACTCCTACTAATGTTAAAGGGGAAGAAGTTTTTTAGGACACGTTGGTTTCTACAGGTGTTACAAAAACATTTTTTCAAAAATAACGAAGCCATTATGCTAACTTTTAGAAAAAGACACAAAATTTGATTTTAATAAAAAATGTATAAAAGTAATTGAATTATTATAGGAAAAATTAATCATTGCACTGTCATCGCTCTTTCGGGGGGGGGGTTTGGAGGAGTTTCCCGTAAGAAGTTGTTGGTCACCGGAATCAAAATCCTGTCTCCCGCTTTGGAAGGACGTTGAAGTTTAGAAAAGTGTGAAATCAAAATGACCCCATATTTTTCATAGTTTAAAGAGCACTATACCTCAAACCCTGTATCTATCTCGAAGGATAAAAACAAGACTTAAGGATGAGGCTCGATCAAATAAACTAAGGTTATATGACATCCGTTTGGTCTGCGAAACTTTTATATTTGACTACAAGTTCTCCTATTTAATATAAAGAATTAAATACGGTTTATATTAAATTAGGTTCAGACATGCTTCCTATAAGTGCAAGCCCCTATAGTTAATTACATCTTAGATGACCAAAGTCACCTAAGAAGACTCTCGATAAAAATCAGGAAATGTTATCTTCAAGGAGTTTCAAATGGTAGGAATTTCCAATGAGATCGGACGTAGAGGTGTGAAAGGAGATTGGTTCAAATTTGGAACATTTTATTGTAGAGTCCAAAGGAGGAAGAACTAGGGGATGTCATAGATCCAGAGGAGAACCCCGGTGAATTCCCAAACTATCCTAATGTTTAGCTTCAGTTTTGAGGACAAATATTTAGGTGTTTCATCCTGCCAATTTTATTTAATAGGGCTTACATTTGTGTGAAACTATCACACAAATAGCCTGGAAGATGTGGTAATTTAGGTCCTGACAAATGACAACCTCGTTCGTGTGAAACGATCACACAAATAGCCTGGAAGATGTGAGGGTTTAGGTTGTGACAAACGAAAATCTCGAAATCCTAAGACGGATAGCCTGGAAGATGTGAGGATTTAGGTCGTGACAAACGACAACCTCGGAATCCTAAGACGGTATAGCCTGGAAGATGTGAGGATTTAGGTCGTGACAAACGACAACCTCAAAATCCTAAGATGATTTAAGAGCTTATATTGTATAGCAGGGCTATGCAAAGGCCTAAAGATAAGATGAGGATTTACGTTGCATGTTGTTAGGGCTTAGATTGCACAGTAGAGCTGTACAAATGCCTAAAGATAAGGTGAGGATTTACGTTGCATAAGCAAAGCAACCTCGAAGTCCTATGGCTTTGTTGTTTAAGTCTAAGGAAGGAAGATTGGTTTAGCTCGAGAAGACAGGTTTTACTGTTGAAAATGGCCGCACTGCCCACCATACTAGCCCCAAGCTCCTTGCCGCGACGAGTTCAAGTTATCTAGTGTGTCAAGTTATAATGTCAAATCAGGTGGCCCTATGGTTGAAGTTCTTTAAATTTTATAGAGGGCATATTAAAGTTGATTAGAGCAACAGTGGGCCCTATGGTTGAAGTTCTTTAAATTTTATGAGGGCATATTAAAGTTGATTAGAGTGACACCAGTCCCTATGGTTGAAGTTCTTTAAATTTTATGAGGGCATATTAAAGTTGATTAGAGCGACACCAATTAGTATGTTTGAAGTTCTTTAAATTTTATGAGGGCATATTAAAGTTGATTAGAGCGACACCGGTTTGGTGAAGTTCTTTAAATTTTATGAGGGCATATTAAAGTTGATTAGAGTGACACCGGTTAGGATCTAGTTCTTTAAATTTTATGGGGGCATGTTAAAGTTGATTAGAGCGACACAGGTTAGGATCCTACATTCTTTAAATTTTATGAGGGCATATTAAAGTTGATTAGAGCGACACCAGTTAGGATCCTACGATTCCCTCATTCTGGCACTACTATTTTCAATTAGATTCACTTAGTCCAAATGAACTTACTAAACTGAATTTAATGAATTCCATAATTTCATTTAAAGCTTGGAAAGCCTCGTTAGCGACCGTAGGTTACCTCCTCTGAGGGATTCCCAATCATCCGATAGAGACGTCTTAATTTAGTTGAAGTTTTAGTTCTGTGTGGTGTTTGTGATTAAATATTGAATTGTTTTATTTTTTTGAATGTTGTGGGGGTGAATTTTATCTTGGTTGATTTTAGTTTTGGTTTTGGTTATGGTTTTGGTTATGGTTTTGGATTTGTGGCTATCCTGAAAGTTTTAGTTTTCATGCAGGGTGACATCGTTGTTTAACATGCAAATTTGTAGGCATAAAAGACAGTATGAGAAACACAGTATGAAAGTACAAGAAAGACAACGCTAAAAACTGTAAAAGCGTACCTGGCGAGTCTTCTCGTTCCACCACCTGAAACTTAAAATGCATGTTAATGCAGTTTATGAAGAGCAGGAAAAGTAAAGTTTTGGTAATTTTCCTAACCCTATGTCATATCTTGGCGGGTCCTTATAAATTTAATTAAGGATGATGTTGCCAAGAAAAATACATTAAGTTTGGTAGATCTCTGAGGTATCCAACAGATCTAGAGAAAGAGGCAGGATCATGCTACTCTCTCGCTGCCTGGTGGAAAATCCCGAGTTCTTTTAAACTTATTATGTTGTTTAATATTTCATCCTATAAATACCCTTAATGCTTAGTGAACATTGATGTCTCAATTATCCATAAGAATATGTTAATTATCATTTATCTATCAATTTGAAGATTATGTGAGTGAATTCCCTTAAAGGGGAAGTTAGTGTAATTTGAACACTTAGCCATATTTTTAATCCTAATTAGGCTTAGTGGTTTTTCAATGATGTTAGATTTAATTATGTTTATTTCTCTAATCCTTGTTTAATCAATTTTTGATTTAGCCTAAGTCACCGCTAAGCCTTTAAGACCTAGGTGAGTGTCTTAATTAGTTTTGAAAATGGTTAAGCTTTAAGTGGTCATGATTCATGATTTGGATTCTATTTGAAAATCAAAATATGGGTATTAAATTGATTAATTATTGGCTTCAAAAGTCATACCCTTAAGTCCAGGATTATTTAATTTTAATAAACTTCCAAATTTTAATAATTTAGAAATTTATTAACTTAACTAAGAAAGTGAGATTGGTTTCTAACAATGAACCCCTTTGTCTTTGAAACATCAAATGAATTGATTAAGATTAGAGGTTACCCATGTCCCTTACCCCCTTTGTATTTCAAGCATCAAATAAATTGATTAAGATCAGAGGTTACCCATTTTCCCTCGAATTAAGCCTAAATGTTAATTAAGGCAAAATTTCCAAAATTACACATTTGCCCCTAAAGCTCTATCACTTCATAATTTGTCAAATTCAACTCAATTGAATTTGAAATTTTTATCCTACCTCGTTTTTGGGTCAATTAAGACATCAAAAGAGAAAATGTGATTTTTTAAAATTTAATTTATTTTATATAATTATTTTCATGCAAAAGTAGGATTTATCAAAGAAAATTCCTAACTTGACCAAGGTAAACTAAAATCCCTTGAAATTTTCACTGGATGTAGTTCTAGGCTAGATAAGCCTTTGGGTTAAATTTGAAAATTTTTTGAATTCTCTGTGATTTATTAGAATTATTTTAAATTTTGGGATATTTAATAAAAATAAAATATTTTGAATGGTTAAAATTAAGTTTTATATTTTTGAAAAATCTCTCTAAAGTTATAGAACTCAGAGGAGTAAATTTCATATTTTTTTTTAATTTTTCTTTGATTTATTGGAATTATTTTAGTGAAAATTCATTTTTAGCTTTTAAAAAATTATTTTTAAGTTTTGAAATTCAATATCTTTATTTAGAAAATCAAGAAAAATATTCTAACTGTTCGTAAGTGATTAGGAAGCAATTTAGAACATTTCCATAAGTTTTATTATTTTTGTGATTTTTATGAATTTTTAATTATTTAAATATTTAGAATAGGCTAAAAAATCAAGTTTTTATTTTAAATATCATTTTATTTTTAGAAAATACCCCTGATCACAAAGAACTCAAAAAACTAAATTTCATAATTTTTTGACTTATATTTTGATTTTTGAAAAATCATTTACAGAGAACTCAAAAAACTAAATTTTATAATTTTTTGAGTTATATTTTGATTTTTGAAAAATCATTTAAATACCAAAAGTGTTATCTATCCTTAAAAATCAATTCAAGTTATCAAATGAACTCAAAATATTTTGAAAATTTTATGATGAGTTCTATGGATCATAAATCACAATGGAGATAAAAAATCAAATCATTTAAATGTTTATATTTTTGAAAATTAATTATCTTAGTGATTTACTGTTTACAAAATTTAAGGGCATTTTAAATGACTTGACCCATGAAATTATTTCCAAAAGTTTCTCTAGTCATGGCGGACCTTCCAAAATTTTCTTAGAATTTTCTAAAAAATATGATAATTTCCATGATTAGTTTATAAAAATAATATGCAAAAACTTGAAAAATATGGATCTATGTATAGCAGCCTCCTCTGACTTTAGAAAAATCAGAGGCTGTTTCCCTTGACAGAGGCTACAACATGCCAAAATTTCAAGCCAAGGTGATGTGTAATTATGCATGGAGAATCAAATGATTTCAAATAGTGTTTAATTAATTAAAAATATTTAATGCATCAAATGGACTTGAAATTTATTCCACATTGTTCTCCTCTATACACTGAGCAAGAATGTATTTTTATTTTATTTTTTTAATTTTTCTACACAAAGTTATGTATTTTTGAAGTTTTGGGGATTAAATAAATAAGAAAAGGCCCCTATTTTCCTACTTACCCATGTCAACCTCATACAAGTCGAACATGCCATGTGTCGCTGTGTGGTTGGCACCGCCAGCTAGCTCATTCCCACCCATGTTGGACTGCGGTAAGTCTGACGCGATCAGGGCCACCCGATCCATACAAGCTCGATCTGACGGTCACGGGTCATCGTCCCAAATGAACTAGACCCAAAAATTGTCCATTTTAAAATGCTAATATCTCACTTGATTCTTAACCAAATTGAGTGAAATGTTTTTTAAAATAATCGTATTGATTAGTAGAACACATCCATACGGTTGATAAACTCTTAAATTGACTTTATATTCATGAATAATTAAAAGAAGCTCGGTTTAGGGTTAACTTTGACTACCTTGGTCCGAGAGGGGTAGCCTCAATTAGATGCTTGTAGAAGCTTTATGTGGGTGTCAGAAGCTTAGGGATGGGGCCTCTGGTAGTGGCAAAATGCCTAGACCCAAATTTAATCAAGGCCGATTTGGGGGTTTGGTCGAAGTCCACCTTAGGGTGGTTGGATGATGGGGCTTTTATGGGGGATCTTCTTCTCTTGATGTTGGGATTGTGTGGGTACAATTAATTTGAATTTGGTGGAGGTTTGAACAATGTCCAGTTTTGGCCTTGAAATTGAGCTCTAAAATTGAACTCAAGCAATGGATTTGAGTGGCTATGGAAGGTTTAGTTAAGCTCAAGAGGTCTCCAGGAAGCTCTGGAAGAAGTTTTACAGAGTCTCCCCAAAGAATTTCAAGCTCTTTCTCTTTTTCCATAGAAGGGGGAGTTTAAATAAAATGGCGTAGGCTGGTTGCTAGGGCCATTTGAAGGGTGCATTTGGTTGCTTATGAGGAGGGCAGAGAAGCTCAAATGAACAACTGACCTGATTTGGCCTTTGGGTTTGAATTGGGTGAAAATATTGTGTCTTAGCCATGGTTTTGGCCATTTTCCAGCCACCAAGGTGGTTGGACAGCTAGGCATTGGTCACCTCTTGGCTCAGGGATGTCAGGGAGTGGCTAATGATGATTATCTCCGAAGGGTAAGTAATGATGTTGGAGATAATTCAAGTTAGGTCTAAAAATGGGTGAAATCCCTTAATTTGGGGATCTATTGGTCCATAGCTTGTCATGGTAATTTTAGGAGGGTTTAGCCTGGTCTTTAAGAAGGTTTTGGTGGCTGTGAAATCATTACTTTGGTGGCTTATACATGGTTAAGTCAATTTTTTGGTGAAAGGGTCCAAGTGAGTGCAAATGACCAAAACTTGAGTTTGGGCTAGGCTAGCCATGTTAATTGGCCTAATTAATTGTTGCATTTAGTTTAGATGATCATAAGGAACAACTTTAGTGAAGGATGGAAGTGGTTTTTAACTCAATTGAAGGGTCAATTTTATGGAATTTTGAACTTTAATCAATTTGGTCATGTTGGGCTAGGCTTGGGTCTAGCTTGGGCTAACCTTGGGCTAAGTCCAAATTAATTGTTATAAATGGTCAATGGTGACCTCATGAAGAGTTTCCAACATGAATTGGATGCCAATTTGGAGGTTAAGAATATCAATTGGGTGAATTTTGTGGACTTAGCCAATTTGGGGCTAAGTTTGGGAATTTTGAATTTAGGCCAAAATTAATAGGATTTGAGACTTCACCAAGGTATATTGATGGTTGATTTTGATATATAGTAATATTATCAAGATTTTTCAACATTAATTTGGGCCAATTGACTTGGCTATGATTCAATTTGGTGAGAATAGATCATGTGGGCAAGATTGGGGCTTTAAACTAACTCAAAATTGGGCTCAAATCATGGGCTAATTAAGCTTGTATTTGATTTAGTTTGGTCATATCAAAAGTTCATTTGAGTTTAGGATTGAAATTGGGGTCAATTGAGATCAAATTAATGGACATTTGAGTTGGATTTGGGGAAATTTGGGTCTTTAAAGGCAAATTTGGAGGATTTTGATTAAAGATGGTCAAATTGGCCAAATTGGATCATGTGGTAGTTGAGAGAAATGAAATTGGGAATATTTAGAATTTAATAAGATTTTCTAGAAATTTTTGGAATTTTGGGCTATGGAGGCGTATTTTGGTAATTTGGCCATCTTTGGAGATTTTGGGTGATTTTGGATAATTTGGAGGTTTAAAAAAGGTTTGAAATGAATTTTGATCAAATTTGTGTATTTTGGGTAAACTTGGGAGTTTTGACAAAGCTTAGGTTTCCAAGGGTGTCTAGGTAATTAGGGGGTGTTTAGCGACAAAAGGCCAAAATGGGTATTTTTGGTAAGAAGTGGCAGCTTGGTAGAGTAGGAGTGCCAACCACCATCAATAAGCCATGGACCAATCGAAACCCTATTTTGGGTCCTCTATGTAGTGGTCTTAGTTAAACCATATCCCTAGAGCTAGTAGGTTTAGGGGACCATCTACATTAGTATCCCAAAAGATCAAAAGATCTAGGCTAGAAATTTGGGTTCAGGGTTGTGAGTGATTGTGGGTGCACATAAGTGTAGTGAGTGCTCTAACTCCAGACTAACTCCCAAGGTCAACCCTATGGTCCAGCTATCCTAAGGGTGACTCAATAATGACCCCACTTACTAAGTATTGAGGCAATCCTAACGGTGACTCATCTTGAGTTTCCCCCACAGTGACCCCACCTACTAAGTATTTAGAGATGAGAGCAATATGTGGAACTTCAAGTTGAGTGGAGAAGAGTTTGGAATTTCTAATGGTGAGGACTCCATGTCTAGTTTTCTAGGAATAGTCAACAGGAAATGTCCAATGGCTAGACCCTACGCTACTAAAGAGGAAAAACTAAACCTCAACCAAAAATGAGGTCAACAAATGGACCCCCCATAGGTGTGGTGTGTTGGGCAAGCTCACCACGCGTATTGGCGTTGACCGAGGAGATCAACAAAAACCAATACAAACTCCTAAGTCAAAAGATTCAGAAGTATGCAGAGAGTTGTGTGTGTGATTTGTTTTTTGCTGGGGAATTAGCAGGTGATCGTCTGGTTGAAATCAAGGAGTAGGGACTCTCGTTGGGGAGTGGAGAGTGGACCTTGAGTTCTGAAATTTTAGAATGTTCTAGAGGATGGGAATCAGTATGTAAGTGCTGAGCCCGAGGTGGGAATTGAAATTTATGTATCGATCCTGAAAAGAGAGAGAGTCGGGATTTAGGTACTAACCTCGAAATAAGGTAACCAGAGTTTAGTAACTGATCCCGAAACAAAGTTTAAGTATCAACTTCAGAAGAGGAGAGTTGGAATGTGGTTACTGACCTCAAGGGTAGTTGAATCAGAAATGAGAATTGGAATGTTTGGTCAATTGTTATAAGAGAGTGTCGGAATGTAAGGACCAACCTCGAATGTAATGAATCAGAAATGTACGAATGAGAATTGAAATATAGGTCAATTCTCTTAAGAGAGTGTCGAAATGTAAGGACCGACCTCGAAGGTAATGAATAAGAAATGTAGGCATGAGAATTGAAATGTAAGTCAACTCTCGAAAAGAGAGGGTGTCGGAATGTAAGGACAGACCTCGAAGGTAACGAATTAGAATTGTAGGACTCATTCAAAAATGAGAATTGAAAAGTAGGTCAACTCTCAAAAGATAGTGTCGGAATGTAAGGACCAACCTCGAAGGTAATGAATCAGAAATGTCGGACTGATTCAAAAATGAGAATTGAAATGTAGGTTAATTCTCTGAAGAGAGTGTTGGAATGTAAAGACCGACCTCGAAGGTAATGAATCAGAAATGTAGGAATGAGAATTGAAATGTAGGTCAATTCTCATCAGAGAGTGTCAGAATGTCAGGACCGACCTCAAAGGTAATGAATCAGAAATGTAGGACTGATTCAGAAATAAGAATTAAAATGTAGGTCAATTCTCA
>JXCR01049171.1:0-23780 GCA_002079205.1 Phalaenopsis hybrid cultivar | reverse complement strand
AGCAGTTATGACCGGAGAAGAAGGTAAGCCACAACCAGAGAGGAAAAAAGTGACCGGAGAAACTGGAAATGGGGTCTCCCTACTCGGCCGAGAGGAGCAAAGGGAGATATAGGGCACAGTTCAGTCCCAAGAGGAGAAGGGGAGGCACATGTGAGGGGATTAGATTTAGGAATTTTAAAAACCTTTTATGAAAAGGATTTTATTATTTTTTATTTAAAAGAAATATCAAATTTTGTGCAATTCATTTGTGCCTGGCGCCCCAACAAAATGGGTGTCCTCCCTAGCTAAAATCAATGTTTTGGATGTGACAGCACAATCTGTTTTGTCATCCGGGGTCGTCCGGACAAATTCATCGATGTTCGTACCAAATTAACTTCATTTCGTGCACATTGCGACAAACAAAATTATTTTGGTCTGATCGGAGCTATTCAATGAATAAAAATGTTGAATGGTCTTCGCATAAGTGACAAATGAAGTCAAACACATTGCTCTTTGTTGAAAGTCAAACATCAAACACCGTAGGGTCCACCTATGTCTTTCAAGTTCCTATAGGAGCTCAATTTGAGCTTCAATATGTGGGCTTTTCAATTGACTCAATCGAATGCTGAGGAACTAAAACTACCCCTATGAAACTTTAAAAAGTGAAGAAGTAGCTCAAATTTCTAAGTGGTGTAGATCCTAGTCTAGTCCTCTAGTAGAGTCAAAATAGATAAATCCTAAGGCTAGATCCTAGGGTATCTAGGGAAGGAGAAAGAATACCTCAAAATGAGGTAAAAAAGAAGACTCCTATTACTTGATGGTGAACATTTGAATATCCTCACTAGGGCTACTTGGAGGGGTAGGATGATGCAACATGTTTAATATCCTATAATGGAGTTACAGGGGGATAGTGGATCCTCATTCCCTTAATAGGCTCAAATATCTTTGTAGGGTCCATAAAGTTTATTATTTTTCAGTTTTAGAGTCGTTTGTTACCTCTAGTCATGATAGGCTATTAGGAAAGTTGAGTAAATATAACTTTGCTGGCAGTGTTACCATTGAAATATGGTTATTTTGGAAAAAGGACATCAACATAAAGTTTATAAATGATGAATCATTGTTTCTTCATGTGCTCTTTGAGAAAGAGACATTTATTGGTTGGGCTACCTTTCTATATGGCAATACTACTGCTCCTAGATATGATCTAAGGAAAAAACTTGGTACAATGGGAGCTATGTTTAAAGAGAGTTGGTTGGTAGGCATGGATTTAAACATGATATTGAATAGCTTTGTGAAATTCAGGGGCAAAAGGGTGGATTCCAATTTCATGAACAAATTCTTTGATGGTCTTGGTGATGCTATATTTTTTGATATGGGTTATTCTTGGTCCAAATTCACTTGGAACAAACTTAATACAATGGGAGCTATGTTGTAAGAGAGTTGATTGGTAGGAAGGGATTATAACATGATAATGAACATCTTAAAGAAATTCAGGGGCAAAAGGGTGGATTCTAATTTCATGAACAACTTCTTTGATGCTCTTGGTGATGCAAGATAACTTTATATGGGCTATTCTTAGTCCAAATTCACTTGGAATAAACTTAGTAAAATGGGAGCTATGTTGACAGAGAGTTGGTGGGTAAGAAGGGATTTCAACATTATAATGACGGCTTTGAGAAATTTGGAGGCAAAAGGGTGGATTCCAATTTCATGAACAAATTTTTTGATGCTCATGGTGATGCTAGATTGTTTGATATGGGCTATTCTTGGTCCAAACTCACTTGGAAGAAAGATAAGGTGTTTAAGAGGCTGGACAGATGCTTGGCTAATCACATTGGATCTCTAAATTCAATATTTTAAGGGTGCAACATTTAAGCAGCTTTGGTTTTGACCACAAACCTTTTTAGTTAAATATTACTCATTTTAAAAAATTAATATATATCAATTTAGATATTTTAATGTTGGGTCCAAGCACCGAGATTTTTTAAGGGTGGTTAAAGTGAATTGGAAACCTAATGTAGTGGGTAGTGATTGGTATGTACTGTGGAAACTCCATTAGAAGATTGCTAATACCTTGAGAAGTTTGAATTGGAATGTGTTTGATGATGTGCGAAAAAGGGTTAGAGAAGGTAAAGCTCAAGGAGGCTGGAACGCTCTGATTAGGGAGGTCAAGAAGTAGGGGAAGGTTTGATAGAGGCTTACAAAGAACTTATTTGAGCTATTAAACATGAAGAGTTCAACAAAATGCTGGGGAGATTCAGTTTAGGGAAGAAGATAGAAAATCAAATTTTTTTTATGCTTGCATCAAATAAAAAAGAAAATTAAAATACAAGTTTGAGATTAAAGGAAATTAATGGCAGCTTGATTATTAAACAGAACAAATTTGGGGAGAGTGCAGTAGATGGCTCTATTGCTTCAATTGATGAGGATCTGATGCCCGGGCGGAGCTTTTAGCACTAATAGTAAATATGCAGCTCAATCTCAAAAAAAAAAATTCAGTATAAATAATTTTATCTTTTAAATTCCCTAAGCTACCAAACCTGTAATAATAATGCAAGTATATATATCACTCAAGTAATAAAGGGCTCTAATAGAGTCCTAAGTATCGATCTCACAGGAAGTTAGAAATTCTTATGGTTATAACATCAAACAAAATATTCAAACAATAAAATTTATGTAAGCAAAACAAATATAAATTAAATTTAATGTACGCTAAATGACATGCTGTTAAAAGAACTAAGTTAATTATACTAAATGCTAAACTTCAAAAGTAAACTTATAAAGACAAAATAAAGTTTTGAAATGAAAAGTTCAGATTTAAGAAAGCATCCTTCCCCTTTACAATTATTTTATGAATAGTGAAGAAATTAAAATCATTTAAAATACATATAAAGTTGTATTATGTCAAATAGGAAGCAATCCTATTCTTTTCCCTCTGAGAGTGCATAACGAACATTGACTAATCCATAGTTTGGTCCCTAAATCCGTGGTTATGTTGAGAGGAAATTGGTTGTCACTCTAGAGCTCTCACTTCTCCCTCACCTGAGGATTAGCAATCTTTCTTTAGTTTCCAAGCAACTGGACCAAATTGGGGATTTTAATTAGTCACCTTAAAATCTCCAATATTGCGCCCATCAAAGTATATTTCCTATTTATTTGCATGCAACCCCATGGATTACATTCTCACCCATGAAATTAAATGTGACTCTTACCTTGTTGTAGAAAGCATAGCCCTTTTGGATAGTATGTTTCTCAATAAAATTTAACCTTTCAATTGGCCAGATCAAAAGGTAATTGAAGATCAAAGTTTGAATCAACACATTTTATTGACCTTTAAAACCTTAAAAAACAAAACTAATTTTTCAAAAAATCATATCTCATTGTAGAGAGAAAGATAAAGAAGACTACTTATAATTCATGAGAAGGATACGACCAAACAACGATTTCATATATGAAAACAAATTTACAAAACAACAAATGAGAAGAACAAAACTTATCTTACACTCCTTCCCAAGCAAATCCCTAGAAGTTCCTTTTAAGCACTTTCTCTCTTTTCAATCACATTAAATTCTCTCTTAGAAGTGTAATGTAGAAGAAATCTATCACATTCCCTCTCCTTTTACAACCCTAGAAGAAAATCCTTCATTCTCTCTCACGCAATAAATTTTTTTCTCTATTTCACGCCCCCCTTCTCTTTTCTATACCTCTATCCTTTTAATAAGGGTCAGCCTTCTTTCAAAAAGAATTCAAATTTCCCTCCAATTTTTCCCCCAAAAGTCACACTTTTTTTCACCAAGAGATAATTCCATTCACCTAAGAGACATATCTCTTCATTAAAGAGCCTTCCAAAGTGTCTAGATGCATTGAACCACTCCATGAGATGTTTGAATATTTTGGAACCATAAAAAACCGCTCAAAAATAGTGACGAACCACCTTACTCCGTATTAATTCATCTCTGGCACTTATGGTGCCAATTCTAGCGCCTCTGACCCTAGCCTAGTGAAGTCCGTGCTATTCTCTAGATTATGGCGCTTATGGTGCCAATCTCGCACCTCTGGCGCCAACCTAATAAAGTCTACACCGTTTTTTGGATTTTGGCACTTATGGCACCAATCTGGGACTTTTGGCACCTTTTCTTTGTAAAATGGCGCCTCTGGCCCTTCTGGCACTAGCTCTCTAGAAAGTGGCGCTTCAAGCGTCAGGATCATGAAAATCTCCATTTTGGCTCCAACTTTCCTTCTTTTTGCTACTTTTTGCTCCAAATGCCTAAAATTGATCTTTTTGCAACGAAAATATCAAAATACCTTTCTTTAAAGTGCAATATCACCAAAATAAGAATAAAATGTATACATAAAATAGTACATTATTTTGGTGTATCAAAATCCCACAAATTGAAATGTTACTTGTCCTCAAGTGACACTTTTACTACATAAAAATATAAATTATGACAGAGATTAACTTATAAACTTCTATAATTTGTTTTGATAAATTTAATAGTATAACATAAGAAAAATTTTTAATGACTTAGGTTAAAACTAAAAGTATAAGAACAACTAATAATCAAGTCTAAGAGTTCTAAATCTCCATTTATTTCAAGAAGAATTGTAATTTGTCATATCATTTATACTTAGAATATCCATATGAAAAATAATTTCATGAAAAATTTATTAGTAAGGATGATAATACTTAGATACAAGTTTAGAAAATTTAATAAAACCTTTCTTCTCAAGTTGATTCAAGTGAAGCCAATTTTTAATTAAGCATCTCCTAAACCTTCTCCTCACAAATTTTTTTTCTTTTTCTTTTTTTTTCTTTAGGATGTTTTTTAATCCTTTCTTTTCTTTTCTTTTTCATGTGAGGATTACTATGTCTGGATAACCTTTAATAAATTTGAACTTCACTAACCTCTTCTTAAAGTCAAACTTCTTTCCTTCCTTCACTTTATAAATTCATACCAATTTTGAAGATTTTTCATAGTCTCATTCTTTTTTTACATGAATCTCTACGATTCTTAATACTTCAAAAATACAATTTCCTCTACTTTAAATAAAAAAAAAACATAGTCTTATTCTTTCATACTAAAGATCTTAACTCTAGAATTTACATTCATTATTAAAGATTTTTTCTTAAATTTACAATAATATTTACAAACAAAATATAGTTATTTAAAATTAAACTCTAATATCTATGTTCATGTTAAATTAATTTTTAAAAATATAGTTAATTGAACACAAATAAAATTTAGTTCACTTCTTTTAAAGAAAGTTTTCTTTCCCCCCAAACATAAATTTTTAAATAATAAGAAAAGCATGTAGTACAAAAAATTTGCAGGTAAAAGAAAATAGTAAATGCATAAAAATAAAACAAACATGTAGAGGATTCTGAATATGAAACTTGGCTCTTGATATTTTGTAGGTGTTAACTTAAAAAGTACAGTCTTTAAAGCAATAAATTAGACAGAATATATCAAGTGATTTGCTAAGGAAAGAGAAACTAAGGACATAAATAGTAAACTAAAGTAACTAAAAATGCTGAAAAATAGTAGTCTACAATTTACTATTACATATGCTAGTTCAATAGATCCACAAATTAAACACATAAATGTTCCACTTATACCATCAACAACAAAATGAATAACAACACATAAAAACAAACAAAAACTAAATAAAATTTTAGTCTCCGTCATCCTCCTCTTCCTCTTCTTCCTCTTCTACTTCTTTTTCTTCCTCTTCTTCTTCTTCATGCACATAAGGCATGAAGCTGGGGAATGTAGGAAAATCTACCGTATGGTGATGCAACCTTAGTGTGTGCTATTTTATGCATATTTTTTGTCAATTTAAATCATCACTAACAGTGCAAAAAACTTGACCTGTCCCAAAATTATGCAGTAACTTATCTTTCAAAAAATAACAAAAAACTTAGCCCAATTTATATTAAGTAGTTAATGTGCAAAATCAAATTGTTTATAAAATATCTAAAATAGTTCACACACTAAGAGTTCTACACAAGTGCACGTATCGCTTCAAGTAGTATAGGGATTTCCTTAAAAACTCTAGTATCGATCTCACAGAGAAGCGCAGTAAGAAATCCGTTAGGTTAACTCTAGTCTACTACTATCAAGTCTTAGTTTAGAAGATGGAAATTCTTATGATAATAATTTAAATCGCAATATTCAAACTATAAAAAATAAAGTAAGAAAGACAAGTTAAAATGGGTTTAATGAATGCTAACGAAAATATAACGAAAAGAACAAAGTTTACTGAACTAATTTCTAAGCTTCAAAGTTAAATTTACAAAGACTAAACAAAGTTTTGTGATGAAGAATTGAAATTTAAGAAAGTATCATTCCCCTTTACAATGAGTACATAGCTAGTGAAGTAATTAAAATCATTTGAAAAAATATATATAAATTATTTTTTGCCAAATAGGAGCAATCTTATTGCTTACACTCTTCTGAGTGCATAAAGAATATTGATTAATCTAGAGTTTGGTCCCTAATTCCGTGGTTAGGCTGGCAGGACATCGGCTGCCACTCCAGAGCTCCCACTGCTCTCTAACCTGAGGGCTAAAAATCTTGCATCAGTTTCCAATCAACTGGACCAAATTGAGAATTTTAATCAGTCACCTTAAGATCTCCAATTTTGCATCTAACAAAGTATATTTCCTTATTTATTTGCACCCAACTCTATGGATGAAATACTCTCCCATGAAATCAAATGTAATTCTCCCCATGTTGTAGAAATCATAACCCTTTTGGAACATATGTTTTTCAACACATTTTAACATTTCAATTGGTCAAATTGAAAAGTAAATGAAGTTCTAGGTTCAGATCATCACAAATTATTAACATTTATAATCATATAAAATAAAATGAATTCTCCACAAATNTCCTCTTCCTCTTCTTCCTCTTCTACTTCTTTTTCTTCCTCTTCTTCTTCTTCATGCACATAAGGCATGAAGCTGGGGAATGTAGGAAAATCTACCGTATGGTGATGCAACCTTAGTGTGTGCTATTTTATGCATATTTTTTGTCAATTTAAATCATCACTAACAGTGCAAAAAACTTGACCTGTCCCAAAATTATGCAGTAACTTATCTTTCAAAAAATAACAAAAAACTTAGNAAACATGAAGAGTTCAACAAAATGCTGGGGAGATTCAGTTTAGGGAAGAAGATAGAAAATCAAATTTTTTTTATGCTTGCATCAAATAAAAAAGAAAATTAAAATACAAGTTTGAGATTAAAGGAAATTAATGGCAGCTTGATTATTAAACAGAACANAAACATGAAGAGTTCAACAAAATGCTGGGGAGATTCAGTTTAGGGAAGAAGATAGAAAATCAAATTTTTTTTATGCTTGCATCAAATAAAAAAGAAAATTAAAATACAAGTTTGAGATTAAAGGAAATTAATGGCAGCTTGATTATTAAACAGAACAAATTTGGGGAGAGTGCAGTAGATGGCTCTATTGCTTCAATTGATGAGGATCTGATGCCCGGGCGGAGCTTTTAGCACTAATAGTAAATATGCAGCTCAATCTCNGAAGAAGATAGAAAATCAAATTTTTTTTTATGCTTGCATCAAATAAAAAAGAAAATTAAAATACAAGTTTGAGATTAAAGGAAATTAATGGCAGCTTGATTATTAAACAGAACAAATTTGGGGAGAGTGCAGTAGATGGCTCTATTGCTTCAATTGATGAGGATCTGATGCCCGGGTGGAGCTTTTAGCACTAATAGTAAATATGCAGCTCAATCTCAAAAAAAAAAATTCAGTATAAATAATTTTATCTTTTAAATTCCCTAAGCTACCAAACCTGTAATAATAATGCAAGTATATATATCACTCAAGTAATAAAGGGCTCTAATAGAGTCCTAAGTATCGATCTCACAGGAAGTTAGAAATTCTTATGGTTATAACATCAAACAAAATATTCAAACAATAAAATTTATGTAAGCAAAACAAATATAAATTAAATTTAATGTACGCTAAATGACATGCTGTTAAAAGAACTAAGTTAATTATACTAAATGCTAAACTTCAAAAGTAAACTTATAAAGACAAAATAAAGTTTTGAAATGAAAAGTTCAGATTTAAGAAAGCATCCTTCCCCTTTACAATTATTTTATGAATAGTGAAGAAATTAAAATCATTTAAAATACATATAAAGTTGTATTATGTCAAATAGGAAGCAATCCTATTCTTTTCCCTCTGAGAGTGCATAACGAACATTGACTAATCCATAGTTTGGTCCCTAAATCCGTGGTTATGTTGAGAGGAAATTGGTTGTCACTCTAGAGCTCTCACTTCTCCCTCACCTGAGGATTAGCAATCTTTCTTTAGTTTCCAAGCAACTGGACCAAATTGGGGATTTTAATTAGTCACCTTAAAATCTCCAATATTGCGCCCATCAAAGTATATTTCCTATTTATTTGCATGCAACCCCATGGATTACATTCTCACCCATGAAATTAAATGTGACTCTTACCTTGTTGTAGAAAGCATAGCCCTTTTGGATAGTATGTTTCTCAATAAAATTTAACCTTTCAATTGGCCAGATCAAAAGGTAATTGAAGATCAAAGTTTGAATCAACACATTTTATTGACCTTTAAAACCTTAAAAAACAAAACTAATTTTTCAAAAAATCATATCTCATTGTAGAGAGAAAGATAAAGAAGACTACTTATAATTCATGAGAAGGATACGACCAAACAACGATTTCATATATGAAAACAAATTTACAAAACAACAAATGAGAAGAACAAAACTTATCTCACACTCCTTCCCAAGCAAATCCCTAGAAGTTCCTTTTAAGCACTTTCTCTCTTTTCAATCACATTAAATTCTCTCTTAGAAGTGTAATGTAGAAGAAATCTATCACATTCCCTCTCCTTTTACAACCCTAGAAGAAAATCCTTCATTCTCTCTCACGCAATAACTTTTTTTCTCTATTTCACGCCCCCTTCTCTTTTCTATACCTCTGTCCTTTTAATAAGGGTCAGCCTTCTTTCAAAAAGAATTCAAATTTCCCTCCAATTTTTCCCCCAAAAGTCACACTTTTTTTCACCAAGAGATAATTCCATTCACCTAAGAGACATATCTCTTCATTAAAGAGCCTTCCAAAGTGTCTAGATGCATTGAACCACTCCATGAGATGTTTGAATATTTTGGAACCATAAAAAACCGCTCAAAAATAGTGACGAACCACCTTACTCCGTATTAATTCATCTCTGGCACTTATGGTGCCAATTCTAGCGCCTCTGACCCTAGCCTAGTGAAGTCCGTGCTATTCTCTAGATTATGGCGCTTATGGTGCCAATCTCGCACCTCTGGCGCCAACCTAATAAAGTCTACACCGTTTTTTGGATTTTGGCACTTATGGCACCAATCTGGGACTTTTGGCACCTTTTCTTTGTAAAATGGCGCCTCTGGCCCTTCTGGCACCAGCTCTCTAGAAAGTGGCGCTTCAAGCGTCAGGATCATGAAAATCTCCATTTTGGCTCCAACTTTCCTTCTTTTTGCTACTTTTTGCTCCAAATGCCTAAAATTGATCTTTTTGCAACGAAAATATCAAAATACCTTTCTTTAAAGTGCAATATCACCAAAATAAGAATAAAAGGTATACATAAAATAGTACATTATTTTGGTGTATCAAAATCCCACAAATTGAAATGTTACTTGTCCTCAAGTGACACTTTTACTACATAAAAATATAAATTATGACAGAGATTAACTTATAAACTTCTATAATTTGTTTTGATAAATTTAATAGTATAACATAAGAAAAATTTTTAATGACTTAGGTTAAAACTAAAAGTATAAGAACAACTAATAATCAAGTCTAAGAGTTCTAAATCTCCATTTATTTCAAGAAGAATTGTAATTTGTCATATCATTTATACTTAGAATATCCATATGAAAAATAATTTCATGAAAAATTTATTAGTAAGGATGATAATACTTAGATACAAGTTTAGAAAATTTAATAAAACCTTTCTTCTCAAGTTGATTCAAGTGAAGCCAATTTTTAATTAAGCATCTCCTAAACCTTCTCCTCACAAATTTTTTTTCTTTTTCTTTTTTTTTTCTTTAGGATATTTTTTAATCCTTTCTTTTCTTTTCTTTTTCATGTGAGGATTACTATGTCTGGATAACCTTTAATAAATTTGAACTTCACTAACCTCTTCTTAAAGTCAAACTTCTTTCCTTCCTTCACTTTATAAATTCATACCAATTTTGAAGATTTTTCATAGTCTCATTCTTTTTTATACATGAATCTCTACGATTCTTAATACTTCAAAAATACAATTTCCTCTACTTTAAATAAAAAAAAAAACATAGTCTTATTCTTTCATACTAAAGATCTTAACTCTAGAATTTACATTCATTATTAAAGATTTTTTCTTAAATTTACAATAATATTTACAAACAAAATATAGTTATTTAAAATTAAACTCTAATATCTATGTTCATGTTAAATTAATTTTTAAAAATATAGTTAATTGAACACAAATAAAATTTAGTTCACTTCTTTTAAAGAAAGTTTTCTTTCCCCCCAAACATAAATTTTTAAATAATAAGAAAAGCATGTAGTACAAAAAATTTGCAGGTAAAAGAAAATAGTAAATGCATAAAAATAAAACAAACATGTAGAGGATTCTGAATATGAAACTTGGCTCTTGATATTTTGTAGGTGTTAACTTAAAAAGTACAGTCTTTAAAGCAATAAATTAGACAGAATATATCAAATGATTTGCTAAGGAAAGAGAAACTAAGGACATAAGTAGTAAACTAAAGTAACTAAAAATGCTGAAAAATAGTAGTCTACAATTTACTATTACATATGCTAGTTCAATAGATCCACAAATTAAACACATAAATGTTCCACTTATACCATCAACAACAAAATGAATAACAACACATAAAAACAAACAAAAACTAAATAAAATTTTAGTCTTCGTCATCCTCCTCTTCATCTTCTTCCTCTTCTACTTCTTTTTCTTCCTCTTCTTCTTCTTCATGCACATAAGGCATGAAGTTGGGGAATGTAGGAAAATCTACCGTATGGTGATGCACCCTTAGTGTGTGCTAATTTCTGCATATTTTATGTCAATTTAAATCATCACTAATAGTGCAAAAAACTTGACCTGTCCTAAACTTATGCAGCAACTTATCTTTCAAAAAATAACAAAAAACTTAACCCAATTTATATTAAGTAGTTAATGTGCAAAATCAAATTGTTTATAAAATATCTAAAATAGTTCACACACTAAGAGTTCTACACAAGTGCACGTATCGCTTCAAGTAGTATAGGGATTTCCTTAAAAACTCTAGTATCAATCTCACAGAGAAGCGCAGTAAGAAATTCGTTAGGTTAACTCTAGTCTACTACTATCAAGTCTTAGTTTAGAAGATGGAAATTCTTATGATAATAATTTAAATCGCAATATTCAAACTATAAAAAATAAAGTAAGAAAGACAAGTTAAAATGGGTTTAATGAATGCTAACAAAAATATAACGAAAAGAACAAAGTTTACTAAACTAATTTCTAAGCTTCAAAGTTAAATTTACAAAGACTAAACAAAGTTTTGTGATGAAGAATTGAAATTTAAGAAAGTATCATTCTCTTTTACAATGAGTACATAGTTAGTGAAGTAATTAAAATCATTTGAAAAAATATATATATATTATTTTTTGCCAAATAGGAGCAATCTTATTGCTTACACTCTTCTGAGTGCATAAAGAATATTGATTAATCTAGAGTTTGATCCCTAATTCCGTGGTTAGGCTGGCAGGACATCGGCTGCCACTCCAGAGCTCCCATTGCTCCCTAACCTGAGGGCTAAAAATCTTGCATCAATTTCCAATCAACTGGACCAAATTGAGGATTTTAATCAGTCACCTTAAGATCTCCAATTTTGCATCTAATAAAGTATATTTCCCTATTTATTTGCACCCAACTCTATGGATGAAATACTCTCCCATGAAATCAAATGTAATTCTCCCCATGTTGTAGAAATCATAACCCTTTTGGAACATATGTTTTTCAACACATTTTAACATTTCAATTGGTCAAATTGAAAAGTAAATGAAGTTCTAGGTTCAAATCATCACAAATTATTAACATTTAAAATCATATAAAATAAAATGAATTCTCCACAAAAATATATCTTAAAGTAGGGAGAAGGATAAAGAAGACTATGCAGAATTCATGAGAAGGATACGAGAAAGTACAAATTTCATTAATAAAAATAAGTTTACAAAATAAAAGAAATAAAAAACACAACTTATCTTAGAAACCTTCCCAAGAAAATCCCTAGAAGTTCTCTTCAAGCCTTTATCTCTTTATGAGCACTCTTAATTCTCTTTTAGAAGTGTAATGAAAAAGAAATCTCTCACATTCCCTCTCTTCTTACAATCCTTGAAGAAAATCTACAAGTCCTTGCCTCTCTCTCTCTCACTCCACACACACACACACTCACACCTCATGCCCCAAAAACTGCTCTTCAAGCCGTATACTTTGCTCTCTTTTATAAAAGGCTGCCTCCCTCCAAAAAGAATTCAAAATTCCCTATAAAATTTTATCTAAAAGTAAACTCTTTTGAATTCAAAAGACATATCCACTGGTCCAAGAGACATATCCTTTCATAAATTAACCTTCCAAAGTGTCTAGATGCATTGAATCACTCTAAGGGGTGTTTAGAACAAGTGTCCCTTTGACAANCCTTGCCTCTCTCTCTCTCACTCCACACACACACACACTCACACCTCATGCCCCAAAAACTGCTCTTCAAGCTGTATACTTTGCTCTCTTTTATAAAAGGCTGCCTCCCTCCAAAAAGAATTCAAAATTCCCTAAAAAATTTTATCTAAAAGCAAACTCTTTTGAATTCAAAAGACATATCCACTGGTCCAAGAGACATATCCTTTCATAAATTAACCTTCCAAAGTGTATAGATGCATTGAATCACTCTAAGGGGTGTTTAGAACAAGTGTCCCTTTGACACGCAAAATTCATCCCAACCCGCCTTAATCCGCCAAAAGTCATCTCTAGCACTTCATGTGCTAGTTTTGGCACATCATGACTCATTTATTTAGATTTTGACGCAACATGCACCAGTTTGGCGCATCATGCATTGGTTTGGTGCTATGCGCCACTCTGCAGTAGCTCCACCCTTATCCTTCGTTTGGCCCTATTTCAGAAACGTTTCACCTTGTTTGAGTTGTGTTTTGCTCCTAACAGATATTTCTACAAAATAAGCATGAAAATAAGATTTTTTTAAACTGTAATTTCATTCAAATATATTTGTTAAATGTAAAGTACATTAAGCATAGAAAGACATATTGAAATGTGCCAAGTCGGAGTATTTTTTTCTTGTTCGTTTTTACTCCAAATTGCACCATTTTTGCTTCATTGTTTTCCAAACGTTCATTTATTGTACATGAAACCAAAAATATGAAAAATACCTTCCTTTAAAGTTTAATATCATTAAAAATTATTAAAATTGAGCATATAATATATATAAAAATTTAGGTAATTTTTAGGCATATCAAAATCCCCGAAACTTAAACGTTACTTGTCCTCAAGTGACGCTTTTAGTACATAAAAATATGAATTAGGATATAGAGTAACTTATAAATTTCTAAACTTTAGCTTAATAAATAAAATAATATATTTTAAGAAAAATCTTTAATAACTTAGATTCAAACTCTAAGTCTAAGAGTACTTAGTATTCAAATTTAAGATTTCTGAATCTCTATTAGTTTCAAGAGAAAATGCAATTTGTCATATAAATGATACTTAGAAAAATCATATGAAAAAGAATTTCATGAAAAATTTACTTGTATTGCTACTAACACTCCAATACAAATTTAAAAAATGTAATAAATTCTATTCCTCAAGTAGATTCAAGTGAAGCAAAATTTTAATTAGGCATCACCTCAAGCTTCTCCTCGCATTCTTTTTTTTTTCTTTTCTTTTTCTTTCCTTTTTCTTTTCTTTTCCTTTTCTTCTTTTGTTATTCAGAATCTTTTAAATAATTTCTTTTCTTTTTCTTTTTCAAGTGAGGATTACTATATGTGGATAACCTTTAATAATTTTGAACTTCACTATTGTCTTCTTAAAGTTAAAACTCTTTACCTTTCTTCACTTTATAAATTCATATTAGTTTTATGATTTTTCATAAATTTTCTTTCTTTTCTTCTTACATGAAACTCTAAGATTTTTAATGCTTCAAAAATATAATTTCCTTTACTTTAATGAGAAAAACATAGTCTTATCTTTTCATACCAAATATCTTTAACTTTAGAATTGACATTAGTTAATAAAAACTATTACCAAAATTTACCATAATATTTAAAAACATAAATATAGTCATTTAAAGTTAAACTCTTTTATCCAAAGTCATGTAAAATTAATTTTAAAAGTATAGCTAATTGAGGACAAATAAAAGTTAGTTTACTTCTTTTTTAAGAGAAAATTTTCTTTACCCCAAACTTGAAGTTTTAAATATTTTGCACTTAATTCCATAAAATGTAGCACAAAGTAAAAGTAAAAGTTCAATCTACTAACTACTACAACATGCTATTAAATTTATATACATACATAATCGTGATAAAATGACTACAGGAGAAAGTAAATCTAGCCTAAAACATTCATGCAATAATGATGTCTCTGTAAATCTTAAGTCTGAGTTTAGGGTTTATCCCTGATATATTGGGTTTGGGGTTTAGGGTTTAGGGTTCATCTCTTATATATTGGCTCTCGAGCACCAACCACAGGCACACCATATCCCTTAATTAAGCACCTCTAGCAGTTATAAGGATAATGTAAATTTATCCTCATATTACTCATCAAATAGGTTAGCTACTCCTAAAAAAGGAAAACAATGAAAGAAGAAGTAACAAAATTGAGATGGAATTTTCATTGTTGAAAAGTAATGATGTCTCTATAAAACATAAGTTCAAGTGAGACCTGAGTCGTAGTGGACTCATCAATCCAACTACTACAAGACAATACATAAGTGTAGCCATAATAAGAAGTTAAGGAATCACCTCCTTTAAGACACACAAGAATCAAATCAAATTACTAACAATCCAAACATCTACCAATCATCAATCAAACTAATCATTCCACACTAAAACAAACATAGTACAACACTAACAATCTCAACTCTCTGGCACACTAAATCAAACCACACTAATAACTATGAGTTGAATCCTATAAAGCGCTTTCTTTAACGTCACCGGCCCGACAAATGATTCCACCTGGATTAAAATTTCATTGAAGTAATCCAAGATCAATCACCTAATCTTTTCTAGATCTAGGGATTCTTACAAAGTCCTTAAATTAAAATTTTTCTTTCAGCTCTTCCTTTTCAGATTGATTTGTATCCTTGTCCCTCATATTTCTTTCTAGATCTAATATTCTTCTAGTGATTTTCTCAATTTTCATAAGAATATCATCTTTAAATTTTATAAAAATGGATCTTTATATGATACTTCATGATCTCCTAAATTTTGGATAAAATTACCTCTAGATAATTCAAATTCTGGATCAAATTCTTTTAGGTTACTCTTTTGTTCCAGGTTGTCTTTCAATTCTTCCCCTTGGTACTGAGTAAATGGTAGATGCGGTCTTTCTATATTTATATTTATTAAGGAAATAGACTTTTCTAATTCCTTAGGAATTCTTTTCATTGGTATTTCAATCTCCTTATCCTCATTTCTCAACTCAAAGTTCATTTGAAACATATCCTCAATTTCTCTTCGAAATATTAGTTCAATAATTTTAAATTGCTCATCATTCATCTCCTTAGGGTTTATCTCAGGGTCACTAGGTAAAATCTATGAAGGTGACTGTTAATTGCATTAATAACTTGCTTGATTTTCTAGCTCACTCTTCATTTGAATCACAACCTCTTCTAAAACATTATTTCCTTTTCCTCATCCTGTGGGTTGGAGTTAAATTGAGGAGGATTATTAATTGAGTTAATAATTTGCCCTGGTTGGTATTTCATATTCCTTATTGCGTTCCCTTGACACTCCGACTCACTCTTCATTTAAATAACAAGCTCTTCTAATAAATCCTTCTTTTCAATCTGTAGATTGAGGTAAAATTATGAGGAAAAGAAAGTTTATTATTATAATAGCCATGATTATTCCAACTACATGTCCGATTAAATTGACTATTTTCCCAAAATTGATTTTCTCCTACAAAATTATTATTCTTTTTAAAATTCAAATGATTTTCCCAACCTAAATTGTAATAATAAGAATAAGAATTATGTATCTCATGGCCATATCTTTCTATGTATTGATCCAACTTCCTCTTAATTTCTACAACCTGAGAAATTAAAATTATAAGCATATATTCTAGAAACTTTTCCACTCTTTTAGGGTTACTCTTTCAAATCTTCTCAAATTATAATCCAAATACGAATATTCATTATATTGTTGATCCGTCATTTCTACATTAAATTCATGGAGTCTTTTCAAATCTCTCTCAAAAGTTCTCTCCAAATGTGACTTATAAAATTTAAGGTTTCCAGCTCCTGAACTACGCATTCAAATCTAAAGACCTAACTAAGAGGAAAGATATCAAAAATATATTTGGTATTTTCAATTTTCTTAAAAATAAACACTTAATAATTAAACACACTATATAATAATACTATAAATTCTAAATCTACGTTTTACAGGTTTAACAAAAAATTCTCCTAAAGTTCTTACTGAAGTTTTTCTGGCAATGACACCAAAAACTTGATGTGCCACGAGTTTGTGTTGTTTTTTTGCGTGTTTTATGTCAATTTAAATCCCCAGCAACAACGCCAAATACTTGACCAGCCCTGAAATTACACAATAATTTAGCTTTCAAAAATATGGACAAAAACTTGGCCCAATTTATATTAAGTAGTTAATGTGCAAAATTGAAATGTTTATAAAATATGTAAAATATTTTACACACTAGTGGTTCTACGCAACTGCACGTATCGCTTCAAGTAATATAGGGCTTTCTTTACAAAGCCCAGTATTGATTACACTGAGAAGCTCAGTAAGAAATCTTTATGTTAATTCTAGTCTACTACTATCAAGTCTTAGTTTGGTAGATGGAAATCCTTATGATAATAACTTAAATCACAATATTTAAATGAAAAAAAATAAAGTAAAAAAGACAAGTTAAAATGGGTTTAATGAATGCTAACAGAAATGTAACGAAAAGAACAAAGTTTACTAAAATAATTTCTAAACTTCAAAGTTAAATTTACTAAGACTAAACAACATTTTGTGACGAAGATTTCAAATTTAAAAAAGCATCATTCCCCTTTACAATGACTACATGGTTAGTGAAGTAATTAAAATCATTTGAAAATATATATAAAAATTGTTTTGTGCCAAATAGGAGTAATCCTATTCAGAGTTTAGTCCTTAATTCTGTGGTTAGACTTGGAGAATACCAGATGCCACTCCAAAGCTCCCATTACTCCCTCACCTAGGGATAACAATCTCGCTTCAGTTTCCAATCAATTGAACCAAATTGGAGATTTTAATTTGTCACCTTAAAATCTCCAATTTTGCATCCAACAAAGTATATTTTCCTATTTATTTGCACCCAACTCCATGGATGAAATACTCTCCCATAAAATTAAATGTGCTTCTCCCCATGTTGTAGAAATCATAGCCCTTTTGGAACATATGTTTCTCAACACATGTTAATATTTCAATTGACCAAATCAAAAAGTAAATGAAGATCTAGGTTCAAATCATCACAAATTATTGACATTTAAAATTGTATAAAACAAAATCAATTCTCCACAAAAGCATATCTCAAAGTAGGAAGAAGGAATAAAAACACAACTTATCTCACAATCCTTTCCAAGAAAATCCTTAGAAGTTCTCTTCAAGCCTTTCTCTCTTTGTAAGCACTCTTAATTCTCTCTTAGAAGTGTAATGAAGAAGAAATCTCTCACATTCCCTCTCCTCTTACAATACTTGAGGAAAATCTACAAGCCCTTGCCTCTCTCTCTCATGCTACACACACACACACACTCACACGTCATGCCCCAAAAACTCCTCTTCAAGCCCTAGACTTCCCTCTCTTTTATAAAAGGGTGCGTCCCTCCAAAAAGAATTAACAATTTCTTCCAAAATTTTATCCTAAAGTCAACTCTTTTGAATTTAAAAGACACATCCACTAATCAAAGTGACATACCCCTTCATAAAAGAGCCCTCCAAAGTGTCTAGATGCATTGAATCACTCAAAGGAGTGTTTAGGACTAGTGTCCCTTTATAATTTTGAAAAAAAATGTCTCGAACCACTTTAATCTGCCAAAAGTCATCTTTAACAGATCACGCACCAGTTTTGGCACATCATACCCCAATTCTCTAGATTTTGGCATATCTTGCACTAGTTTGGCGCATCATGCGCCACTCTACAGCAACTCCACCATTTTGCTCTGTTTGGCTCTGTTTCAGCATCGTTTCGCCTCATTTTAGTTGCATTTCGCTCTTAACAAATATTTTTAAAAAATTAGCATAAAAAAACTTTCTTTAAAGTTTAATTTCATTCAAAATTATTTGAGAAATGTAAAGTAGATTAAGCATAGAAAGACATATTGAAGTGTGCTAAGTTAGAATTTACTTTCTTGCTCATTTTTACTCCAAATTGTACCACTTTTGTCTCGCTTTCTCCAAAAGTTCATTTCCTGTACTTGAAACTAAAAATATGAAAAATACCTTCATTTAAAGTGTAATATCATTAAAAATCATTATAACTTAGCATAAAATGTATATGAAAAGGTAGGTAATTTTTAGGCGTATCATATGGTCAGCCCTTAAGAATCTAATCATCGCCTCTTCATATGTAATATTATGTTGGACTCTTTTCTGCTTATATTCATCATTTGTAGGTATTTCTGGATTCTATACAACCAATTCTATTCTGCATTGCTCTAAGATCTGATTGTTGAATCATAACTGCTCCACAATATTTTCAAGTGAAACAGAAACAAAGGTAGATGGTCCTACAACTGATGTCGAGGGTTTATCACTACTTTCACTCCTAGATCCAACAAATGATTCAAATTTGTGCACAGTGGGTTTTCCAATTGGTTTAAGTGGTTGCAACAATTCATCATTTCTACCAAATTCTACTTCTTATTGCTCACATAAAGTGAAAATCAAGGTAGGATATCCCAAACCACTACTTGTCCTACTTCTAGCAATGCTCTGAGTATTATGCACAATAAGAGCACCAATATCCTCTGCTTTTATTTGTTGAATGCAAAAATTCAACACTGCTCTTTCTATAGGTACTTTGCTCAGGTGATTAGTTGGAAAAAACTCTGCAAATATGAAGTAATGCCATGCCTTGGATTGAACATTTAACATGGAAGCGGAGAAATTGGCTTTGTGATTATTTTCAATTTTTCATTCTCCTCTTCCATCAGTCAGATAAGCAATTATTTCATCAAGTGATGAATCAATCATCACAAATGCAACATACTCAGAATGAAATGTATTTCTCAGTCCATAGAGTTTAAAGATTCTTCTTTGAGTAAATTCAACATGCTTACCTCGAACATAAATGTGATCATCCATTGTCACCCGAAGATTTGCATAGAATTTTCAAATCACCAAAACAATGGCTACTGTGATGAAGTAAAAAAAAGTTTCCCACTTCCGAGCAATAGTCAGCCTCTTAATCTCTCCTCCCGGATTTGAAAATGCTCGCTCCTGAATCAATTTCCATTTGAGTATTAATGTTAGGCCTTAAAATCAACAAATTTCTTTGCATCAAAATCTCCCGTAGGCTTTCTCATCTTTACTCTTGGATCCATAAGAATTTCTATATAAATTCAAATAAAATCCAAAAAAATTTAGAATATCATAAATTAAACTCCAAAAGTAGGAGTATTTAGTAAGAGGAATTTCACCATGGGTTCTCTTTAAATTTATTCAACGAAGTCTCAAATTTTAGGATTTCGAAAGTGTTGGGTAATTCCATGGTGAAAATAAAAAATTTCTAAGTTAAAGTGAAGCTCTTACAAAGAGAAGATGAAATCCAAGATTTTTAGGCTTTGAAATCTCTTTTAATCCACCAAATGTGAAGCCATAGGTTGAGTTTTGGCCTTGGTTAAGAGGTAGGAGATGACCCAAGCAGTAAAAATAAAGTTTTACATGGATATTTCACGATTTTAAGTGTATTTGGGCATTTTTCGGAAACTGGCTTCTCAGGTGCCAACACCAGAAATTTTCAAATTTTAATCTTCTTCAAAATTCTATTGTTACTGCACGACGTTAACCTCCAATTAACTTAGTTAAATACTTATACTCATAATTAAATAATTTTCTAACACAAAATTTTTACAAAAGCACAAAACTCACATTTATATATAAAATCTGAATGATTACAAACTAACAATTTTCAAGCCAACACACTAATTCAACATTGAAATCAAGCCAAAAAACTAGCGCTGAAGCCTAAATATCAAACATTTAACAAACAATAGATATAAGGTTTCACAATAAAATTAAAACAAATCTAATACAAACTCATAACATGTAAAAGCAATTATACCTATGAATTCCGTACTAAAACAAGTTCAAAAATCTTATTCACTATCATCTTCTTGAATGTTTCCCATGGATTGGTAATGCATGTACAAGTTGTAAAAAGGTCAGTGAAGAAATTTGTCCGTCAAATCTTCTTCAACCCAAGCATTTTTCTTAAACATATGCACTAAACTTTTCTCATTACATCCAGTGTGTTTGAAGTGTTCCTTCATCCTCCAATCTACATGGTCAAGCGTTTCAAAAACATTTCCAATTGAATGCATAAGATTTTGTACCTCTTTTTCTAGCTTCTTAATCCTTTTCAAAAGAGCATTTGAAATAAAGTAAAGCCGAATAGGCGATGAATTTTATGATGCTTGATCCATCAATATATTCATAACGTTCTCCTCCCCAATTCTTGTTCAGTTGTAATAAAATTCTGGGTCCATAGGCTTCCAAGGGAAAAGCACTTTTCCTAACTTTCATAAGACACTTGCGACTGGGTACACAGTAGGAATATGGTAGATGGATGTTCCAGCCAGAAGTTGATCCATTGATGATTAAACCCAAAACAAACTTTACTTTTAAAGCACCAACATCAACAGATCTTTCGATTTGAATACAATGATTCAAAATCACAATTTCCTTTGCCACTTTACTAATTTTAATAGTAGGAAGTAGTTCTAATGCAATAATAAAATGCCACACCTTTTATGTAGGATTTAATAATGATGAAGAAAAACTTACATGTCTCTTATCTCTGTGTCGGCTAATTTTTGTTTTTGAAAATAAGATTTTTTTAAAATTTAAATTTAGTATAATATATATAATGTAATTTTAATTTTGTAAAAATGGTTTTTTTTTTGGAAAATGATGAAACTGAATAGACCTCATATATCTAATAGTTTAAATAGTTGAGCACAATACCATAAATGATATATCATCTAGAAGGATGAATGTATCACTTATTGGTAGACTTAACTATCTAAACTTAAGAGTTTATGACTCTATTTTGGTCTGCAAAATTTATAGCCGACAAATTCCCCTATCTAATGCACAGATTAGATAGGGTTTAGATTAATCTGGGTTCTTAACTCCCTATAGAGGCAAACCCCTTTAGTTAATTACATCTTAGAAAACCGAAGTTACATAAGAAGACTCGATTATGATCACAGTTCTGTCTTCAAGAATTCAATGTTTAGTTTTTCACGATTGTTTATAGAAAAAGTCAAATGGGATAGGCTCAAATAGAAACAGTTATTTCTAGAATCCAAAGAAGTGAAAAGTAGGAGATGTCGAAGATACTGAAGGAGATACAGTGACATCTCAACCTAATCTACTGTTTGGCTTTCCGTCTTTGAAAGAGAATTTATTTAATGTTTCAATCTTGCAAATTATTTAGATGTTTGGGACTTGTATCTGCACGTCATATGCAAATAGCCCGAGAAAATGTAAGGATTCATGTCGTACTAAACGACAACCTCAGAATCTTAAAAAGTTTATGACTTATATCGTACGATATAAAAACATAGAAAGTCCTAAAAGATAGTGTATGAGGATTTATGTCATGCCAGAATAACAACCTCAACATCCTATAGGTATGTTATCTAAATCTATCAAAATCTAGCCGAAGCTTCTTCTGTCATCTTTCTGTTGTCACCTCGACCGCTGCTCGGAGATGAATCACCAATTGAAAATGTTGTCATCTCGTTCCAAGAAAAAGGGATAAAGAAAAGAGAAAACCATGCCTCGAACGACTTATCCTACGGAATTGCATGAGCATGTTAGGAAAATAATATTTAGAAGTATGAATACAAATGAATGTCTATAGTACGATGCAGTGCAGGAAGTGAGCAACTGTGTAGTAAACTACTATAACAAGAAATGACTGAAGAAAAACTACGAAAGTAAAGTAAATATGAAGAAGAAGAAAAATTATGCAGTAAGGAAAGAAATATGCAGTGTACAAACAAAACTGAAACAACTAAATATACCTGATTAAGTCTGGAAATGCTACAAAACATATTTCAATTGCATGATATAAAGAGGTTAGACAAACATTTGAAGATTATAAAAGAAAGGTTAAATGATAAGCATATGAGAATTTAAAGTGGGATATCAACTTTTAATTTAGGGTTAGGCTCAAACTAGACCTCTTTTCCTCTTTTATCTCGATCGCACAAGAAACTGATATATCGAGGTCAACCTGTCAATATCAACTTGAGGTCACCAACGAATTACCCCTATAATCAGGTAGCCCTAAATCATATCGTTTAATGAATATGTGAATGGAGTAATATCTAAACTTATTAAAGTGTAGTTCATCTATATGTAATATGTAGTATTTGAACTCATCAAAGTATAGTGCACCTATATGTGATATGTAGTATATGTACTCATCGAAGTATATTGCATCTACATGTCATATGTAATACTTGTCGTGCAGGGTTTAGTGTGTGGATATAGTATATGTAGTATAAAAATGTGATATGGAGATACCTAGATCCATCAACTAAAGACATGCGGTGTATCTGTATGTGGTGTGCAAGATGTACTATGTGATATATGGAATGTACATGTAGGTGATATCAAATGCATGCATGTATTAGATAGGGTGTGGTGTCTATGGTGTAATGTCATATCTGTTCTTTCATATATGTGCGTTGTTTGTAGTATCTGTTCTTTTGTAAGTGTAGTATACGTGTGGTGTTTGTAGTATCTGTTCTTTTATAAGTGTAGTATCTGTGCGGTGTTTAGTTTCTGTTCTTTTGTAAGTGTAGTATATGTGCGGTGTTTGTAGTATATGTTCTTTTGTAAGTGTAGTATCTGTGCGGTATTTTTAGTATTTTATTCTTTTGTGGCTACCAATTCTTGAACCTTTTGAAAAGGGTTAGAGCTGTCAACAACTTAGGGGTGGAAGGGCATCACACTAATTGAATATTGATTTTTATTTTTTAGCTATTGGAAAAGCTGATCAATGTTTCTCATGCATCATTACCTGTTGTCCCTCATCTTGAATTAGAAGGCCACCTCAATATTTCATATGCTCATCCAAAAAAAATTTATATATTTCATATCAAGAAAATACGAGAAGTAATCATTTAAGCTTTTGTATAACATCCATCTTCCACTTCTAAGTTCAAACTTTAAACTTGTAGATATGATTATTGCATGCTCTATCAATTCTCCAAGGAGAAATATGTTTTCATTACTCGGGATGCTAAAGCAACTATCCAAAACATTGA
>JXCR01049143.1:72563-99151 GCA_002079205.1 Phalaenopsis hybrid cultivar | reverse complement strand
ATGGTTAAAATGATCAAGGGAGATGTTATGAAGATTTTTCATGAAGGAATGGAGTGGAAATTCTAGGTCTAAGGCAATCAATTTGGTGGAACTTGAAAAAATAGCCAATTTGGGGAAAATTTGGGGATTTTTGGACTTGGGCTAAAATTAAATGAAATTGAGGGTTCCTTTTCTAGTTTTTTAGGAATAGTTAATAGGAAAGTCTTATGGCTAGAACATAAGATACTAAAGAGGAAGAACTAAACCTCAACCAAAAGTGAGGTCAACAACCCTCAATAGGTGTGTTGGAGGACTAGTTATGCCTGGGCGATGTGCGTTGTGAAGTTGGTTCTACACTAGGTCCTAAGCTTCACCATTTCTTCATATCTTTCAGGTTTGGTTTGTTATTTTGTGAGTCAAACCAAGTCATTATGACTCGCAATCCTTGCTTTTTTTCTATAATAAAAACTCTTTAATGTTATAATCACGAATAAATAATAAATTTAAAAATGGAAATAAGAAAGGACTTAGTCCACAGAACGACCTTTATTAATATTTAGTGTTTGCACTGAAATTACAAAAGTGATGGTCGATACAAACGCTCATAACTTTTCCTTTGAAGCTGTTATGATGGAGTTCCCCACTCTCACTTTCTTTAACAACCTGCCTACCGATCGCGATGCCTGCAGCATTACACTGAAGATCAATTTTAGAGCTAGATTTGATGAATTTGAGGTTGTAATTGGTAAGGCCCCATTCATCTTGATGATGGTTACTGCTCTAGAAGTTTAAGAGCCATCCACTGAGTTCGATGTAAACTGTCCATAGGACTTCCCTTCTTATAAGAAGGCAAAGATCACTACCACATTGACACCCATTAAGTCTGCCATCCCTGCATCCATCCACTCGAGAGTCATTACACATACTGCTGTTAGATTCAATGTTATTGTGCCTACTATACCATCTGTTAAAGGATGATAAGTCTTGGTTGAAGATGATTCAATTTTTTTATTCACTACTCTGCCGTCAGTATTTGAAACCAGTTTTAGTTCAATGGTTGAGTCGACAACCAAGTCGTAAAGAGGAAATCAAAACCAGAAGATTCATAGGGCTTACAAAGCCCAAACTATAGAGATAACCTCTGTTGATGATATTTCTCACCAGGAGGAACTTGGATTGCCTGAGATTGCTCCCATCTCACGAGGAAGTAGGTTTCATCCGTTGATGGATACTACTGGGAATGAGAGAATCTATAGGATTGTCGCTACTCAGACATCACCAGAATGTCATGATAAAGAGATCAAGAGGCCCACTCCTATCACCAAAGTCCGAATAGCGTTTGAAAGACTAGGTGTCATGGAGGGGTGTACTGTCACTGAGTTGCTCAAGCGAGTGGGATGCGCAGTTTCACCCCTGATGAAGAAAGAGAACTTAAAGGATATTAGATCTATCCGTCAATTCTAGAGAGTAGTTAAAGTGCCTCTAGTCTGTGTTCCAGTCAGATTCTAACTTGGGAGCCGTGTTGATAGTATTGCTACCGTANATATATATATATATATATATATATATATATATATATATATATATATATATATATATATATATATATAAGAATCATCATAAAAATTCAAAAGAAATTTTGCTTGACTATCCCCTTTCACCACAAATTGATCGTTTCTACATTCCCTTGGGTTTGATTTACTCTCTCACAATTTTGTAAAACTTCACATATTTCAACATTCTTCCTACACTCTCATTTTAGGGTTAGTACCTAAATTCTGATTCGCTCCCTTCGAGGTCAATAACTAAATTTTGATTCTCTTTTCGAGATTGATACCTAAATTTCAACTTTCATTTTGGGGTTAATACCTAAATTATGATCCCTTCCTTCGAGGTTCGTACCTAAATTTTGATTCTCTTTTCGATGCTGATACATAAATTTCAACTCTCATTTTGGGGTCAGTACTTAAATTATGATTCCCTCCCTTCGAGGTCAGTACCTAAATACTGATTCTCTTTTCGAGGTTGATACCTAAATTTCAACTCTCATTTAAGGGTCAGTACCTAAACTCTGATTCCCTCTCTTTGAGGTCGGTACCTAAATTTTGATTCTCTTTTTGAGGTTGATACCTAAATTTCAACTCTCATTTCGGGGTCAGTACCTAAATTCTGATTCCCTCCCTTCGAGGTCGATACCTAAATTTCGATTCTCTTTTCGTGGTTGATACATAAATTTCAACTCTCATTTTGGGGTTAGTACCTAAATTCTGATTCCCTCCTTTCAAGGTCGATACCTAAATTCTGATTCTCTTTTCGAGGTTGATAACCAAATTTCAACTCTCATTTTGGGGTCAGTACCTAAATTTTGATTCCCTCCCTTTGAGGTCGGTACCTAAATTTTGATTCTCGTTTCGAGGTTGATACCCAAATTTTAACTCTCATTTCGGGGTCAGTACCTAAATTTTGATTCCCTCCCTTTGAGGTCGGTATATAAATTTCAATTCTCTTTTTGAGGTTGATACCCAAATTTCAACTCTCATTTCGGGGTCAGTACCTAAATTCTGATTCCCTCCCTTAGAGGTCGGTACCTAAATTACGATTTTCTTTTCGAAGTTAATACCTAAAGTTCAACTCTCATTTCGGGGTCAGTACCTAAATTCTGATTCCCTCCCTTCGAGGTCGGTACCTAAATTTTGATTCTCTTTTTGAGGTTGATACCCAAATTTCAACTCTCATTTCGGGGTCATTACCTAAATTCTGGTTCCCCTCGATTAGCTCATGAGTTGGATATGAGTCTCCATGCTTTCCTTCTCAATCTGATCTTTTTTTGCTACCCCTTAGGTTGGATGTGAGTCCCAGTGCTTTCCTCCCTAATGTAGCAAACATATTTTCTTTGTCACTAATTAGGTTGGATGTGAGTCCTGATGCCTTCCTTCTAAGTGTGACATATATTCTCATGTCATCTCTTAGCTCGGATATAACTTCTCCAGCGATATTCCGAGTTGATATAATCTTCTTACACTTATTTCTCTACATCCTATGGGATAAGGTTTAATATTGATTCTTCCTCCACACATTCTTTGATATTATTGTCAAATATTGAATCTTCCCTTGGCACATATTTTAAAAGTTATTTGAAAATTCAAATCCACGACATCAATTTCAAAAAATTCCTAGGCCCATCCCAGCAAAATTCCTACTTCACCTCAATTCAAATTCGACATTCAATTTGTCCCAAGTATGGTTACTTGGACATTCTTGAGGAATCAAGTTGATTATTTTGGTCAACACCAATAGGCACGTCGTGCTTGTGCATCACACCACACCTATTGGGGGTCTATTTGTTGACCTCATTTTTTAGGTCTTCTTTTCCCTTCTCTAGATACCCTAGGATCTAGCATTAAGATTTCCCTATTTTGACTCTCTTAGAGGACTAGATTGGGACCACACCCCTCAGAAATTCAAGCTATTTCTTCGCTCCTTGCAGTTTCATATGGGCGGTTTCAGATCCTCAACATTTGATTGAGTCGATTGAAAAGCCGACATATTGAAGCTCAACTTGAACTCCTATAGAAATTTGAAAGACATAGGTGGACACTATGACATGTGCAATGTTTGACTCGCCACTGCAAGCATCGTATTTGACTTTGGTTGTTGCATATGAAAGGACCGGTCAATATTTTTATCTTACTCGTTAAACGGCTTCGATCGGGTCAAAATAATTTCATTTGACACGGGCACGAATCAAAGTTAATTTGGTGGGATCATCGATGAATTTGTCCGGATGGCTCCGAATGACGAAACAGATCCCGACGTTGCCTCCAAAATGTCGATTTTAACTAAGGAGGACGCCCATTTTGTTGGAAGGCCGTGCTTGTACAAAATTTGATATTTTCTAATAAAAAATATATAATAAATATTTTTTTTAAAAAAAAGGGTTCTAAAGCCCTAAAGCTTAAATCTAAATTTTTTTTTCTTTCTCACGTGTTCCTCCCTTCTCTCAAAACCACTATTCTTTGCCTTAGCCGGACCATGAGGTCTCCTTGCTAGTCTGTCGGTCATCTCTTCCCTTGCCAAACTCTCGTCATCGATAGCCTCGCTAGAAGCCCATTGCTAACCAATTTTTCCCACCCAAATACACAACCCTTGTCGTGGGCCCCTTGCCGAGCCTTGAGGCCTTGAGCTTCTTTTCCATGAATCCTCCTCGCCTTTACCTATAAATACCCCACAGGAGGACAAGATTAGGGTGTGATTCTTCTTTGAAGGTTTTGGAGAAACATAGTGCTGAGGTTCATTTCTTTTGATCTTTCCCCATTCTTTTCATTTCTTGAGCTAAGAAGAAATCAAGGTTAGATTTTTTTTGATGTGGTTGTTCTTGAGCTTGGTTTTGATGAATTAATGTTGTATATATATAACTTATTTTGCCTCTGTTTGAATGTACATTGGGAGATTATGTTCTGTTATGAACACATGATTTGAAGGACTGGTTTATACATTCATTTATTGTCCTTTATTCAAATACATATGCTAGAGATTATATTTTGGTTTTGAATAGTCATATTGGGGCTTAATTCATGCTCTTTTGCTATCCTTTTGCTCGGATATATGATTGGAAATTGTTTTACGGTTTTGAAAACTGCTTGGGGCTCGGTTTTATGCTTCTTGCTGCCCTTTTGTTTGAATATATGCTAAGAATCACTGATATAATTTGGATAGCCATTTGATGGTTTGATTTGGCTCATATTACACTTGGATTCCTTAATGATTCTGCCTTGACATGGAAGCTCAGTTTTATTCCTTTGGATGAGTCAAATTGGCCTTTGTGCTAGTTTCAATTTTTTTTTTGGTCTGAGATTCAGTTTGGTTTTATATGAGATTGAGCTCAGTTTTATGTAAGATTCAGTTGGGTTGTATTCAAAATATTATTCTATATGCTAGCCTTTTTGCTGGGGCTCGGATTGGCTTATTTTGGCTGGAGATTTGGGGTTATAGTTTTGCCTTATGATTGGGAGTTTGGGTCTTATTTTTGCTCTCTATTGGGTTTGGTTTCGGTTCCTGCTCCATGCTGGAATTTGGTTATGGTTCTTGCTCTCTGTTGGGATTTGATTTCAGTTCCTGCTTCTTGTTGGAACTCGGTTCTGGTTCTTACTCTCGGTTGGAGCTCGATTTTGATGTTTTTTTTTTGTTGTCCCTTGTTTGAATACCCGCAGGAGGTCATTTTTGATGGTTTGAAAAATACATTTGAGGCTTAGTTTTGGTTCTCCTTGCTTTCCTTTGTTTGAATACTTGCTGGCAGTCATTTTTATGGTTTAAAAAATATATTTGGGATTTTTTTTTTACTCTCTTTGCTGCTCCCTTATTTGAACATATATTGGAGATCATTTTTACACATGTTTGGGGCCTATTTCTATGCTTCTTGATACCTCTATTTGAGTGCATATTTGGGGATTATTTTTGGTTTGGATTAGTAGCTTGGGGTTGCGGTTATTTTTGTTCCTCTTGCTGCCTTATTCGAATACATATTGGAAATCTTTTTTTATTATTATTTTAAAAATTGCTCTAATATCTCAGATTTTTTATTATTGCTTTTATTTGAATATACATTGGAGTGATTCAATGTTTTGGGTGGCTACTGTAATTCTCTTTATTTGAACTCTGAAATTGGGAACATTTTAATGATTTGGAAATACATTTGGAATTCAATTTTTGCCATTTTTGCTTTCCCTTATTTGAATACATGTTGGAAATCATTTTAGGAGCTTGGAAATTACATTTGGAATTCAGTTTTTACCCTCTTTGCTTTCCCTTAAGTAAATACATGCTCGAATTCATTTTTATGGTTTGAAAATATATTTAGGGCGGATTTTTTGTACTTCTTGCTGCCTCGTTCAAATACCTACTGGAATTCATTTTTTCAGGATTTGAAATATACATTTGAGACCCAAATTTTGTTCCTTCTGCTGCCCTTTGTCCGAGGATATGTTGAAAACGATCTTTTTTATCTTTGAGAGTTAATTTTAATTTCTATAATCTTTGTTTACCCTTAGAATATTTAAGGGAGTATGCAATAATTACATGTACAAGTTTACAATTTGAGTCTAAAGGTGGGAGGTGGATGCCATATAAATGCTTAAATGATTACTCTTCTCATTTTCTTGATATGAAATATATAAAATTTTGTTGGGTGAGCATATGAAATATTGAGGTGGCCTACTAGTTCAAGATGAGGGGTAACAAGCAATGATGTAAGAGAACCATTGATCAGCTCTTCTTATAGCTGAAAGTAAAAAAGATCAGTATTCAGTTAGTGTGATGCCCTTTCACCCCTAGATCGTCAAGAGCTCTAACCTTTTTTCAAAAGGTTCAAGAATTGGTAGCCACAAAAGAACATATACTACAAACACTCCACAGATACTACACCTAGGAAATAATAAATACTACAAACACTCCTCAGATACAACACTTAAGAAAGAACAAATACTCTGAGTTTTACACAAATATTACATTTGCACAAGGGATAGATACTACACTCACAAATTCACTATACAATTCATACACTACACGAATAACATAATGCACCTCAGATATTATACAACGAAAACCACACACTACACCCTGCACAACAGATACTACATTTCACATATAGGTGCACTACAATTTGAGGAGTTCAGATACTACTCCATTCACACATCCTTTAAACAATAGGTTCTAGGTTTGTCTGATTATATAGGTGATTCGTTGGTGGCCTCTAGTTGATATTGGTAGGTTGACTTTGATATATCAGTTGCCTGTGGGATCAAGATAAAAAAGAAAAAGAGGTCTAGTCTGAGCTTAAACCCAAATTAAAATCTAATATTCCACTTTAAATTTCCATATGCTCATCACTTAACCTTTATTTTGTCATTTGTAAATATTTGTCTAACCCCTTTATATTATGCAATTGTAATATGTTTGTAGCATCGCCAGAATTAATTAGGTACACTTAGTTGTTTCATATTTGTTCCTTTACTGCACATTTTTTTATTATTCCATAGTCTTTCCTTTCTTTATGTTGCTTCATTTCCATAATTTTCCTTCAGTCTTTTTTATGTTGCAGTACGTCACCACACAATTGTTTCTTTCTTGTACTATATTGCACTATAAACATTCACCTACATTCAAACTTTTAAATACAAGTTTTTTTTAGTATGTTTATACAGTCTCCTAGGATAGGCCTTTCAAGGCATTTTTTCTCTTATTCCACCCTTCTTCTCGATTCAGGACGATGACATTATCAACTGGTGATTCATCCCCAGGCAGCGATCGAGACAACAAATCTGGAGCAAATGACAATTCATCTTCCGATGGCGGTCGAAGTAATAGTAGAGAGATAATCAAAAAAAGTTTCGAATGGATTTCAATAGATTTAAATAACATACTTATAAGACGTTGAGGTAGTTTGTCTCGCACGATGTAAATCCTCACATTATCTTTTAGGACTTTCTATGATTTTATATCGTACGTTATAATTCCTAAACTTTTTAGACTCCCAAGGTCATCGTTCGGTACGACGTAAATCCTCACATTTCCTCGAGCCGTTTACATATGAAATGTAGATACAAGTCCCGAATATCTAAATAATTTATAGGACTGAAATATCACATAATTTTCCTTTTCAAAGACGTAAAACCAAATCATAAGATTGTTTGAGGTGTCACTGAATATTTTTTAGTATCTTTGACATCTCTTACTTTTCATTCCTTTGGATTCTAGAAATAACTACTCCTATTTGAACCTATCCCATTTGACTTTTCCTATGAACAATCGTGGAAACTTGAACGTTGAAATCTTGAAGACGAAACCTCTGATCATTATCGAGAGTTTTCTTAGGTGATTTCGGTTATCTATATGTAATTAACTTTAGAGGCTTGCTACTATATGGGATTTAAGAACCCAAATTAATCTAAACTCCATCCATTCTGTGTATTAGATAGGGGAATTCGTCGGCTATAAATTTTGCAGATCAAAATAGAGTTACAAACTTTTAAGTTTAGATAGTTAAGCCTACCAAAAAGTGATACGTTCATTCTTCGAGATGATATATCATTTATGATATCGTGCTTAGCTATTTAAAATATTAAATATATTAGATCTATTTGGTCTCATCAGTTAAAAAAAATAATAATAATAAAGGATCATTTTCACAAAATTAAAATTACATTATATATTATACCTAAATTTAAATTTTAAAATACTATTTTTTTTAAAAAAAAGGCCAACAATCCTTTGGTCCATGGCTCATTTGGGTGGTTCCATGGGGTTTATCCTGGTCAATAAGGTCAAAAATTTGGTTGTGGTGGTTTTTGATTGGCCAGTTTGGCTAGATTGGGTCAACTTTTAGTGAAGGGGTCAATATAGGTCAATTTGGCTATAGCTTGGGTTTGGGCTAAGCTATCAATGACCTTGAGCCCAATTAATTGATCAACATTGTGTAGATGATTGTAATGAAGATTTTTGGTGAAGGATTGAAGTAAGTTTAAGTTCAATTGGAAGCTCAATTTGAAGGATTTTGAGATTTTGGTCAATTTGGGTATGTTGGACTAAACTTGGGCTTAAGTTGAGCTAGGCTTGGAATTTGGCTCAATTGAATGGTTAAAATGATCAAGGGAGATGTTATGAAGATTTTTCTTGAAGGAATGGAGTGGAAATTCTAGGTCTAAGGCAATCAATTTGGTGGAACTTGAAAAAATAGCCAATTTGGGGAAAATTTGGGGATTTTTGGACTTGGGCTAAAATTAAATGAAATTGAGGGTTCCTTTTCTAGTTTTTTAGGAATAGTTAATAGGAAAGTCTTATGGCTAGAACATAAGATACTAAAGAGGAAGAACTAGACCTCAACCAAAAGTGAGGTCAACAACCCCCAATAGGTGTGTTGGAGGACTAGTTATGCCTGGGCGATGTGCGTTGTGAAGTTGGTTCTACACTAGGTCCTAAGCTTCACCATTTCTTCATATCTTTCAGGTTTGGTTTGTTATTTTGTGAGTCAAACCAAGTCATTATGACTCGCAATCCTTGTTTTTTTTCTATAATAAAAACTCTTTAATGTTATAATCACGAATAAATAATAAATTTAAAAATGGAAATAAGAAAGGACTTAGTCCACAGAACGACCTTTATTAATATTTAGTGTTTGCACTGAAATTACAAAAGTGATGGTCGATACAAACGCTCATAACTTTTCCTTTGAAGCTGTTATGATGGAGTTCCCCACTCTCACTTTCTTTAACAACCTGCCTACCGATCGCGATGCCTGCAGCATTACACTGAAGATCAATTTTAGAGCTAGATTTGATGAATTTGAGGTTGTAATTGGTAAGGCCCCATTCATCTTGATGATGGTTACTGCTCTAGAAGTTTAAGAGCCATCCACTGAGTTCGATGTAAACTGTCCATAGGACTTCCCTTCTTATAAGAAGGCAAAGATCACTACCACATTGACACCCATTAAGTCTGCCATCCCTGCATCCATCCACTCGAGAGTCATTACACATACTGCTGTTAGATTCAATGTTATTGTGCCTACTATACCATCTGTTAAAGGATGATAAGTCTTGGTTGAAGATGATTCAATTTTTTTATTCACTACTCTGCCGTCAGTATTTGAAACCAGTTTTAGTTCAATGGTTGAGTCGACAACCAAGTCGTAAAGAGGAAATCAAAACCAGAAGATTCATAGGGCTTACAAAGCCCAAACTATAGAGATAACCTCTGTTGATGATATTTCTCACCAGGAGGAACTTGGATTGCCTGAGATTGCTCCCATCTCATGAGGAAGTAGGTTTCATCCGTTGATGGATACTACTGGGAATGAGAGAATCTATAGGATTGTCGCTACTCAGACATCACCAGAATGTCATGATAAAGAGATCAAGAGGCCCACTCCTATCACCAAAGTCCGAATAGCGTTTGAAAGACTAGGTGTCATGGAGGGGTGTACTGTCACTGAGTTGCTCAAGCGAGTGGGATGCGCAGTTTCACCCCTGATGAAGAAAGAGAACTTAAAGGATATTAGATCTATCCGTCAATTCTAGAGAGTAGTTAAAGTGCCTCTAGTCTGTGTTCCAGTCAGATTCTAACTTGGGAGCCGTGTTGATAGTATTGCTACCGTAACAGATTCTACCATTATTTCTCCGAAGTCTGTAGGACATCGACCGGTAAAGTCATGTCTAGGTCTGAGGATACCACCTACCACCATTCATGAAAACTTCCTAAAGAAGGATAAAGGGAAGAGACCCATTGCTGATGTATTTGGTATGCCTCATGAGGAACATACTTTTCTTCGACATGCCGATGCCTCCTCCAAGTCACTCCATCTCAAAGCATCAATGTCGATGAAGAGAGTGTGAGTACCCAAGGGTGCTGCACCATACATTCTGATAGGCTCGTGGGGCAGTTTTGTGGAATGAAGCATATGTCCAATGTGCCAGAGGTTGTTATCGTCGTTGTTATGAAGTCCTTCATACAATAGGATGATATTCAAGAGAGGCCTCCAGATCTCAAGATTCAGAAGAAAGCAATCAATGACAAGGTAGAGAGGCTTAGAGCTGAGATTGAATAATTGACTAAAGAGTGAGGAGTAGGTTTTGGTGATAATGAAGATTTTGATTTCATGGATTATCTCGATGAGGAGTTAATGGAGATTAATGATGTTGAAATTGGGGTCACTAAATTTTTGCATGATGCTCCACTTTTTGGTGAGGATAACATTGTAGATGACTTGTGAAGGGCCATTTAACAAAGAGATGAGCACATCATACGAATGGAGAAAAGGATGGAAGAGATGGATGCCACCATGACTGCCATGGCTACAAGGCACGAGCAGTCTCAGTAGCAGCAATTAACTTCACCGCAAATCAATCAGCCTGAGGTTGTGCATATTAAAAATGATAGAAGGGAGGTCTTTCTGTAAGTAGAGATGAACTGTAGAAGAAACAATCAATCTAAAGTTTTGTAACAGAGAAAGATATGAAGCAGATGGTTGAACAACAAGTGAGGGAGGCTTTAGCTCAGTCTAGGGGTGTTGCATAAATTTTGAGGGGTTTTCCTTATCCAGAGGAATTTGATGTCGTGACTTACTCTAAGGGCTTTGTGCCACTGAACTTCAAGACATTTGATGGTACTGATAACCTACATCAACATATACCCCACTTCAGAGCCAATTGTTGTAATGCCAGAGTCATTCAAGAGTTGTTGTTCCACCAATTCATTAGTAGTTTATCAGGGATAACATTTGACTGGTATGCTGAGTCGCCCAATGGACAAGTAAAGACATTTACCAAGTTAGAGCACTTGTTTGTGAAGAGATTTGCTAGAGCACAACATCATGTCACCATAGGAGATCTCATGGTGGGAAAGTAAGAAGCCTAACGAGACCTTGGTTGACTATATCTTAAGGTGGAGAAACTTGAGCATGAAGTGTAAACCCCAGTTATAGGAACAACATGCAACTAAGATTCTACTCAAAAGTATCTTTGAACTAGTAACTTTCATGCTCACGAGACTCAAAATCAAGTCGTTTGAGAAGTTACTCAGCAAGGCTAGTAGCTTGTAGGAGGAGGTTAAGCATATGGAGTCCTAGGAAAATACCGAGAAGTCTAGAGCAATCAGGACATTTAAGAAGAAATCTCGGATAGTATAAACAGTTGATAAGGGCAAGCAGCCAATGAGGAATCAGGCTGAGCGGTCTCGTCAGCGTTCCCAACATGATCAGTTTCATCAGCAGCAGCAGACACAACAGTATCGCCAGTCTTGACAGTGGTCATATCGTAAAGGATCGTACAAGATAGATGGAAGACAAGGTCTAACATTTGTAGAGCAGAAGAATAAGGTGTATTCTTTTAAAGATGAAAATGTGCCAAAGATGTTCAAAAATTTGATTAAGAAGCCTGACCTTAAATTGACAGAGCCGAAGAAACTAGAAGAGGTTGATATGAAGGACCATCCCAACTATTGTCCATACCACAGACTCCTTAGACACACCATAGAGGGATGTTTTAGTTTTAAGGATTGGCTCAAGAGAAATCTCAAAGATGGGAATATAATGACCCCGAAAGAATATTTAAAAGAACCTCAAAGAGCTTCTATAAATATGATTTTGACCAAACCAATCACCTAGTAGATCTATATTCGAATGAGAGTGGTAGGAGCACAATTTGGAGTAGTTCATTTGAGAAGATATTGGACCAGATTCAGACCATGCCAACACAAACTGTCGTTAAGAATCTACAGCTTATTTTACCGAAGATTGAGATTACGTTGGAGAAGTTGCCACGGCTAGAGAAAAAGGAGAACAAGATTGTGCACAAGATAAACATCGATAGCGCTAGGGTTAGGATAGGGGCTGCCTCTGTTAAATTGGTTGTTTCAGATTTGAGGGAGAAGTTCCTCGTACCGCTGACTGTGTATGCCTATCTTTTTGCCCCTCCGGGGTCTTTTGAATATAATGATTACGATTTCGGCTACATTTTAACTTTCTATAGTCATAATGTAACTGGATGTGACCAATCTAACCTCAATCTTAGTTCCCAAAATGATCCTCTAATCATACTTAAGTCTGATGAATACGTCAACAAAGATAAAGATGTTACAACACCGGATATGAAAGTTATGGGAGTGAGGAATTAGTCCTCGTGTGTCAAGGAAGGCTGGTATTAATCAACTTAAACTTTTTAGATTCAAAAATGACACCAGAATTATCTGCTACAACAACAAAAGAAGAAAAAATTACAGAAGATAATTTAAGGAGCGGGAAGGTATTACCCCTAAAGACAACTCCATTGGAAAAAGAAAAACAAATAGTCACTTGAGAAGAACCACCTCTGTCTCTGCTAGTGAGAGAGACACATAATCAAGTTAAAATTGGAAGTCTTTATAAAGTGGATTATAACGTACTAGCTCATCTTAAGAGGTTGTTGGCCAGACTACGACTCTACTTGATCCATAAATTTGCTTAGCTCAGTTGGCTAGCACATCCTTGGATAAATTTTGTTTGTTAAAGGAACAACCCGGGGTGACTTTCACTGATGAAGAGTTACTACTTGGTACTACCAATCACAATAGACCGCTCTACATCTCCCTCAACATTAATAGATTTGTGCTTTTCAGAGTTTTGGTAGATCCGGGAGCATCACTCAACTTGATGAGTTTACGGACGTTAGCATATTTGGATATTGATACTCATAAGCTTAACACCGATAAGGTGATCTTATGAGGATTCAATCTGAAGGAATGATCCTGGTAAAATATAGTTGTGTAAAATTTCTATAAGTTTGACTCCTCCATTTAATGGTGCCAAAAGCTTGATGCAATATTTATTATTAAGAAATTTAAGCAATTAATGTTGGGATTTTATGTAAGTATAAGTATCACTATCAAGTAATAAAAGACTTTCTATTTAAGCCCGGAATATTGATCCCATAGGGAAGGTTTAAATTTGAAATGATAAATTAACAAGGAAATTCACAGAAATCAAATGAAATTACTGTCACTAATTTCGAATTGTAAGATGCAATCAAAACTAAATTATTTAATTACTAGCAAAATTGAAATGCAAAGTTTAAACAACATTTATTAAACTATTAAACTATATTTAAGTGATAAAGATTTCTTATGTGAAAAAACATCTTTCCCACTACAATGAGATTTTGGATAAAATTAGATGAGATAAATGGTTTAAATATGTATTGTGCCAAATAGGAGCAGTTTTAATTCTCTACCCTCATACAGTGTTATAAAAAATCATTGGCTAATCCCAGGTTTAGTCCCTAAATTGGTGGTTAGGCTAGGAGGATACAGGCTCCCACTCCAGAGCTCCCACTTCCCTTCACCTGAATGCTCTCTCGCTTTAGTTTTTAAACAGNTCACCTGAAGGCTCTCTTGCTTTAGTTTTTAAACACTAAGACCGAATTGGAGATTTTAGCGGGATTTTAGTTTGTCACCCTAAAATCTCTAATTCTACACCCAATCAATGTATATTTCCCTATTTATTTACATTAAATTCCATGAACGAAATACTCCTTCATGGAATCAAATGTGATCCTCACTTTGTTTTAGAACTCATACTCCATTTCTCAGATCATATGTTTCATAAAACATTTTAATAATTCAATTGGCCAGATCAGAACGTAAATTAAGTTGAGAGTTGAAAAATTATCACAATTTATTTTATATTTTAATATTGGCACACCCATATTATCTCTTCGTTTTATCATATCTTAGAGTAGGGAGAATGATAAAGAAAACTACTGACTTCATGAGAAAGATACAACAAAACACAAATTTCATATATTAAAGAAAGTTCATACAACACTAATAAACAAACAACACTTATCCGAAACTCTTTCTTAAAGCAAATCCCTTGTAGCCTCTCCTACGAAATGTAGGAAGAAGAAATCTCTCATTTTTCTCCTTCTCCAACACTTTTAGAGAAGAATTCACACTTAATCTACCACAAAAACTCTAAACTCTTAAAGAAAAATCACTAATAGACTCTTGAATGGTGGTGGAATGAAGATGGAAAAAGTGTATGGAGGTGAGGTGTGGCGAAAATGAGCAAGTCAGAATGAAGAGGAGAGCCTTTTCTGATCAATTTTGGCCCCAAATAGAGCCTAGGGTCAGTTCTCCAATAGGTGCATCCAAAAACCCTTCAAAAAGCATCCAAATTCGTTGAATCTTCTAGAAACAGGGTCTAAACATACATTAGAACCATCGGTGCCACTGTCCCATATTTAATTTCACTACTTTATGTCAAATGGCACCGTCGACGCTACTTCTGGCACCGTGAGTGATGAGTAAAATCCATCATCCGTTTTGTATGTTTGCACAGTCAGCGCTGCTTCTGGCACCGTCGGCACTGAGTATTTCTTTAAAAACTCCATTTTAACTCTAAATTCTATCTTTTTTGTTTCTTTTTTGCTTCAAGTCCCAAAAATCAACAACCTGCAAGAAAACCTAAAACTTCCTTCCAAACTTACATGGGTCTAAAAATATCACCAAAAAATGAGTATAAAATATGGGTCTAAAAATGCATATATTTTTTGTGTATCCCCCAAACTTACATGTTACTTGTCCTCAAGTAACTCCTCTACTAAGNTAGTTATGCCTGGGCGATGTGCGTTGTGAAGTTGGTTCTACACTAGGTCCTAAGCTTCACCATTTCTTCATACCTTTCAGGTTTGGTTTGTTATTTTGTGAGTCAAACCAAGTCATTATGACTCGCAATCCTTGTTTTTTTTCTATAATAAAAACTCTTTAATGTTATAATCACGAATAAATAATAAATTTAAAAATGGAAATAAGAAAGGACTTAGTCCACAGAACGACCTTTATTAATATTTGGTGTTTGCACTGAAATTACAAAAGTGATGGTCGATACAAACCCTCATAACTTTTCCTTTGAAGCTGTTATGATGGCGTTCCCCACTCTCACTTTCTTTAACAACCTGCCTACCGATCGCGATGCCTGCAGCATTACACTGAAGATCAATTTTAGAGCTAGATTTGATGAATTTGAGGTTGTAATTGGTAAGGCCCCATTCATCTTGATGATGGTTACTGCTCTAGAAGTTTAAGAGCCATCCACTGAGTTTGATGTAAACTGTCCATAGGACTTCCCTTCTTATAAGAAGGCAAAGATCACTACCACCTTGACACCCATTAAGTCTGCCATCCCTGCATCCATCCACTCGAGAGTCATTACACATACTGCTGTTAGATTCAATGTTATTGTGCCTACTATATCGTCTGTTAAAGGATAATAAGTCTTGGTTGAAGATGATTCAATTTTTTTATTCACTACTCTGCCGTTAGTATTTGAAACCAGTTTTAGTTCAATGGTTGAGTCGACAACCAAGTCGTAAAGAAGAAATCAAAACTAAAAGATTCATAGGGCTTACAAAGCCCAAACTATAGAGATAACCTCTGTTGATGATATTCCTCACCAGGAGGAACTTGGATTGCCTGAGATTGCTCCCATCTCATGAGGAAGTAGGTTTCATCCGTTGATGGATACCACTGGGAATGAGAGAATCTATAGGATTGTCGCTACTCAGACATCACCAGAATGTCATGATAAAGGGATCAAGAGGCCCACTCCTATCACCAAAGTCTGAATAGCGTTTGAAAGACTAGGTGTCAAGGAGGGGTGTACTGTCACTGAGTTGCTCAAGCGAGTGGGATGCGAAGTTTCACCCCTGATGAAGAAAGAGAACTTAAAGGATATTAGATCTATCCATCAGTTCTATAGAGTAGTTAAAGTGCCTCTAGTCTGTGTTCCAGTCAGATTCTAACTTGAGAGCCGTGTTGATAGTATTGCCACCGTCACAGATTCTACCATTATTTCTCCGAAGTCTGTAGGACATCGACCGGTAAAGTCATGTCTAGGTCTGAGGATACCACCTATTACCATTCATGAAAACTTCCTAAAGAAGGATAAAGGGAAGAGACCCATTGCTGATGTATTTGGTATGCCTCATGAGGAACATACTTTTCTTCGACATGCCGATGCCTCCTCCAAGTCACTCCATCTCAAAGCATCAATGTCGATGAAGAGAGTGTGGGTACCTAAGGGTGCTGCACCATACATTCTGATAAGCTCATGGGGCAGTTTTGTGGAATGAAGCATATGTCCAATGTGCCAGAGGTTGTTATCGTCGTTGTTATGAAGTCCTTCATACAGTAGGATGATATTCAAGAGAGGCCTCCAGATCTCAAGATTCAAAAGAAAGCAATCAATGACAAGGTAGAGAGGCTTAGAGCTGAGATTGAATAATTAGCTAAAGAGTGAGGAGTAGGTTTTGGTGATAATGAAGGTTTTGATTTCATGGATTATCTCGATGAGGAGTTAATGGAGATTAATGATGTTGAAATTGGGGTCACTAAATTTATGCATGATGCTCCACTTTTTGGTGAGGAGAAAATTGTAGATGACTTGTGAAGGGCCATTTAATAAAGAGATGAGCACATCATACGAATGGAGAAAAGGATGGAAGAGATGGATGCCACGATGACTGCCATGGCTACAGAGTACGAGCAGTCTCAGTACCAGCAATTAACTTCACTGCAAATCAATCAGCCTGAGGTTGTGCATATTAAAAATGATAGAAGGGAGGTCTTTCTGTCAGTAGAGATGAACTGTAGAAGAAACAATCAATCTAAGGTTTAGTAACAGAGAAATATATGAAGCAGATGGTTGAACAATAAGTGAGGGAGGCTTTAGCCCAGTCTAGAGGCGTTGCATAAATTTTGAGTGGTTTTCCTTATCCAGAGGAATTTGATGTCGTGACTTACTCTAAGGGCTTTGTGCCACTGAACTTCAAGACATTTTATGGTACTGATAACCTACATCAACATATAACCCACTTCAGAGCCAGTTGTTGTAATGCCAGAGTCATTCAAGCGTTGTTGTTCCACCAATTCATTAGTAGTTTATCAGGGATAACATTTGACTGGTATGCTGAGTTGCCCAATGGACCAGTAAAGACATTTACCAAGTTAGAGCACTTGTTTGTGAAGAGATTTGCTAGAGCACAACATCATGTCACCATAGGAGATCTCATGGTGGGAAAGTAAGAAGCCTAACGAGACCTTGGTTGACTATATCTTAAGGTGGAGAAACTTGAGCATGAAGTGTAAACCCCAGTTATAAGAACAACATGCAATTAAGATTCTACTCAAAAGTATCTTTGAACTAGTAACTTTCATGCTCACGAGACTCAAAATCAAGTCGTTTGAGAAGTTACTCAGCAAGGCTAGTAGCTTGTAGGAGGAGGTTAAGCATATGGAGTCCTAGGAAAATACCGAGAAGTCTAGAGCAATCAGGACATTTAAGAAGAAATTTGGGATAGTATAAACAGTTGATAAGGGCAAGCAGCCAATGAGGACTCAGGCTGAGCGGTCTCGTCAGCGTTCCCAACATGATCAGTTTCATCAGGAGCAGCAGACACAACAGTATCGCCAGTATTGACAGTGGTCATATCGTAATGGATCGTACAAGTTAGATGGAAGAAAAGGTCTAACATTTGTAGAGCAGAAGAATAAGGTGTATTCTTTTAAAGATGAAAATGTGCCAAAGATGTTCAAAAATTTGATTAAGAAGCCTGACCTTAAATTGACAGAGCCGAAGAAACTAGAAGAGGTTGATATGAAGGACCATCCCAACTATTGTCCATACCACAGACTCCTTAGATACACCATAGAGGGATGTTTTAGTTTTAAGGATTGGCTCAAGAGAAATCTCAAAGAAGGGAATATAATGACCCCGAAAGAATATTTAAAAGAACCTCAAAGAGCTTCTATAAATATGATTTTGACCAAACCAATCACCTAGTAGATCTATATTTGAATGAGAGTGGTAGGAGCACAATTTGGAGTAGTTCATCTAAGAAGAGATTGGACCAGATTCAGACCATGCCAACACAAACTGTCGTTAAGAATCTACAGCTTATTTTACCGAAGATTGAGATTACGTCAGAGAAGTTGCCACAGCTAGAGAAAAAGGAGAAGAAGATTGTGCACAAGATAAACATCGATAGCGCTAGGGTTAGGATAGGGGCTGCCTCTGTTAAATTGGTTGTTTCAGATTTGAGGGAGAAGTTCCTCGTATCGTTGACTGTGTATGCCTATCTTTTTGCCCCTCCGGGGTCTTTTGAATATAATGATTACAATTTCGGCTACATTTTAACTTTCTATAGTCATAATGTAAATAGCTGTGACCAATCTAACCTCAATCTCAGTTCCTAAAATGATCCTCAAATCATACTTAAGTCTGATGAATACGTCAACAAAGATAAAGATGTTACAACACCGCATATGAAAGTTATGGGAGTCAGGAATTAGTCCTCGTGTGTCAAGGAAGGCTGGTATTAATCAACTTAAACTTTTTAGAATCAAAAATGACACCAGAATTATCAGCTACAACAACAAAAGAAGAAGAAATTACAGAAGATAATTTAAGGAGTGGGAAGGTATTACCCCTAAGGACAACTCCATTGGACAAAGAAAAACAAATAGTCACTTGAGAAGAACCACCTCTGTCTCTGCTAGTGAGAGAGACACATAATCAAGTTAAAATTGGAAGTCTTTATAAAGTGGATTATAACGTACTAGCTCATCTTAAGAGGTTGTTGGCCAGACTACGACTCTACTTGATCCATAAATTTGCTTAGCTCAGTTGGCTAGCACATCCTTGGATAAATTTTATTTGTTAAAGGAACAACCTGGGGTGACTTTCACTGATGAAGAGTTACTACTTGGTACTACCAATCACAATAGACCGCTCCACATCTCCCTCAACATTAATAGATTTGTACTTTTCAGAGTTTTGGTAGATCCGGGAGCATCACTCAACTTGATGAGTTTACGGACGTTAGAATATTTGGATATTGATGCTCATAAGCTTAACACCGATAAGGTGATCTTATGAGGATTCAATCTGAAGGAATGATCTTGGTAAAATATAGTTGTGTAAAATTTCTATAAGTTTGACTCCTCCATGTAATGGTGCCAAAAGCTTGATGCAATATTTATTATTAAGAAATTTAAGCAATTAATGTTGGGATTTTACGTAAGTATAAGTATCACTATCAAGTAATAAAAGACTTTCTATTTAAGCCCCGAATATTGATCCCATAGGGAAGGTTTAAATTTGAAATGATAAATTAACAAGGAAATTCACAGAAATCAAATGAAATTACTGTCACTAATTTCGAATTGTAAGATGCAATCAAAACTAAATTATTTAATTACTAGCAAAATTGAAATGCAAAGTTTAAACAACAATTATTAAACTATTAAACTATATTTAAGTGATGAAGATTTCTTATGTGAAAAAACATCTTTCCCACTACAATGAGATTTTGGATAAAATGAGATGAGATAAATGATTTAAATATGTATTGTGCCAAATAGGAGCAGTTTTAATTCTCTACCCTCATACAGTGTTATAAAAAATCATTGGCTAATCCCAGGTTTAGTCCCTAAATCGGTGGTTAGGTTAGGAGGATACTGGCTCCCACTCCAGAGCTCCCACTTCCCTTCACCTGAAGGCTCTCTTGCTTTAGTTTTTAAACACTAAGACCGAATTGGAGATTTTAGCGGGATTTTAGTTTGTCACCCTAAAATCTCTAATTCTACACCCAATCAATGTATATTTCCCTATTTATTTACATTAAATTCCTTGAACGAAGTACTCCTTCATGGAATCAAATGTGATCCTCACTTTGTTTTAGAACTCATACTCCATTTCTCAAATCATATGTTTCATAAAACATTTTAATAATTCAATTGGTCAGATCAGAACGTAAATTAAGTTAAGAGTTGAAAAATTATCAATATTTATTTTATATTTTAATATTGGCACACCCATATTATCTCTTCGTTTTATCATATCTCAGAGTAGGGAGAATGATAAAGAAAACTACTGACTTCATGAGAAAGATACAACAAAACAAAAATTTCATATATTAAAGAAAGTTCATACAACACAAATAAACAAACAACACTTATCTAAAACTCTTTCTTAAAGCAAATCCCTTGTAGCCTCTCCTATGAAATGTAGGAAGAAGAAATCTCTCATTTTTCTCCTTCTCCAACACTTTTAGAGAAGAATTCACACTTAATCTCACCACAAAACTCTAAACTCTTAAAGATAAATCACTAATAGACTCTTGAATGGTGGTGGAATGAAGATGGAAAAAGTGTATGGAGGTGAGGTGTGGCGAAAATGAGCAAGTCAGAATGAAGAGGAGAGCCTTTTCTGATTAATTTCGGCCCCAAATAGAGCCTAGGGTCAGTTCTTTAATAGGTGCATCCAAAAACCCTTCAAAAAGCATCCAAATTTGTTGAATCTTCTAGAAACAGGGTCTAAACATACATTAGAACCATCTGTGCCACTGTCCCATATTTAATTTCACTACTTTATGTCAAATGGCACCGTCGACGCTACTTCTGGCACCTTGAGTGCTGAGTAAAATCCATCATCCGTTTTGTAAGTTTGCATAGTCGGTGCTGCTTCTGGCACCATCGGCACTGAGTATTTCTTTAAAAACACAATTTTAACTCTAAATTCTATCTTTTTAGTTTCTTTTTTGCTTCAAGTCCCAAAAATCAACAACCTGCAAGAAAACCTAAAACTTCCTTCCATTAAAGCGCAATATCACCAAAAAATGAGTATAAAATATGGGTCTAAAAATGCATATATTTTTTGTGTATCCCCCAAACTTACATGTTACTTGTCCTCAAGTAACTCCTCTACTACATAAAAATATGACTTGTGGTAAAGAATTTAACTTTTAGATTTTCATAGTTTACTCCACTAAATACAATAGCATAACTTAAGAAAAATTCAAAACAACTCCAGTTAATACTAAAGGTATAATAATATCCAGCAATCAAGTCTAAGATTTCTGATTCTCTATTCTTTTCAAAAATAAATACAAATTGCCGTATTAAAGTCACTTAGAGTATTCATATGAAATATAACTTCATGAAACTTTACTATTAAATAAGTTAAGACTCAAATATAAGTTTAGAAAATGTAGTTAAGCCTTCTTCTTTAAGTTGATTCAAGTGAAGCTAATTATTAATTAGGCATTTCCTCAAGCTTCTCCTCATATTATCTTTTTCTTTTCTTTTCTTTTCAGGATCCTTTTTAATCTTTTTTTCTATTCTTTTTTTTCTTTTCTCTCTTTTTTTAATGTGAGGATTATTATATCTGGATAGCTTTTAATGATTTTGAAATTCACTATCCTTTTCTTAAAGTCAAAAACTTCTCACATTTCTTCTCTTAACAAATTTATATTAGTTTAAAGATTTCATAAAGTTTAATTCTTTTCTTCTTACATGAATCTTTAAGATTTTAAATACTTCAAAAATACATATTTCTTTACTTGAAATAGGAAAACATAGTCTTATTCTCTTATACCAAATATCTTACTCTCTAAAATTAACCTTCATTATTAAAAATTTTTACTTAAGTTTACTATATATTTAGAAACATAAATATAGTTATCTAAAGTTAAACTCTAATACCAAATGTGATGTTAAATTTAAAAATTTTGAAAATATAGCTAAGTGAGGACAAATAAAATTAAGTTTCTTTCTTTAAAAAGATTTAACATGAAGAATTGAAAAAACAAAGGGTGAAAGAAAATGTTAAATACATAAAGAAAAGACTTACTTGTTGAAGGTTCTGACTTTTTGAAACTTAACTCTGAAATATTGCAGGTGGTAATATGAAAAGCTACAAGACTTAAAACTTTAAATTGCACATAATATATATAAAATCTATTGAGAAAGAGTTAATTACAATAAGTTTAACAAAATATTAAAACTAACAATAGAACCAAATTGAATTTCAAATAACAAACAACTTTACAATTCTACAGTTCATAACATAACAAAACAAAGTCTCACAATCTAACAACAAATACTCTCAACAATATAATAAAAATAAATACTAAAATATAAAGTACAATCAAACGTAAACTAAAAGAAAGATCAAAATACAAATCACCAATCATCATCATCATCTTCTTCTTCTTCCACATTCAAATTTTGCTGTTGATATGGAGTAAAGACAGGGTGAGTAGGAAACTGAACTGAGTGATCACCCTTCATGTATCTCACCATCATATCATCATAAGTAGCATCATTTTCAAACTTTTTTCGAATCAAATCATCAAAGTGAGCATTTGTGGCTTCCACGTTTTCCATTCTATGATCCATTCTCAAGATATCTCCATGTTGGATCATCATCTGGTTTAATAATTCTTGAGGAGTAGGGTCACTAAAAGTAGGGGTCCTCGAAGTAGAAGGAATATCTTTGATGTTACTTCAAGACCTCCAATAAACATGAAATTCATATGTCTTTATATTGGTAGGTCCAATAGATTTTAGAGGCTCAATCCTCTCTTCCTCAGGTTTAAAATCAACTCCTGCCTGTTCATAGAGTGTGAATATCATGGCAGGGTGTGCTTATCCACCAGTGGTCTCTCCTTAAGCAATAGATCTAGTGTTCATATAAATAATAGAGCCTACATTTACCCTCATCATTTGTTGGATACAGTAGTTTAGGATGGCTCTATCCTTGGTCACCTCACTATGATGATTTGTCGGTATCATTCTTTCAGAAATAAAGTAGTGCTAGGCCTTAGATACTACATTAACATAGAAAGAGGAACGTTTACCTTAACTCCATTTTTCACTTTCCAGGTTCCTCTTACATCAATAAGAAGAGAAATAAGCTAATCTAATGCCTCATTCTTAGTAGAAAATGATTTATACTGACAACTGTACACATATTCTAATTGATAAAATTCATTAATCTTACTTGGAGTAAACTCCACCATTTTCCCACAAACAAAAACAAAATCATCAGAAGCCTTTGTAAAATTGGCGTAGAGCTCCATCACTATACCAATAATAGCTTCGGTAGTAAAATAACAAAAATTTTTCCGCTGCTGAGCATTGATTAATGCTCGACTTCTCCACCCGAATTTTTAAAACCACGATCTGTAATTACTTTTTTATTTTCAAGTAGACTATTAAATCAAGCACTAGCTTTGAAGCTAACAAATTTTTGTTCATCATAATCTACTTTTCTTTTTTCCTTTGATCGTTCTCGAGGCCATGGTAAATCAAATAAAATTTGATAAAAATCTGAATAAATTTCCAAAATTCCAAAAATCACAATGTAAAATGCTTTAAACTTAAATATACTAAGTAAGAGTTCTTTAGCAAAGGATTTTCTCAAAATCTCTTAAAAAATTCCAAAATTTTCAGATCTAAAAAATGTAAGATAAATTCTTCATGAAAATCTAAAATTTCTAGTTTAAAGAGTAGCTCTTACCTAGACAAGATGAAACCCGAAGTTCCTTTGCCTTGAAATCACCCCAAATCCGAGCTATTGCGAGCCCTAGGTGCAAAAACCGGAGGTTGAAGGTGACTCAAAGGATAAAAATGGCATTTTACTGTGCAAATCACAAATTTTAAAGGGTTTAGGCTATTCTCGGGTCGAGGGCGCCGTCGGCACTGAAAACCTAACAATTCTATTTTTTTTATTTTTTCAATTGTCAATTTCTTTTCAATTTTCTCCAAAATCTTTTTAGTATTTTTAAACACAAATTTTTATCTAATAATAATTCACAAACAAATATTTTCACGAACAATTATTTTCACAAACAATAACAAAATAACTTTTATATATAAAAATACATTTTTTACAAATACATTTTTATAATCACACTTTTATACTTATATAGCAAACTAAATTATAAATCAGCATCGAAATCAAGCGACAAAACTAAAAGCTGAAACAAAACTATACACTCAATCAAAGTTAATAACTCTAAAGCAAAGCAAACTAAATCTAATCCACACAATTACATTAAATACATAAATATTTCAAACTAGTAGAGAGATTAAATTATTCAATTTGCCTCATCTTCAAGGCTTTCTCCTTCTCTCATATCTCCCATAAACTGTTAATGAATGCACAGATTGTAGAAGAGTTGGTACGGGAATTGATCAGTCAATTTTTCTTCGATCCATCCTTTTTCCTTGAACATCCGAACCAATCCTGCTTCACTCGTTCCAGTATGATCAAAATTCTCCTTCATCCTCCAATCTAGGTGATCAAAATGGTACTTAAGATCTCCAACTGCATTCGTAATACTCTAAAGTTCTCTTTCAATTTTCTTCAATTTCTTTTCCAAAGCAAGTGAACTTCGAACTGTTGGTGGTATCAATGGAGTTGAAGCATGTGATGAATGATCCAAGATAGTATATAATGCTTCATTTCCATTCCCAACACAATTATCATCAATAGGAATCATGGGCTCCCAAAGTAATAAAACTTTTTCCTAACTTTCACATGAAACTTGAGATTGACTGCAAAGTAAAAAAAATTGTGGAAGGGTGCCCAAGTCTATAAATTGGCCCATTCATAATAATACCCATAACATATTTAAAAATGATAGATCCTACAACATCAACATGGAAATTATCTCCCCAAGGGATTTGGTAGAAAGTTACATTAGGAATCTGCTCCATCAGCTTCATCGCATACTGACGATATTCTGCTAACCATGGTTTCAAAATCTTATTCTGTCCGATGACTTGTTGGATGATGAGCTGAGAATCGCCATGATGGCATTATCTATGATATCCATCGAGATTTCCAAATCCAACCCAGTAATTAAGGCTTCATATTCTACTTCATTGTTGGTACATGGCTCTGTCAGGTGATAGGAGAATCTTAGCATGCCCTTATATGGCGTGATGAAGATCAAACCAATTCCTGCTTTGTCTGGTATAACTGTTTTGACCCTTTGTCTTTTATGGTTGACAAAGCTCCATCGAAATACATCTCCTAACATTGTGCATTAGAGAAATCCACCTGTAAGATCTGTTCATCTGATAGTTCGTCAATAAGAGGGAACCCAGCTGGAAGTGGGTGTGCAATAAAAAAAATCTACTAGAATCTATCCCTTGATAGCCCAGAGGGGAACAAAAGTTATATCAAATTGGAACAAAATCATCTACCATCTTGCTAAACATCCGGTGAGTGTTGGTCGGGTCATCAAATATTGCAACGGATTAACTTTTGAAATTAGAGTTACCTTAAAATCAAAGCTAGACAATGCTTCTCAATAGTCATATACCTTATCTCCGTCGGTATTAGATGGTGAATCAAATAGTAGATTGCATTTTCCTTACCCTCATCATTGACTTGGGCTAAGAGGGCTTCAAGAGAGTCATTTAAGGTCGTTGTACAAAGTATTAAAGGTTTTCCTAGGATAGGACCTGTCAAAATAGGAGGTGTCATTAAATATTGTTTAACATCCTCAAAAGCCCGCTGACATTTCTCTTCTAAAAAAAATTTGGCATCCTCCTTAAATAATGCCAAGAAGGGCCGAAACCTACCTAAGAGATTAGAAATAAAGCGTCTCAAATATGCCAACTTTCTTTGGAAGGAATGTTGCTGTTTCAAGGTTTTGGGAGGAGGCATTTCCAAGAAAGCTTTAATCTTATCTGGGTTGATCTCGATTCCTCGATAACGGACAATGAATCCTAGAAATTTTCTGGAGGTAATGCCAAAAGCGCACTTCAAGGGATTCATCTTAAGATCATATAGTCGTAATCGTTCGAACACGATCCTCAAATCGTACAAATGGTATATTTTTTATTTATTTTTGATGAACAAATCATCCACATAACGTTCCACTTGATTATGAATGAAATCATAAAAAATCTTTTTCATAGCTCGTTCGTATGTCACTCAAGCGTCTTCAACCCAAATGACATCACTGTGTAATAGAAAATCCCAATAGGTGTTTTGAAGGTTGTAAGTGCCGCATCTTCTGGAGCCATCTTGATTTAGTTTTACCCAATGCTCCATCCATAAAGGAGAAAATCTCATGTGTCGAAGCAATATCCACCGTCGTTTCTTGTATTGATAATGGAAATTCATCCTTTGGACATGCTTTGTTCAAATCCTTGAAATCGACACATACACAGATTTATCCGTTTTTCTTCTTAACTGGCTCAATGTTAGCTAACCATGTGGGGTATTG
>JXCR01049143.1:43442-69114 GCA_002079205.1 Phalaenopsis hybrid cultivar | reverse complement strand
TATGAATGAGAATGTAGTTCATATGATTGAGTGCAAATAAATAGGGAAATATTCATTAATCGGTGTAGAGTTAGAGGACTTTAAAGCGAACTTGGTTTATTGTTTTAGGTTCTAATATGAGAATGTTAGCCCCCAGGTGAAGGGAATCAATGGAACTCTATAGTGAGAGCTAGTATCTTCCCTGCCTAGTCGGTCTTCAGAACTATTCAAACTTTAAATTAGCCAATGTTCTTTATAGCATCTCTAGTAAGGGTAAAGAATATTTCTGCTCCTATTTAGCACAACACAATTTGTATACTTTCATAATAGAATTCCTATACTTATTACTGATTCATGATAAGAAGAAACATATTTTCATATTAAGTACTTTTCTTCTACAAAAACTTTAGTTGTTAATGTTTCGTTAAAATATCAAAAATATTAAAAATATTTAAATTTAAATTCCTGTAAAAATTGTTTTTAGTTTAAGTAATTATCTTTTTAAAAATAGAAAAACTTTTTAAAAAGTGCATATTGCATAATCTTTCTTGTGGGTTTGATATTCAGGTCTTAATCAAAAAGTTTTATATTACTTGATAACGATACGTATACTTACATAGTATCCCAATATAAATATATATAAATTAAAAAGCAAAAATTCTTATTTTTCTTCAGGATCCAATTTTTGGTTTTGTTGCAAAATAAAGAAATATAAGTTAAAAATACCATCAGAACTATTTTTATATTGTGCATAAGCACTTAAGGGCGTGTATTAAGTTTTCGGCGCCGTTGCCGGGGAAGAAAACTAAGCAAATTTCTATTTTTTAGAAATTTTTATTTAAATTTTAAATATTGTATCTCATTTTGTATGTTTTATTTTATTTTATTTTATCTTTAGATGCGTAGTTGAAGTTGTGAAGGACTAGTACGCTATGATTCTGAATTAGAAAGAACTATTAGAAAAATCAGACAAACTAAAAAAAATAAAAATCTTGAAAAATCCAAAGAAAATTACAGAAATGAAAAACCAAAATAATCAAAATACTGAAATTCATCAAGAGTTTAGACCTTTAAGAGATTATGCCAACCCTACTGTAGATGAACTTCATTGTAGTATTCAAAAACCTACTGTAGTGGCTAATTCATTTGAACTTAAACGTGTTATTAACCAAATGGTATCAAATAATCAATTTGGAGGATCAACAACTGAAGATTCAAATTTATATCTCACCAATTTTCTAGAATTGTGTGTTATATTTTAATACGATGGTGTTTCAGATGATGTCNATCTCCTCAAGCTTCTCCTCATATTATCTTTTTCTTTTCTTTTCTTTTCAGGATCCTTTTTAATCTTTTTTTTCTATTCTTTTCTTTTCTTTTCTCTCTTTTTTTAATGTGAGGATTATTATATCTGGATAGCTTTTAATGATTTTGAAATTCACTACCCTTTTCTTAAAGTCAAAAACTTCTCACATTTCTTCTCTTAACAAATTTATATTAGTTTAAAGATTTCATAAAGTTTAATTCTTTTCTTCTTACATGAATCTTTAAGATTTTAAATACTTCAAAAATACATATTTCCATACTTAAAATAGGAAAACATAGTCTTATTCTCTTATACCAAATATCTTACTCTCTAAAATTAACCTTCATTATTAAAAGTTTTTACTTAAGTTTACTATATATTTAGAAACATAAATATAGTTATCTAAAGTTAAACTCTAATACCAAATGTGATGTTAAATTTAAAATTTTTGAAAATATAGCTAAGTGAGGACAAATAAAATTAAGTTTCTTTCTTTAAAAAGATTTAACATGAAGAATTGAAAAAATAAAGGGTGAAAGAAAATGTTAAATACATAAAGAAAAGACTTACTTGTTGAAGGTTCTGATTTTTGAAACTTAACTCTGAAATATTGCAGGTGGTAATATGAAAAGCTACAAGACGTAAAACATTAAATTACACATAATATATATAAAATCTATTGAGAAAGAGTTAATTACAATATGTTTAACAAAATATTAAAACTAACAATATAACTAAATTTAATTTCAAATAACAAACAACTTTACAATTCTACAGTTCATAACATAACAAAACAAAGTCTCACAATCTAACAACAAATAGTCTCAACAATATAATAAGAATAAGTACTAAAATATAAAGTACAATCAAACACAAACTAAAAGAAAGATCAAAATACAAATCACCAATCATCATCATCTTCTTCTTCTTCTTCCACATTCAAATTTTGCTGTTGATATGGAGTAAAGACAGGGTGAGTAGGAAACTGAACTGAGTGATCACCCTTCATGTATCTCACCATCATATCATCATAAGTAGCATCATTTTCAAACTTTTTTCGAATCAAATCATCAAAGTGAGCATTTGTGGCTTCCACGTTTTCCATTCTATGATCCATTCTCAAGATATCTCCATGTTGGATCATCATCTGGTTTAATAATTCTTGAGGAGTAGGGTCACTAAAAGTAGGGGTCCTCGAAGTAGAAGGAATATCTTTGATGTTACTTCAAGACCTCCAATAAACATGAAATTCATATGTCTTTATATTGGTAGGTCCAATAGATTTTAGAGGCTCAATCCTCTCTTCCTCAGGTTTAAAATCAACTCCTGCCTATTCATAGAGTGTGAATATCAGGGCAGGGTGTGCTTATCCACCAGTGGTCTCTCCTTAAGCAATAGATCTAGTGTTCATATAAATAATAGAGCCTACATTTACCCTCATCATTTGTTGGATACAGTAGTTTAGGATGGCTCTATCCTTGGTCACCTCACTATGATGATTTGTCGGTATCATTCTTCCAGAAATAAAGTAGTGCTAGGCCTTAGATACTACATTAACATAGAAAGAGGAAAGTTTACCTTAACTCCATTTTTTACTTTCCAGGTTCCTCTTACATCAATAATAAGAGAAATAAGCTAATCTAATGCCTCATTCTTAGTACAAAATGATTTATACTGACAACTGTACACATATTCTAACTGATAAAATTCATTAATCTTACTTGGAGTAAACTCCACCATTTTCCCACAAATNTGTTGGATACAGTAGTTTAGGATGGCTCTATCCTTGGTCACCTCACTATGATGATTTGTCGGTATCATTCTTTCAGAAATAAAGTAGTGCTAGGCCTTAGATACTACATTAACATAGAAAGAGGAACGTTTACCTTAACTCCATTTTTCACTTTCCAGGTTCCTCTTACATCAATAAGAAGAGAAATAAGCTAATCTAATGCCTCATTCTTAGTAGAAAATGATTTATACTGACAACTGTACACATATTCTAATTGATAAAATTCATTAATCTTACTTGGAGTAAACTCCACCATTTTCCCACAAACAAAAACAAAATCATCAGAAGCCTTTGTAAAATTGGCGTAGAGCTCCATCACTATACCAATAATAGCTTCGGTAGTAAAATAACAAAAATTTTTCCGCTGCTGAGCATTGATTAATGCTCGACTTCTCCACCCGAATTTTTAAAACCACGATCTNAAATAAAAACAAAATCATCAGAAGCCTTTGTAAAATTGGCGTAGAGCTCCATCACTATACCAATAATAGCTTTAGTAGTAAAATAACAAAAATTTTCCCACTGCCGAGCATTGATTAATCGCTCGACTTCTCCACCCGAATTTTTAAAACCACGATCAGTAATTACTTTTTTATTTTCAAGTAGACTATTAAATCAAGCACTAGCTTTGAAGCTAACAAATTTTTGTTCATCATAATCTACTTTTCTTTTTTCCTTTGATCGTTCTCGAGGCCATGGTAAATCAAATAAAATTTGATAAAAATCTGAATAAATTTCCAAAATTCCAAAAATCACAATGTAAAATGCTTTAAACTTAAATATACTAAGTAAGAGTTCTTTAGCAAAGGATTTTCTCAAAATCTCTTAAAAAATTCCAAAATTTTCAGATCTAAAAAATGTAAGATAAATTCTTCANCTCGTTGCCATGGTAAATCAAATAAAATTTGATAAAAATCTGAATAAATTTCCAAAATTCCAAAAATCACAACGTAAAATGCTTTAAACTTAAATATACTAAGCAAGAGTTCTTTAGCAAAGGATTTTCTCAAAATCTCTTAAAAAATTCCAAAATTTTCAGATCTCAGAAATGTAAGATAAATTTTTCGTGAAAATCTAAAATTTCTAGTTTAAAGAGTAGCTCTTACCTAGACAAGATGAAACCCGAAGTTCCTTTGCCTTGAAATCACCCCAAATCCAAGCTATTGCGAGCCCTAGGTGCAAAAACCGGAGGTTGAAGGTCACTCAAAGGATAAAAATGGCATTTTACTATGCAAATCACAAATTTTAAAGGGTTTAGGCTATTCTCAGGTCGAGGGCGCCGTCGGCACTGAAGACCTAACAAATCTATTTTTTTGATTTTTTCAATTTTCAATTTCTTTTCAATTTTCTCCAAAATCTTTTTAGTATTTTTAAACACAAATTTTTATCTAATAATAATTCACAAACAAATATTTTCACAAAAAATTATTTTCACAAACAATAACAAAATAACTTTTATATATAAAAATACATTTTTTACAAATACATTTTTATAATCACACTTTTATACTTATATAGCAAACTAAATTATAAATCAGCATCGAAATCAAGCGACAAAACTAAAAGCTGAAACAAAACTATACACTCAATCAAAGTTAATAACTCTAAAGCAAAGCAAACTAAATCTAATCCACACAATTACATTAAATACATAAATATTTCAAACTAGTAGAGAGATTAAATTATTCAATTTGCCTCATCTTCAAGGCTTTCTCCTTCTCTCATATCTCCCATAAACTGTTAATGAATGCACAGATTGTAGAAGAGTTGGTACGGGAATTGATCAGTCAATTTTTCTTCGATCCATCCTTTTTCCTTGAACATCCGAACCAATCCTGCTTCACTCGTTCCAGTATGATCAAAATTCTCCTTCATCCTCCAATCTAGGTGATCAAAATGGTACTTAAGATCTCCAACTGCATTCGTAATACTCTAAAGTTCTCTTTCAATTTTCTTCAATTTCTTTTCCAAAGCAAGTGAACTTCGAACTGTTGGTGGTATCAATGGAGTTGAAGCATGTGATGAATGATCCAAGATAGTATATAATGCTTCATTTCCATTCCCAACACAATTATCATCAATAGGAATCATGGGCTCCCAAAGTAATAAAACTTTTTCCTAACTTTAACATGAAACTTGAGATTGACTGCAAAGTAAAAAAAATTGTGGAAGGGTGCCCAAGTCTATAAATTGGCCCATTCATAATAATACTCTTAACAGATTTAAAAATGATAGATCCTACATCAATGGGTTTTTCCATTTGAATGCAATAATTTAAAATAGTACTTTCATTGGTGACCCTACTAGTCTTCATAGTAGGGAGTAATTTTACAGAAATGAAGAAATGCCATTGCTTCGATATTAGATTAAGTGATGAAATAGAGAAACTAACAAATCCCTCATCTCGCATTTCCAAAAATATCACTTTCATCCGCTAGAAAATTATAGACATCTTGCATCAAATTTTCCATTGGGATAAAATTTGTATAATGACATATTTGAATGTTTTATGTCATATACAACTCATTAAATCACCCTCGAGTAAATGGTACAACCTTACCTCGTACATAGACTACTCCTTGGGTAATTCCATGTAAGTTGGCATAGAATTCCTTCACCACTAGTACAAAAAATGTAGCGGTAGTGAAGCATAGAACTTCCCATAATCTTTGTACAATGATTTTATCAATTAGAGAACTTGGATTAATCAATCCATGATTTACAAAGCCTCTTTCCTTGATCAATCACTTCTTCATAATAACTTTGTCATATAATTTCTGCACGTCAAAACTTATAAACTTTCTTTTATTAAAAACTCCATACCTGGAAGTATTTATGGAATTAGAAGACATGACTTTAAAAATAGGGAGTTTCTAGTCGCCCAAAGCAGTTTTTAGGACTTTAAAAACACCTTCCGATAGTTATTACGAAGGAAAATCCCACCAAAGTCCACCAAAATTCATCCTGAACCGTCAGACTACTATCAGTGCCGTCGGCGCTCTCGATGGTGTTGTCGGCGCTATGGTCAAGTTAGCGGGAGCCGTCAGCGCCCATGCTAGTGCCGTCGACGCCAGTGGCCAAAATCGTGACTTTTCATTTTTTTTCAATTCAATTCCAAATTTTACTCCAATACCAATTTTTGTCTTAATTTATATTATATAAAATTGTGTAGGATTATTATGTCCTAATATATAAAACACTTATCACACAAAATAGTAATACATAGATATATATATTTGTAAATGTGTTGCTCCCATGAAGGGCTTGGTTTAACGTCGTCTGCCCGACGTACCATTTGATTAGTTGGGTTTACTTAAAATTAAACCTTCTTTAAATTGTGGTATGTGTCCTTCATAATAATGTTTCAATTGATGCCCATTAACTTTAAATATCTTTCCAGTGTTAGGATCTTTAATAACAACAATTCCATAATGATAGAATTTAATCACATTAAATGGTTCTAACCATCTGGATTTCAGTTTTCCAAGATATAATCTCAATATTGTATTATATATTAAAACTTCTCGTTCAGGTTCAAACTTCTTTTTAGTAATCTTTCGATCATGCCATACTTTTATTTTCTCTTTATAGATTTTTGCATTATCATATGCTTCATTTCTAATCTCCTCAAGTTCATTGAGTTGCAATAATCTTTACTCACCAGTATCTTTTTGATTAAAATTAAATTATTTAATAGCCCAAAATACTTTATGCTCAAATTCTACTGGTAAGTGGCATATTTTTCCAAAAAAAAGTCTATATGAGGACATTCTTATAGGAGTCTTAAAAGTAGTTCAATATGCCTATAATGTAGTATCTAATCAAGTAGACCAATCTAATTTATATGAATTTAAAGCTTTTTCTAAAATTCGTTTAATTTCACAATTTGATATCTCTACTAGACCGCTAGTCTGAGGATGATAAGCAGTAGAGAATCTATCCATAATATCATATTTTTTAATCAATTTTTTGATTTTTTTATTCTTAAAATGGGATCCTCCATCAGTAATAATTACTCTCGACATTCTATATATAGTAAAAATATTTTTTATTAAAAAATTAGAAACACTCCGAGCATCACATCTGGGTACAGCAATAGCTTCAATCCATTTGAACATATAATCAACAACAAGTAATATGTATAAATTTCCAAATGAAGGCATAAATGATCCTATAAAATCTAAACCCCACACATCAAAAATTTCAGTTTCTAATGTGTAATTTAGAGGCATTTCATTTCTCCTAGAAATATTTTCTACTCGTTGACATCGATTGCATGTTTTATTATATTCATTAACATCTCTAAAAAGACTAGACCAATAAAATCCAGATTACAAAATCTTATATGCAGTTCTATTTGTTCCAAAGTATCCTCTAAATTCAGAATTCATGACATCTTTCAATTATTTGTTGAGTTTCTTCATAAGGCACACACCTTCTAATAATTATATCTTTACATTGACCTTTCAATTATCTGTTGAGTTTCCTCATAAGGCACACATCTTCTAATAATTAGATCTTTACATAGTTTATATACATATGCGTCATCCCAAAAATAGAATTTTGAATTATAAATGACTTTCTTCAATTAGGGATTTTTAATATTAGGTGGTAAGATAACACTTACAATAAAATTTACTATATCAGCAATACTATATAATTGTTCATCAGGGAAATTTTCTAAAATTTCATTTGAAAATTAGTTAATATTTCTCTTTCATGTCTAGACAAATGATCAACTATTTGATTATCATTTCTATTTCTATCAACTAAGAAAAAAATCAAATTTTTACTAAAGAAGTATCCATCTAATTAATCTTGATTTAGCATCCTTCTTTTGCATCAAGTATTTAATAGCAGAATGATCTGTATGCACTATACATTTAGTTCCAATTATACAAGGTCTAAATTTATCAAAGGCAAAAAAAATAGCTAATAACTCTCTTTCAGTAGTAGTGTAGTTAATTTGAGCATCATTTAGAGTTTTAGTAGCATAATATATTACTTTCAAAATTTTGTTATGTCTTTGTTCTAAAATAACCCCAATAGCATAATCACTAACATCACACATTATTTTGAACTATTTTTCCCAATTAGGTGGAACTATTATAGGTGCAGTGTTCTTCTTTTAATAATTTAAATGCTTTTATGCATTCCTTGTTAAAATTAAATTTTGTATCTTTTTCTAAAATTTGGCATAGTGGTTTAGTTATTTTTGAAAAGTTTTTTATGTAGCGCCTGTCAAAACCAAGATGTCCTAGAAAGCTTCTTATCCCTCTAACATTAGTAAGAGGTGGTAATTTTTAAATAACTTGAATTTTTGCAGGATCTACTTCCATGCCATTTTTAAAAATTTTATGCCCAAGTACAATACCTCCTGCAACCATAAGTTGACAATTATCCCAATTTAGTACTAGGTTGATTCTTTCACATACTTTTAAAACTTTCTCTAAATTGTTTAAACATAATTCAAATGAAGTCCTGAATACCAAAAAATCATCCATAAACACTTCCATTCCATGTTCTATAAAATTTCTAAAAATTGACATCATACATCTTTGAAATTTTATAGGTACATTGCATAGTCCAAAAGACATTCTACGAAAAGTAAATGTTTCATATGGGCTTGTAAATGTTATTTTCTCTTGATCCTCTAGAGCAATTGAAATCTGATGATACCCAATATATCCATCTAAAAAGTAATAATATTTATTTCTAGCTAATCTATCCAACATTTGATCTAGAAAGGGTAAAGGAAACTGATCGTTTCTAGTGGCCATATTTAATTTTCTATAGTCAATATGAATTTGCCAACCAGTAACTTGTCTTATTGGAACTAATTCATTTTTCTCATTTTCTTTAACAGTCACTCCTCCTTTCTTTAGAACACAGTGAATTGGACTTATCCAAGCACTGTCTGAAGTAGAATATTTAATTCCAACATCTAACCATTTTAAAATTTCTTTTTTAACAACTTCTTTCATTATTAGGTTTAATCTCCTCTAAGGATCAACTTTAGGTTCGTATTGTTCATCTAATAGAATTTTGTGCATACAAAGAAGGACTAATTCCTTTAATATCTGCTAAAGTCCATCCAAAAGCCTTTTTTATATCTTTTCAACATTTCTATTAATTTTTGTTCTTGAATTTTAGTTAATTCAGAAGATATAATAATAGGCAATGTAGATGAATCTCCTAAAAATACATATTTTAAATGGGCAGGTAATATCTTCAGTTCAAGTTCAGGTGGTGTAATACTTGAAGGAATAAGATTTTTATTATCATTTTCTTTCAAATCTAACATTTCAAATTTGTCCTGAATATAATCTAAATCCTCTTCTATCATTTCGTCCTTGTTTTCAAAAAAATCCCCTTGCTTTAATTTGTCTTCAAATTCTTCCTTTAAGTGTTCATTACTCAAATAGTTAGTTACTTCCATCCTGAAACATTCACTATCTGTTTCTATTGCAGTATATTTCATAGTCTTTGCAATATTAAATTTTACTTCTTGATAATTAACTTTCATCATTAATTCTCCTTTTTGCACATCTATCACAGCTCTCCCTATTGCAAGAAATGGTCTCCCTAAAATAATAGGAATTTCTTTATCTTCATCCATATCTAATACTATAAAGTCTACAGGGAAAATAAATTTATCCAGTTTTACTAATAGATCTTCTATAACTCCTTTGTATAAGTTACTAATCGATCAGCTAACTGAAGAGTTACGGTATTAGGGGAAAGCTCTCCAATCTAAATGTTTAAAGATTGATAGAGGAATAAGATTGATACTCGCTCCTAAAACACATACAACTTTTCCAAAAAACTTTTCACCAATAGCACAAGGTATAATAAAACTACTAGGATCTTTTAATTTTTTAGGAAGCTATTTCTGAATAATAGCACTACACTCTTCACTGAGTGCAACGACCTCATGATTTGTAAACTTTCTTTTCTTGTTTAGTATATTCTTCATAAATTTCACATAACTTGGCATCTGCTCCAAAGCTTCAACGAAAGGAATGTTTATCGTTAATTTCTTAAGGATTTCTAAAAATTTTGTAAATTGTTTATCTTTATTCTTCTACTTTAGTCTTTGAGGAAAGGGAGGTAATGGTTTTTCTAAGGGAACTTGTGTTTGTTCATTTTCATTTTGGTCACTTTTCATTTCTTCCTTCTCTTCATCAACTTCAGTTTCTCTTTAGATCCTTGTTTTAACTTATTTTCCACTTCGTAATTGAATAACTTTAATTTGCTCCTTTTTTTGATCTTTTATATAAACTTCCACAGTACTAGGAAGAATTCCAGATAGTCTGTTACTAAGTGCAGTAGCAATATGTCCTAACTAATTTTTAATATTTTTAATAGCAACCCCTTGATTCTATATTTTATTTCCCATGTTCAATATTACTTTTTCCTTTGTCAACTTCTTTTCCTTAACTTGTGGGTTAGGGTTAGAGTTCAATCCCGAAGGATAATAAGGTCAGAAATTAGGATTTCCTTGGTTGCTCAAATTTCCAGAGGGATTCACCAAATTATTATAATTATTCCAACTTAAGTTTGGGTGATTTTTCCATCCAGGGTTATAATAGTTGAAATAGGATTGTTATTTTGATTATTTATAACATTTAAAGTTTCATAAGATGATTGAGTATCAATTATCTATCATAGTGAATTTTTCTCTAATATTAGGGGTATTTGAGAATAGTTCACTCAAATTTGATCAATCTTTTTTAAAATAGAAGCAATTTGAGATGCTAAAATAGACTTTGTGTTAGAATTATGAATACTAGCTACTCTCTCAGGATTTACCTTTTCAGAGGGCCATTTAAAATTGTTAGTAGCCATTTCTTTGATTAAAAAGTATGCTTCATCAAAAGGTTTTAACAATAGTGATCCACCTGTAGTAGCATCTATAATAGATCTATGGATTCCACTAATCCATTGTAAAAAGTTTGAATTATTAACTAGTGTGGTAAAGCATGGTGTGGACATTTTCTATGAAGATCTTTAAATCTTTCACGGGCTTCATATATTGATTCTCCTTCAAACTGACAAAAAAGATGTAATATTATTTCTAAGCTTTTGAGGGTGGAAGATATTTAGCCAAGAATTTTTATGATAGTTCTCCCCAAGTTCTGATAGATCCAGGTACTAATGAATTTAACCAAGCTTTGGCCTTATCCCTTAATGAAAAGGAAAAAGTGAAAGCATAACAACATCATTAGACACTCCGTCATATTTAAAAGTAGCACAAATTTCATGAAAACTAGGAAGATATAAGTAAGGATCTTTAGTAGGTGATCCTCCAAACTGATTATTTTGTACCATTTGGATAATAACAAGTTTAAGCTCAAATGAATTAGCAGCAATATCAAAGTTTTGAATAGTCAAGTGAAGTTCATCTGTTTTCGGCTTAACATAATCTTTTAAAGGTCTTTGTCGATTTTCATTTATTTGATTATCTAAGTTATTTGTCATTTTGTTTAAGTTTTTAATTTCTTATTTTTGTTTTTAAATTTTTCTAATAGTATGTTCTAATTTTGAATCGTAAGGTACTAAACCTTCAGATCCAATATTTCGCATAAACAAATATGATAAGCAAATAAAAACTTATAAAAAAATTACTCTTAAATATATAGTTATTTATTTTTAGATTTTTAATTTTATAGTTTTTTTTATATTTTGTATATTTTATCTCTAAATTTCTTAATTTACCAAATCTATTTAACTTACAGTTACCTTCCCAGTAACGACGCTAACAACTTGATCCTGATAAATTATAGTTGTGTAAAATTTATATAAGTTTGACTCCTCTATGTAACAGTGCCAAAAAATTGATGCAATATTTATTATTATGAAATTTAAGCAATTAATGTTGGCATTCTATGCAAGTATACATATCGTTATCAAGTAATAAAGAACTTTCTATTTAAGCCCCGAATATCGATCCCACGGTGAATGTTTAAATTTGAAATGATAAATTAACTAGAAAATTCACACAAACAAAATTACTATCACTAATTTCAAATGTGTAAGATGCAATCAAAACTAAATTATTTAACTACTAGTAAAACTGAAATGCAAAGTTTAAAGAACAAATATTAAACTATTAAACAATCTTTATGTGATGAAGATTTCTTATGTGAAAAATGAACTTTCTCACTACAATGAGATTTTGGTAAAATGAGATGACATAAATGATTTTTAAATGTATTGTGCTAAATAGGAGCAATTTTAATTCTCTACCCTGATACAGTGTTATAGAAATCATTGGAAAATCCCAGGTTTAGTCCCTAAATCCGTGGTTAGGCTAGGAGGATATTGGCTCCCACTTCCCTTCACCTAAAGGCTAACTCTCGCTTTTGTTTTTAAACACTAATACTGAGTTGGGGATTTTAGTCTGTAACCCTAAAATCTCCAATTCTACACTCAATCAATGTATGTTTCCGTATTTATTTGCACTTAATTTCATGAACAAAATACTCTTCCATGGAATCAAATGTGATCCTCACTCTATTGTAGAACTCATACTCCATTTCCCGGATCATATAATTCACAACACATTTTAGCAATTCAATTAGCCAGATCAAAAAGTAAATTAAGTTCAGAGTTGAAAAATCATCACAATTTACATATTATTTAATTTAGTAAAATATCAACCTTAAAAGTAGAAAGGAGAAAATGGAAGCATGTAATTTCAAAAATTTTCATTTTATTGAGGTTAATTTTATTACAAAATTATTGGACCCGGCCACAGACTTTGAACAAATAAATAACCACAGAATAATCATAATTTCAAAATTTTAATTGAAGCAATGTCAAGTTGCATATTATGTCTTCAAGTATCGTCCGTTAATAAGCAACATGTGTCTCTCTCCTTGAAAATCCACTAGCTGGTAGGCTCCTCTTGCGTAGACATTTTCTATGATAAATGGTCCCTGCCAAGTTGGCTCAAATTTTCCACCTATCTTGCGGCGTGCAAGAATAGACCTTTTTAGCATGAGAACAAGATCACCAACTTTGAACGTTTTTAGGCAGACAATTTGTCATGAGCTTGTATCATCCTCACTTGGTAAATCTCCAAATGCTGTTGTGCTCTAGTTGCTTTCCTTTAAGAATTTTTAGTTCTTCAAGTCTTAGTTTTGTACTTTCTTCTAATATAATTTCATATGCGATAGTGACTCTGATAGACAGAGTCAGCACTTCTAACGATATTACGACCTTAGACCCGTACATAAGTGTGTAGGGTGTACATTGAGTGGGAGTCTTGAATTCTAACAGTTTGTTAAGCAAATCTCTTTTGTTTTCATTAAGTGTCTTCTTCAAAATCTGTACTAGTGTCTTGTTGAAGGCCTCAGCCAGGACAATTGCTCTGGGATAGTAGATCATAGAGTATCTTCAGTCTATCCCGTGCTGCTTGACGAAATTGTTGATTTTTGTGCTATAAAAGGTTGTCTTATTATAAAAAATTATTATGTGCGGAACTTTTAAAATAGACAATTTGGATTTTGAAAAATGGAAGGACATGATGCGTTGTAACCTCCCATAGTGCACTACCTTTGCCCATTTGGAAAAGTAATCTATAGCGGCAAGTAAAAATCCATGTTCTTTAGAGGATGGAGGGTCTATTGGACCTATTATGTTCATGCCCCAACACTCAAATGGCCACGAGGTGACGGTTGGGTGAAACACATTCAGAGGTTGGTGTACGACCACCCCATGTACTTGTCATTGGTGACATCTTCTGGCTGTATCCATGCATTTGGACATCATTGCTAACCAATAATATCTGAGTTTCTTGATCTTTTTTTTTCATCTTTGGCTCTGACTAATGAGCACCTCAAAATCCGGCATGTACTTCTTTGATAATATTCTGTTCTTCTGCTTTGCTTAGACGTCACAACTACATCTGATTGAATGATCATCTGTAAAGGACATCACCCACTAAAGAGTACGACATAGCCCTTCTTGAGATGTGATGCACTGCTGACTTATCCTTTAACAACTTTCTAGTCTACAAATATTATATTAATGGCTTATGTCAAGCTTGGTTGATATCAACAACCGCAATCATCATTTCTTCTTCTTTTCTGAGCTTGTGTAGTTTTTTGAGGTCGATTCGAGACAAAACCTGTCTTCCTTGTATCGTAATGTCAATGGAACCCTCTGGGGGACAATAAATTCTTTTGCAAGTTGTACTACAGCATCAGCATGGAAATTATCTCCCCAAGGGATTTGGTAGAAAGTTACATTAGGAATCTGCTCCAGCAGCTTCATCGCATACTGACGATATTCTGCTAACCATGGTTTCAAAATCTTATACTGTCCGATGACTTGTTGGATGATGAGCTGAGAATCGCCATGATGGCATTATCTATTATATCCATCGAGATTTCCAAATCCAACCCAATAATTAAGGCTTCATATTCTACTTCATTGTTGGTACATGGCTCTGTCAAGTGTTAGGAGAATCTTAGCATGCCCTTATATGGCGTGATGAAGATCAAACCAATTCCTGCTTTGCCTGGTATAACTGTTCTGACCCTTTGTCTTTTATGGCTGACAAAGCTCCATCGAAATACATCTCCTAACATTGTGCATTAGATAAATCCACCTGTAAGATCTGTTCATCTGATAGTTCGTCAATAAGAGGGAACCCAGCTGGAAGTGGGTGTGCAACAAAAAAAATCTACTAAAATCTATCCCTTGATAGCCCAGAGGGGAACAAAAAGTTATATCAAATTGGAACAAAATCATCGACCATCTTGCTAAACGTCCGGTGAGTGTTGGTCGGGTCATCAAATATTGCAACGGATTAACTTTTGAAATTAGAGTTACCTTAAAATCAAAGCTAGACAATGCTTCTCAATAGTCATATACCTTATCTCCGTCGGTATTAGATGGTGAATCAAATAGTAGATTGCATTTTCTTTACCCTCATCATTGGCTTGGGCTAAGAGGGCTTCAAGAGAGTCATTTAAGGTCGTTGTATAAAGTATTAAAGGTTTTCCTAGGATAGGACCTGTCAAAATAGGAGGTGTCATTAAATATTGTTTAACATCCTCAAAAGCCCGCTGACATTTCTCTTCTAAAAAAAAATTTGGCATCCTCCTTAAATAATGCCAAGAAGGGCCGACACCTACCTAAGAGATTAGAAATAAAGCGTCTCAAATATGCCAACTTTCTTTGGAAGGAATGTAGCTGTTTCAAGGTTTTGGGAGGAGGCATTTCCAAGATAGCTTTAATCTTATCTGGGTTGATCTCGATTCCTCGATAACGGACAACGAATCCTAGAAATTTTCTGGAGGTAACGCCAAAAGCGCACTTCAAGGGATTCATCTTAAGATCATATAGTCGTAATCGTTCGAACACGATCCTCAAATCGTACAAATGGTATATTTTTTATTTATTTTTGATGAACAAGTCATTCACATAACGTCTCACTTGATTATGAATGAAATCATAAAAAATCTTTTTCATAGCTCGTTCGTATGTCACTCAAGCGTCTTCAACCCAAATGACATCACTGTGTAATAGAAAATCCCAATAGGTGTTTTGAAGGTTGTAAGTGCCGCATCTTCTGGAGCCATCTTGATTTAGTTTTACCCAATGCTCCATCCATAAAGGAGAAAATCTCATGTGTCGAAGCAATATCCACCGTCGTTTCTTGTATTGATAATGGAAATTCATCCTTTGGACATGCTTTGTTCAAATCCTTGAAATCGACACATACACAGATTTATCCGTTTTTCTTCTTAACTGGCTCAATGTTAGCTAACCATGTGGGGTATTGCTCTTCCCGCACAAGGTTAGCTTCTACTAACTTCTTCACCTCAGCAATGACTTGCTGCTCTATTTCAAGACTCATTCTTCTTGGAGCATGTTTTATTGGGTCATATCCTTATCCACCCCAATCTTATGAACTACAACTTCTACTGACAGTCCTGGCATTTCATCATAACTCCATGCTAAGCAATCTTTGAATTATATTAATAGTTTGATCAACTCTAAAGATTCTTCATCGTTGAGTAGAGAACTTATAAATGTAGGTCGGGGTAGCTCTTCCGTCCCGTGATTAATTTCCTTCACGTCATCAATAGTTGGCTTGATTTCTTCCTCAAATTCTAGTGAAGCATTTTCTATTAGCTCATCAGTAGAATCATCCTCCACATCAAGGCAATCCTCTTTCGATTCACTAGTAACAATCATGCAAATTTTTGAATCATCAACTGGTCCGACTGTACCAAATTCGAGACCCTCTTTTGAGTTGGGAGTTTGACTTTTGACGTCCCATAATTATTAAAAAATATGTAATTTATCTTTAGCATTTATTTTGGCAAATGTCCATATTGAATTAACTTTTGTACATAAGGCAAAAAATAACAAGAAGGTAATTCCATTAATTCATTTGAATCCCCATCCAAATTTACATGATTTTCAAGATTAGTAGAAGTAGAAGCACAATAAAATTTGATCGACTTTGAACTAGCGCTACGGACCTCATTGAACTTTAAACTCTCGACCTTTTGAGGTCAAATTGGAGCAAGAGTCATGACGTTCACATAGTGGTTTATCCGATCATACATTGTCTCATATTAATTTTTCTCCACATCTTCTATGGATATGTCGTATTGTGGTATCTTCTATTTTTTCATCATTACTTCATCTTCAGAAATTTCTTCACCATCAATGTTGATGGTCGGCCTGACCCCTTTCAACAGTTAAGTTGGCTCTTCCTGATCCACGTCCCCGGCCTCGACCTCGAGTGCACGAACTAAAAGAACCCCCACCAACTTGTTGCGAAAGAGTGGTGGTAGATCGTTAAAGCGAAGCTAAATGGCTTCTTCTTTTTGATTCTTCTGAATCTTCCACTTTATTTGCCATAACCAAGTAACAAGTCCTCATCTATAAAGGTTACCCCAGATGTTCTTTCAATGGGAAAACTTCATCTGAGAATGTGTTGGCCAACTAGGCAAAGTAAATCTTTGGATCAAGCAAAGCTGTAACAAGAGACTCTCTCATCTCCTTTGACAGGATTAGAGCATCATAGATGCATAATTTGGTTGGTAATTTCTTAAGATGAGCTAGAATGTTATAATCCACTTTGTATGATCCTCTGATCTTTACTTGGTTATGTGTTTCTTCTGCTGGCAGAGGTTGGGGTAGCTCTTCTCGAGTTACTATTTGCTTTCCTTTATTTGTTGGAGCTGACCTCGGGGTAATACTTTCACGCTTTCACTTCTGTAATTTCTTCTTCTTGAGATGTCGTAGGAGAATCTTCCATTATTTGTTCTTTATCGGGAAGATCTAAGTTGATGGCAAGTGGTGCACCGTGGCACTCAAGGATTGGTTCCTCGCTCCCGATGCTATCGTAATCGGTATTGTTGATGTCTTCTTCGGTCTTGCTAACAGGTTCATCGGACTTATGTATGATTTGAGGATTGTTTTGGGAATCGAGAACAAAGTTAGATTATTCATAATTGATTACATTATCACTAAAAACTGTTAAAACTTAGCAAAAATCATAATCATTATCTTCATAAGACCTCGAGGGGCAAAAAGATAATCATACAAGGTCAGGGGTTCGAGGATTTTCTTCCCCAAATCTAAGACAACTAATCTAGCAAAGGTAGCCCCTATCCTTCACCCCGTGTTATCAGTCTTCGTGGTGGTGTTCTTCTTCTTCTTTTTCGGTGGTGGTGGATTTCCTGGCGAAATCTTCATCTTTGGCTTGGCAGACTAAAGACTCTAAACGGAGGCTTGCCTTCATGTATTCCGAATTCGGTCCAGCACACACTTGAGCTTGTCCCAGGCACACTTCATCCATTTTTACCATCATATGGATCAATCGGAGAGACTGGCTCAGGAAAAATCATATTTAAAGAAACTCTTTCAGGTTCTTTTAAATATGCTATCGAGATCATTATATTTCCTTCCTTAAGATTTTTCTCGAGCCAATTCTTAAAGACGAAACAATCCTCTGTAGTGTATCCAAGCATCCGGTGATACGGGCAATAATTAGGTTTATCCTTTTTGTCAACTGATACACCTAAAATATATAGTATTTTTAGACACATTTTTATACCTATTTTTGAGATATTGCACTTTAATGAAAGGTATTTTTGTGTTTTTCTTGCAGATACAAGTAAAAATAGAAAAAATGCTTAAAGGAGTGAAAAATGATCAAATTTGGAGCAAAAAGGTGAAAAATGTGCAAACGAGTTTTGGCGCTTAACGCAAAATTCGGCGCTTAAGCGCCGGTTGAACAGAGGATGCCGTGCCTAAATGCCAAGACCCCGCGCTTAAGCGCTACTGGCAGTTACTAGATGAGTAAAATCAGTTTCCACAAATTTTAAAGAGGTTTTTGAGGTACCCATTGGCTTAATAGGTGGTTGTAACCACCATGGATGAAAATTATCATGAAAGGATGCTTCTCTTGGGAAAATACATCGAATCAAGACACATTTTGAAGAGATCCCAAGGCAACTATTGGAAAAATATTAAAGAAAGAAGAGAGGACTTAGGAAAGGATCCTGAAAATATTGGTAAGTTTTGAACGTTCTTCTCTAGGGAGTTAGTTTGAAGAGATTTTTAGGAACCACTTTTTATTTACTTTATGTTTTTTGTTATTTTATTTTTGAGTGATTGTAAAAGAGAAGAGATTCAAAGGAACTTCAAGAGTTTGATGGAGGACTTGAGAAAATTTTTTATCTTTTTGTTTTTGACTACTTTTGGTTGAGACTTCTTGTTGGTTTGACAATGATTTCTACTTTTAAACTAAAGTGTGGTTTTGTTTTTACTTCTTGTTGGTTTGACAATGATTTCTACTTTTAAACTAAAGTGTGGTTTTGTTTTCTCCAAGTGTTGGTTTGACAATGATTTCTTCTTTTAAACTAAAGTGTGGTTTTGTTTTCTCCATAGATTCTGTTTGGTGGAGGATTTGAGATAAGTTTTTATCTTTTTTTTTAAACTACTTTTGGTTTTAATTGTGACTTCGTTATTTGAGATAAGTTTTATCTTTTATTTTAGACTACTTTTGGTTTTAATTGAGACTTATTGTTGATTGACAATGATTTCTTCTTTTAAACTAAAGTGTGGTTTTGTTTTCTCCATGGATTTTGAGTATTTTTTCTTTACTTTCTTCTTAAAATAATAAGTAATTAATATTTGGATGGAATTTGTGGAGAGTATTGAACTTTAATGTTGGAAGAAGTTGTGATGATTTAAATCCATGCACTTCATTTAATTCTTGATTTGGCCAATCCAGATATTAAAATTTGTTATGAGAACATGCAAGAACCGATTTGGTATTGTCTCAGTCAACAATTGGAAATAATCACATGAGGATGTATGAATGAGAATGTAGTTCATATGATTGAGTGCAAATAAATAGGGAAATATTCATTAATCGGTGTAGAGTTAGAGGACTTTAAAGCGAACTTGGTTTATTGTTTTAGGTTCTAATATGAGAATGTTAGCCCCCAGGTGAAGGGAATCAATGGAACTCTATAGTGAGAGCTAGTATCTTCCCTGCCTAGTCGGTCTTCAGAACTATTCAAACTTTAAATTAGCCAATGTTCTTTATAGCATCTCTAGTAAGGGTAAAGAATATTTCTGCTCCTATTTAGCACAACACAATTTGTATACTTTCATAATAGAATTCCTATACTTATTACTGATTCATGATAAGAAGAAACATATTTTCATATTAAGTACTTTTCTTCTACAAAAACTTTAGTTGTTAATGTTTCGTTAAAATATCAAAAATACTAAAAATATTTAAATTTTAAATTCCTGCAAAAATTGTTTTTAGTTTAAGTAATTATCTTTTTAAAAATAGAAAAACTTTTTAAAAAGTGCATATTGCATAATCTTTCTTGTGGGTTTGATATTCAGGTCTTAATCAAAAAGTCTTATATTACTTGATAACGATACGTATACTTACATATTATCCCAATATAAATATATATAAATTAAAAAGCAAAAGTTCTTATTTTTCTTCAGGATCCAATTTTTGGTTTTGTTGCAAAATAAAGAAATATAAGTTAAAAATACCATCAGAACTATTTTTATATTGTGCATAAGCACTTAAGGGCGTGTATTAAGTTTTCGGCGCTGTTGCCGGGGAAGAAAACTAAGCAAATTTCTATTTTTTAGAAATTTTTATTTAAATTTTAAATATTGTATCTCATTTTGTATGTTTTATTTTATTTTATTTTATCTTTAGATGCGTAGTTGAAGTTGTGAAGGACTAGTACGCTATGATTCTGAATTAGAAAGAACTATTAGAAAAATTAGATAAACTAAAAAAATTAAAAATCTTGAAAAATCCAAAGAAAATTACATAAATGAAAAACAAAAATAATCAAAATGCTGAAATTCATCAAGAGTTTAGACCTTTAAGAGATTATGCCAACCCTACTGTAGATGAACTTCATTGTAGTATTCAAAAACCTACTGTAGTGGCTAATTCATTTGAACTTAAACATGCTATTAACCAAATGGTGTCAAATAATCAATTTGGAGGATCACCAACTGAAGATTCAAATTTATATCTCACCAATTTTCTAGAATTGTGTGCTATATTTTAATACGATGGTGTTTCAGATGATGTANCAGAAGTTAGATAAGCAATTTTCAAAATTTTTGGAAATATTTAAGAAACTTACAATCAATATTCCATTTGCTTAAGCCTTAGAATAATTGTCAAGCTATGTAAAGTTTATGGTGGATATTCTCAACAGAAAAAGAAAGTTTGAAGATGAGATAGTTGCACTTAGTGAGGAGTGTTGTGCTATAATTCATAAGAAAATTCCTGAAAAGCTTAAAGATCCTGGTAGCTTTACAATCCATGTGCAATAGGAGACAGATTTTATGGGAAAGCCTTATGTGAATTTAGGTGCAAGCATTAACCTTATGCCATTATCAATATTTAAAAGATTGGGATTATGAGAACTAGACCCTACGACTATAACTCTTCAGTTAGCAGATCGTTCAATAACCTATCCTAAAGGAGTTATAGAAAATGTCCTAGTGAAAGTGGATCAATTTATCTTTCCTGTTGTTTTCATTGTGCTAGATATGGAGGAAGATAAAGAGATACCTATCATTTTTGGAAGACCTTTCCTAGCCACAGGATAATCAATGATAGATGTGCAAAAAGGGGAATTAACAATGCGTTTCAATCATCAAACTGTTACTTTTAACATTTCAAAATCAATGAAATACCCTGTAAAAGGTAAAGATGATGAATGCTATAGAATGGATGTTATAAGATATCTGAGGGAATGTCATTTAAAGACTACTTATGAAGAAAAATCTATAGAAAAAGATTTGGAACACGAGAAAGAAGAGGAATTAGATCAATGTGTAAACCTTTTTAAGGAAAATTCAAGTTATGTTTAAGAAAGTTTTGAAATTTTGGACATGATAGACAAAGATAAATTATTTTGTCCATCTATTGAAAAACCTCTACAGCTTGAGTTGAAATTACTTCCTGAACATTTAAAACATGTCTTTTCTTAAGGAGATTCATCTACTTTACCTGTTATAATTTGCTCGAAGTTAACAAAGGAAGAAGAAGAAAAGCTGATGAAAATTTTGAAAAATTTTAAGAAAGCCTTCAGATGGATAATTGTTTATATTAAAGGAATCAATCCTTCATTTTGTATGCATAGAACTAATCTGGAAGAAAACTACAAACCCATGGTTGATCCACAAAGGAGATTAAATCCTGTTATGAAAGAGGTTGTTAAGAAAGAATTTTTAAAGTGGTTAGATGTTGGGATTCTCTACGCTATTTCAGATAGTGCATAAGGTAGTACAATTCACTATGTTCCTAAGAAAGGAGGAGTAACTATAAGTGTGAATGAGCATAATGAGTTAATAACTACTAGACAAGTTATTGGGTGGAAAATTTGCATTAATTATAGAAAATTAAATCTTGCCACTAGGAAAGATCATTTTCCACAACCCTTTCTAGATAAAATAATAGACTAGCTAGGCACAAATACTTTTGTTTTCTAGATGGATATACTNAGAATTGTGTGCTATATTTTAATACGATGGTGTTTCAGATGATGTAATAAGACTTAGGTTATTTCCTTTCTAAGTCCTTGTCATATAGACTGAGGGATAAAACTAAGATGTGGTTGAATTCGTTAGCACCTGGAACTATCAGAACTTGGGGTGATTTAGCAAAAAAATTCCTTGCTAAATATTTTCCACCATAAAAAACTGTGAAGCTTAGAAACGATATTACATCTTTTAATCAGTTTGAAGGGGAATCTATTTATGAAGCATGGGAACGATTTAAAGAACTCTTAAGAAAGTGTCCACACCATGCTATACCAGATTTGTTAATAATTCAAATCTTTTATAATGGATTAATTGGTTCTCTTATATTTATTATCGATGTCACTGGTGGTGGTTCATTGATGTCAAAACCATTTCATGATACATATGCTTTAATTGAGAAGATGACTACTAATAATTTTCAATAGCCTTCTGATAGGGTGAATTCATTGAAATTAGCCAATATTCATGAAACTGGTGCATTTACTATGTTAGCAAATCAAGTTGCTGCAATTTTAAGGAAGTTAGACTAAATTGAAATGAATTTTTCTCAACCAATTTTCATGATTGAAGAGAATTCATTAGGACAAATTGTTGATTCTCAAGCATCATTAAAAACTTTGAATGCCATAAATAATAAGAACAATAACCCATATTTCAATTATTATAACCTAGGTTGGAAGAACCATCCCAACTTCAACTGGAATAACAATTTTGGTAGTATAATCAGCAATAGGGGAACAACCAAGTAAACCCATTGAGAAACTGGAACTACCAAGGGAATAATAATTATAAATCTACTTATCCTTCAGTTTTCAACAGTAATATAAAATTTAAGGATACGAAGTTGTCTATAGAAGAAGTGATGTTACAAATGGGCAATCAATTACAAAGTCAAGGAGCTACAATTAGAAATATTGAGAATCAACTTGAGTAAATCACAAGTTCATTAAATAATCGATCCCAATATACAGTTCCTAGTAACACTGAATCAAATCCAAAAACCAGAAAAAGAGCAAGTTAAAGTCGTACAACTTAGAAGCGGAAGAGAGTTGGAAGGTAGGGTTCAAAAAATACATTGAAGTAGAGAGAGAAGAATTTGAAGAATCAAAAGAGGACGCTCTGAAAGATTCTGAAAGACCCATATCTCCTCCAAAAATTGATTTAGAAAAACCACCGCCTCCATTTTCTCAGAGACTTCGACAACAGAAGTTAGATAAGCAATTTTCAAAATTTTTGGAAATATTTAAGAAACTTACAATCAATATTCCATTTGTTTAAGCCTTAGAATAATTGTCAAGCTATGTAAAGTTTATGGAGGATATTCTCAACAGAAAAAGAAAGTTTGAAGATAATGAGATAGTTGCACTTAGTGAGGAGTGTTGTGCTATAATTCAGAAGAAAATTCCTGAAAAGCTTAAAGATCCTGGTAGCTTTACAATCCATGTGCAATAGGAGACAGATTTTATGGGAAAGCTTTATGTGATTTAGGTGCAAGAATTAACCTTATGCCATTATCAATATTTAAAAGATTGGGATTATGAGAACTAAACCCTACTACTGTAACTCTGCAGTTAGCATATCTTCGATAACCTATCCTAAAGGAGTTATAGAAAATGTCCTAGTGAAAGTGGATCAATTTATCTTTCCTGTTGTTTTCATTGTGCTAGATATGGAGGAAGATAAAGAGATACCTATCATTTTGGGAAGACCTTTCCTAGCCACAGGAAAATCAATGATAGATGTGCAAAAAGGGGAATTAAAAATGGGTTTCAATGATCAAACTGTTACTTTTAACATTTTAAGACATTGAAATACCCTGCAAAAGGTAAAGATGATGAATGTTATAGAATGGATGTTATAAGATATCTGAGAGAATGTCATTTAAGGACTACTTATGAAGAAAAATCTATAGAAAAAGATTTGGAACACGAGAAAGAAGAGGAATTAGATCAATGTGTAAACCTTTTTAAGGAAAATTCAAGTTATGTTCAAGAAAGTTTTGAAATTTTGGACATGATAGACAAAGATAAATTATTTTGTCCATCTATTGAAAAACCTCTACAGCTTGAGTTGAAATTACTTCCTGAACATTTAAAATATGACTTTTTAGGAGATTCCTCTACTTTACCTGTTATAATTTCCTCGAAGTTAACAAAGGAAGAAGAAGAAAAGCTGATGAAAATTTTGAAAAATTTTATGAAAGCTTTCAGATGGATAATTGTTTATATTAAAGGAATCAACCCTTCATTTTGTATGCATAGAACTAATCTGGAAGAAAACTACAAACCCATGGTTGATCCACAAAGGAGATTAAATCCTGTTATGAAAGAGGTTGTTAAGAAAGAATTTTTAAAGTGGTTAGATGTTGGGATTCTCTACGCTATTTCAGATAGTGCATAGGGTAGTACAATTCACTATGTTCCTAAGAAAGGAGGAGTAACTATAACTGTGAATGAGCATAATGAGTTAATAACTACTAGACAAGTTATTGGGTGGAAAATTTGCATTAATTATAGAAAATTAAATCTTGCCACTAGGAAAGATCATTTTCCACAACCCTTTCTAGATAAAATGATAGACTAGCTAGGCACAAATACTTTTGTTTTCTAGATGGATATACCGGTTCTCACCAAATTCAAATATCTCATGAGGATCAAGAGAAAATAACATTTACCAGTTCTTATGGTACTTTTGCTTTTAGAAGAATTTCATTTGGTTTATGTAATGCACCTGCTACATTTCAAAGATGTATGCTGGAAATTTTTTGTGATTTAAATGAAAAATGGATTGAAGTCTTTATAGATGACTTTTTAGTGTTTGGAACTTCATTTGACTCATGTTTAGAACATTGATCTAAAGTTCTTAAGCAATATGAAGAAACAAATTTATTCCTTAACTGGGAAAAATGCCAATTTATGGTAGCAGTAGGAATTGTATTAGGTCATCAAATATCAGAAAATGCTATGGAAGTAGATCCTGTTAAAATTCAAGTGATCGCTAATTTTCCTTATCCAACAAATGTTAGGTAAATTTGGAGTTTTTTAGGACAAGTTGGATTCTACAGGAGATATATTAAGGACTTTTCTAAGATTGCTAAACCTTTATGCCATTTACTGGAGAAAGATGCAATTTTTAATTTTGATGAGGAATGCCTAAAAGATTTTAAATTATTAAAAGAAAAATTAATCACCACACTAATTATAGTTTCACCAAATTGGGAAAAACCTTTTGAACTTATGTGTGATGTAAGTGATTATGCTATTAGAGCTGTTTTAGGACAAAGATATGATAAAATTTTAAAAATTATTTACTATGCTAGTAAAACTCCTAATGAAACTCAAATTAATTATACAATAGCTGAAAAAAAGTTATTAGCAATAGTATATGCCTTTGATAAATTTAGATCATATTTGATTGGAACTCATTTTATAGTGCATACAGATCATTCTGCTATAAAGTACTTATTGAAAAAGAAGGATACTAAATCGAGACTTATAAGATGGATTCTTCTTTTA
>JXCR01049143.1:0-38546 GCA_002079205.1 Phalaenopsis hybrid cultivar | reverse complement strand
GGTTGTATGAATGAGAATGTAGTTCATATGATTGAGTGCAAATAAATAGGAAAATATTCATTGAAGGGTGTCAAGTTAGAGGACTTTAAAGCGACAGGTTAAAGCCCCCAACATGGTTTATTGTTTTAGGTTCTGATACGAGATGTTAGCCCTCAGGTGGAGGGAATCGAGAGAACTCTAGAGCGAGAGCTATTCCCTGCCTAGCCGGTCTTCAGAACTATTCAAACTTTAAATTAGTCAATGTTCTTTATAACATCTCTGCCTAGCCGGTCTTCAGAACTATTCAAACTTTAAATTAGCCAATATTCTTTATAGCATCTCTAGTAAGGGTAAATAGGTTATGATACGAGATGTTAGCCCCCAGGTGGAGGGAATTAATGGAACTCTAGAGTGAGAGATGGTATCTTCCCTACCTATTAGCCTTGAGGTGGAGAGAATCGAGGGAACTCTAGAGTGAGAGCTAGTATCTTCCCTGCCTAGCGATGCTAGCCCCCGGGTGGAGGGAATCGAGGGAACTCTAGAGTGAGAGCTGGTATCTTCCCTGCCTAGGCTCGAGATGTTAGCCCCCAGGTGGAGGGAATTAAGGGAACTCTAGAGTGACAACTCGTATCTTCTCTGCCTAGCCGATCTTCAGAAATAACTTTAAATTAGCCAATGTTCTTTATAGCAACTCTAGTAAGGGTAAAGAATATTATTGCTCTAGGGAACTCTAGAGTGAGAGCTAGTATCTTCCCTGCCTAGCCGGTCTTCAAGACTATTCAAACTATAGCAATGTTCTTTATAGCATCTCTAGTAAGGGTAAATAATATTATTGCTCCTATTTGGCACAACCTTCTTTATAGCATCTCTAGTAAGGGTAAAGAATATTATTGCTCATATTTGGCACAACACAATATGCATACTTCCACAAGAGAATTCCTATACTTATTACTGATTTATGATAAGGAGAAATATATTTTCATTTTTAGAGCTTTTCTTCTACAAAAAATCAAGTTATCTTTTTAAGTTTGTTATGTTTTTATCAACATATTAAAATTACCAAAAATATTTAAACTTTAGTTACTGAGAAAACGTCTTTAGATTAAATAATTATCTTTTTAAAAATAGAAAATTTTCGCATATTACATATCTTCCCTGTATGTTCAATATTCAGGTTTTAATCAAAAAATCCTATATTACTTGATAACGATACGTATACTTGTGTAGTATCCCAATATATATAAACTAATAATTAAATTCTTATTTTTCTTCAAGATCAAGTTTTTGGTTTTGTTGTGAAATAAGGAAATATAAGTGAAAAATATAATTAGAATTATTTTTATACTGCTGCTTATAAGCAGTTTCAGAATCAAGTTTTTGGTGCCATTAACGGAGAAGTGAAGTGAAAATTGTAAAGAATCTATTGATTTAAAAGTAAATTTGTATTTTTATAAAGTCTTATTTAAACTTTAAGTTATTGTATTTTATTTTGGGTGCGTTTAGTTTTATTTTATTTTATGTTAGTGTATGTGTAGTTCAGGATCTGAAGGACTAATGCCCTACGATTCTGAATTAGAGAGAACTGTTAGAAAAATCAGAAAAACCAAAACAATTAAAAATCTTGAAAAATCCTAAAAAATTACAGAAATGACAAACCAAAGTGATCAAAATGCTGAAATTCATCAAGAGTTTAGACCTTTAATAGATTATGCCAACCTTACTGTAGATGAACTTCATTGTAGTATTCAAAAACCTATTATAGTGGCTAATTCATTTTAGCTTAAACCTGCTATTATACAAATAGTATTAAATAATCAGTTTGGGGGATCACCAACTGAAGAACCAAATTTGCAACTTATCAATTTTTTAGAATTGTGCGCTACATTTAAATACAATTGTGTATCTGATGATGCCATAAGGCTTAGGTTATTTTCTTTCTCACTGAGGGATAAAGCTAAGATGTGATTGAATTTTTTAGCACCTGGATTNTTTTGATTCTTCTGAATCTTCCACTTTATTTGCCATAACCAAGTAACAAGTCCTCATCTATAAAGGTTACCCTAGATGTTCTTTCAATGGGAAAACTTCATCTCAGAATATGCTGGCCAACTAGGCAAAGTAAATCATTAGATCAAGCAAAGCTGTAACAAGCAACTCTCTCATCTCCTTTGACAGGATTAGAGCATCATAAATGCATAATTTGGTCGGTAATTTCTTAAGATGAGCTAGCATGTTATAATCCACTTTGTATGATCCTCTGATCTTTACTTGGTTATGTGTTTCTTCTGCTGGCAGAGGTTGGGGTAGCTCTTCTCGAGTTACTATTTCCTTTCCTTTATTTGTTGGAGCTGACCTCGGGGTAATACTTTCACGCTTTCACTTATGTAATTTCTTCTTCTTGAGATGTCGTAGGAGAATCTTCCATTATTTGCTCTTTATCGGGAAGATCTAAGTTGATGGCAAGTGGTGCACCGTGGCACTCAAGGATTGGTTCCTCACTCCCGATGCTGTCGTAATCGGTATTGTTGATGTCTTCTTTGATCTTGCTAACAGGTTCATCGGACTTATGTATGATTTGAGGATCGGTTTGGGAATCGAGAACAAAGTTAGATTATTCATAATTGATTACATTATCACTAAAAATAGTTAAAACGTAGCAAAAATCATAATCATTATCTTCATAAGACCTCGAGGGGCAAAAAGATAATCATACAAGGTTAGGGGTTCGAGGATTTTCTTCCCCAAATCTAAGACAACTAATCTAGCAAAGGTAGCCCCTATAACTCACCCCGTGTTATCAGTCTTCGTGGTGGTGTTCTTCTTCTTCTTTTTTGGTGGTGGTGGATTTCCTGGCGAAATCTTCATCTTTGGCTTGGCAGACTAAAGACTCTAAACGGAGGCTTGCCTTCATGTATTCCGAATTCGGTCCAGCACACACTTGAGCTTGTCCCAGGCACACTTCATCCATTTTTACCATCATATGGATCAATCGGAGAGACTGGCTCAGGAAAAATCATATTTAAAGAAACTCTTTCAGGTTCTTTTAAATATGCTATCGAGATCATTATATTTCCTTCCTTAAGATTTTTCTCGAGCCAATTCTTAAAGACGAAACAATCCTCTGNTCGGAGAGACTGGCTCAGGAAAAATCATATTTAAAGAAACTCTTTCAGGTTCTTTTAAATATGCTATCGAGACCATTATATTTCCTTCCTTAAGATTTTTCTCGAGCCAATTCTTAAAGAATAAACAATCCTCTATAGTGTATCCAAGCATCCGGTGATACGGGCAATAATTAGGTTTATCCTTTTTGTCAACTGATACACCTCAAATATATAGTATCAGACACATTTTTATAACCTATTTTTGAGATATGCGCTTTAATGGAAGGTATTTTTGTGTTTTTCTTGCAGATACAAGTAAAAATAGAAAAAATGCTTAAAGGAGTGAAAAATGATCAAATTTGGAGCAAAAAGGTGAAAAAATGTGCAAACGAGTTTTGGCGCTTAACGCAAAATTCGGCGCTTAAGCGCTGGTTAAACAGAGGATGCCGTGCCTAAACGCCAAGACCCCGCGCTTAAGCGCTACTGACAGTTACTAGATGAGTAAAATCAGTTTTCAATAATTTTAAAGAGGTTTTTGAGGTACCCATTGGCTTAATAGGTGGATGTAACCACCATGGATGAAAATTATCATGAAAGGATGCTTCTCTTGGGAAAATACATGGAATCAAGACACATTTTGAAGAGATCCCAAGGCAACTATTGGAAAAATATTAAAGAAAGAAGAGAGGACTTAGGAAAGGATCCTGAAAATATTGGTAAGTTTTGAACGTTCTTCTCTAGGGAGTTAGTTCGAAGAGATTTTCAGGAACCACTTTTTATTTACTTTATGCTTTTTGTTATTTTGTTTTGAGTGATTGTAAAAGAGAAGAGATTCAAGGGAACTTCAAGAGTTTGATGGAGGACTTGAGAAAATTTTTGTTTTAGACTACTTTTGGTTTTAATCAAGACTTATTGTTGGTTTGACAATGATTTCTTATTTTAAACTAAACTGTGGTTTTGTTTTCTCCATGGATTCTGAGTATTTTTTCTTTACTTTCTTCTTAAAATGATAAGTAATTAGTATTTGGATGGAATTTGTGGAGAGTATTGAACTTTAATGTTGGAAGTAGTTATATGATTTAAATCCATGCACTTCATTTAATTCTTGATTTGGCCAATCCAGATGTTAAAATTTGTTATGAGAACATGTAAGAACCGGNAAATTTTTTGTGATTTAAATGAAAAATGGATTGAAGTCTTTATAGATGACTTTTTAGTGTTTGGAACATCATTTGACTCATGTTTAGAACATTGATCTAAAGTTCTTAAGCAATATGAAGAAACAAATTTATTCCTTAACTAGGAAAAATGCCAATTTATGGTAGCAGTAGGAGTTGTATTAGGTCATCAAATATCAGAAAATGATATGGAAGTAGATCCTGTTAAAATTCAAGTGATCGTAAATTTTTCTTATCCAACAAATGTAAGGTAAATTTGGAGTTTTTTAGGACAAGTTGGATTCTACAGGCGATATATTAAGGACTTTTCTAAGATTGCTAAGCCTTTATGCCATTTACTGGAGAAAGATGCAATTTTTAATTTTGATGAGGAATGCCTAAAAGATTTTAAATTATTAAAAGAAAAATTAATCATCACACTAATTATAGTTTCACCAAATTGGGAAAAGCCTTTTGAACTTATGTGTGATGTAAGTGATTATGCTATTAGAGCTGTTTTAGGACAAAGACATGATAAAATTTTAAAAATTATTTACTATGCTAGCAAAACACTTAATGAAACTCAAATTAATTATACAATAGCTAAAAAAGAGTTATTAGCAATAGTATATGCCTTTAATAAATTTAGATCATATTTGATTTGAACTCATTTTATAGTGCATATAGATCATTCTGCTATAAAGTACTTAATGAAAAAGAAGGATACTAAATCAAGACTTATAAGATGGATTCTTCTTTTACAAGAATTTGATTTTGAAATAGTAGATCGGAAGGGAACTGAAAATCAAATTGCTGATCATTTGTCCATGCTTGAATTAGAAAAACTACTTTGTTTTGAAAAAGAAATTAATGAATATTTTTCAGATGAAAAATTGTTCACTATATATGAGTGGTGTGTTCCGTGGTATGCTGACATTGTGAACTATATTGTTAATGATCTTAAACGCTATGGAATGACATACCAACAAATGAGGAAATTTATTTGTGAAGCTAAGACTTATTTTTTGGATGACCCATATTTATATAAATAAGGAAAGCATCTGATCATTCAAAGATGTGTATCATTAGAAGAAACTTATGAAATTATCCAAAAATTTCATAATTCTGATTTTGGGGGGCATTTTGGTGTTGATAAAACAGCATACAAAATTCTACAATATGAATTTTATTGGCCTACAATTTTTAGAGATGTTAATGCTTATATCAAAACTTGTGATAGATGTCAAAGATTAGGCAATATTTTTAGAAGAAATTAGATGCCCCTCAATTATATGCTAGAAGTTGAAATATTTGATGTTTGGGGATTAGATTTCATGTGACCATTTATACCATCTTTCAGAAATTTATATATTTTGTTAGCAGTGGACTATGTATCCAAATGTATAGAAGCTGTTGCTTTACCTCGATGTGATGCTCAAAGTGTTGCAACATTTTTGAAAACGAACATATTTTGTAGATTTGGGATGCCGAGAGTTACCATTACTGATGGGAGAAGTCATTTCAAATATTGCATTATGGAGAAGTTATTAAAAAATTTCATAAAAATCATAGAATTGCTACTACTTATCATCCTCAGACAAGTGGTTTGGCTGAGTTATCCAATCAAGAAATTAAAAGAATTATGGAAAAATCTGTGAATCCAACAAAAATGGATTGATCAGTATGACTATGCTTTGTGGGCTTATAGGACTGCATATAGAAATCCTATAGGAATGTCCCCATATAAGATAATATTTGGGAAAGCTTGTCACTTACTAGTTGAACTTGAGCATAAAGCTTATTTGGCTATTAAAGAGTTCAATTATAATTTAAAAGATCCTGGTGAGAAAAGATTGTTACAATTAAATGATCTTGAAGAGATAAGGAATGAATCTTATGAGAGTGCTAAGATTTATAAAGAAAAGATGAAAATGTTGCATGATCAATTCTTACTAAAAATTTTCAGCCAGGGCAACAAATTTTGCTATATAATGCAAGGTTAAGATTATTTCTAGGCAAATTTAAGTCTAGGTGGATGGGCCCTTTTGTTGTGATAAAGGCTTATGCTTATGGAGCTGTGGATCTTAAAGATCCTAATTTTGAGAAAATTTTTAAAGTGAATGGACATATATTGAAGGCTTATTATATAGGGGATCATCATAAATATAATGATGGAATGATGTTGGGTCAACCAGAATGAGCACTGGTTAGGTCGGGCTGACGACGTAAAACCCAACATTTTGTGGGAGGCAACCCATAGATATCAGTGTGTTTTTGCTTTAATTGTTGTTTTGAGTCTGATTAAGAAGTTTGGGGTAGTATTTTTGAGTTTATTATGTGCTAGTAATGATTTTAAGACTTTATTTAGTGACCTAGACATGTTAGAATAAGAATTTGGACATTAAGTTGACTGGTGCAAAAATGTGCACTGGAACTTAAGCGCAAGATCCTGTGCTTAAGCGCAGAAATTTAATTACATGTGCAAATTTCAATTTCTTGAAAGTGTAACTAAAATTTAGTTAGAATAAACGTGTTTTGGTAGTTTCTAGTCGTGTCTAGAAGTTATGAGGGGGAATTAAGCCTATAAATAGAAGGGGTTTGTGAAGGAATTTCACCTCAGATTATTTTTAGCCCTAAAAGTCTAAGAAAGAGAGAGATTTAAAGAAAATGTCTTCATGGGAGATGGATTTGAAGAAGAAGGAAGAAGCCATGAGGAGGAAGTTCATTAGTCAAAGTGCACAGGAGATGTATAACGGTTTCTTAGCCATTAGTATTGAAGGGATATCGAAAAAGATCAATAAGATAGAGAATATTATATCTGTATTAGAGACTAAGGTGCTTGAATTGTGTGCTCATCTAGATCATATTGGGTGGCAACTTAAGATGCAATTCAACCATACCAGTTATGTAGAGGGAGCGGATAAGGCGATATTCCTTAAGCAAAAGTGGATCAAAGATGATAGTATTAGAGCTCGTCACCACCATCCGTTTTATAACCTCTATATTCCTGGAGAGACTACTGAGAGACAAGAATTTGTTCCTTCTAATGATAAGTGGCATTAATTTAAGTGTTAGGAATTGTGTTTGGAGTCATGTTTTTAAGTGTGTTCGTGTTTATGTCTCGTGTTTATTGTTTGTGTCACTTATGTGTTTAATTGTAAGTGTGTGTTAAGTGTTTTGTACTTAGGAAAATTTTCTTATCCAAAACTATTTGGAGAGAGAAATAAGTGTTAAATGTGTTTGTACTTTTTTTTTGAATTAATATAAGTTTATTTTTTGTGAAAATTTGTGTTATTTTTAGCCTTGAATTGAATTAATTAATATGGAGAATTTTGAGAGAGAATGGAGTTATAGGAAGTAAAAATAGTCATTTAAGTGCTATGGGACCATTTAAGGGTGGTTTACTTAGCATAATAGTGCATTTTACTTAAAATAAAAAAAAAATTCAAAAATTGTGCACTGGCGCCTAAGCACCACATCTCGCGCTTAAGCGCGAGCCAACCTGAAAGGCAGGCGCCTAAGCGCCACTTACCCGTGCTTAAGCGTCGGTTCACAAAAACCGATTCGTAAATGGTTAAACATGAATTTTAGGTCCAAAAAAGCCATTTTTAACGCCTCCTATCGTCTTTCCCAACTCGAGTTTGTGATTTTGAGGGCTAGGGNGTAAAAATAGTCATTTAAGTGCTATGGGACCATTTAGGGGTGGTTTACTTAGGCTAATAGTGCATTTTACTTACAATAAAAAAAAATTCAAAAATTGTGCACTGGCGCCTAAGCACCACATCTCGCGCTTAAGCGCGAGCCAACCCGAAAAGCAGGCGCCTAAGCGCCACTTACTTGCGCTTAAGCGTCGGTTCACAAAAACCGATTTGTGAATGGTTAAACATGAATTTTAGGTCCGAAAAAGCCATTTTTAACGCCTCCTATCGTCTTTCCCAACTCGAGTTCGTGATTTTGAGGGCTATGACAAGCAAAATTTAGAGATTTCTTGGTGCAATTAAGTGAGATTTGCTAGATCCAAGTTTCTTGAGGTAAGAGCTTTACTTCTATGCAAAAATTTTGGATTTTCACCATATATTTTAAGCACATTTGGAAGATTTTAAAAATTTACTATTTNGAGGTAAGAGCTTTACTTCTATGCAAAAATTTTGAATTTTCACCATATATTTTAAGCACATTTGGAAGATTTTAAATTTTTACTATTCATGGTGAAAAGTTAAGAAAAATCTATGGAAATTGCTTGAGAAGTTTAGTTAGTGCTTTTGTAAGTTTATTTCATTGATTTAAACTTGATTTTTAAAGTTATTTTTGGAATTTATCAAATTTGTAGAATGACACCAAGAAAGAAAAGGAGCAATGGAAAGAGCCCATTTGATTTGACCAAATTTGTTAGTTCAATAGCTCAGGATCGATATAGTGATGCTCTGCAGTCACAAAAATTGATTTAGGAGTNGATTTGACCAAATTTGTTAGTTCAATAGCTCAGGATCGATATAGTGATGCTCTGCAGTCACAAAAATTGATTCAGAAGTGATGTTTTAAGAGTCCAGGTGGAGAAGTGGAAGACCTGATAGTTCGCCAACAGTGGGAATAGTTCTATTGTTTCTCTGTTTTCGCTGTAATTTCTGTTGTAAGGGAGTTTTACGCAAATCTCCCATAGGCTGAGGGNTTAGGAGTGATGTTTTAAGAGTCCAGGTGGAGAAGTGGAAGACCTGATAGTTCGCCGACAGTGGGAATAGTTCTATTGTTTCTCTGTTTTCGCTGTAATTTCTGATGTAAGGGAGTTTTACACAAATCTCCCAGAGGCTGAGGACGATCGAGTTGTGGTTCGAGGGAAGTTGGTACCTTTTACTCCAGAGGTAATCAACTTGTTTTACCATTTACCACTGAAGACTTTGTGTTTTTATGAGAATTATAGTCCTACGAAAGTAGAGTTAGATGAGATTATTTCATACTTGACTATTGGGAGAGGACTTTGGAATATTACCAATTAGAGGAGAGTAAATTTCTCAACTTCAAAGTTATGTGCACCTTCAAAAGCCTAACACTATTTCATTTCTTTTCATCTTCTTCCACCAAATCATCTACGTGAAGTGTCCAGAGAGAGCGACGTTGAATTATTGTATTCAAGAGGGAAAGCCCATCAACATAGGGGCTTTGATCAATCATACTATCATCATTTTGGCTACAGCTGCTACTACTATAGGTATGGGATTTGCTTCCTTGATATTTTCTTTGTGCGAGCAGGCTGGAGTAATGTTTGATAGTTGGGAGGAAGTTCTTTTACCTCTAAAGCCCATCATGATGGTGAATGTGAAGACTTATTATGAGAATTCAATTTTTGGCTGGAGAGGAGGATTTTCCAGGAGCTATGGATTAGAGACATCTGTTGCATCTACCTCTGTTGCATCTTCATCTAGACCATCTACTTCACATGCTTCTACATCTAAAGGTGATTCTACTAAGACTCTGGATGAATTATTGCAGAAGATGATAAATAATATCAACTTTACCACTGATAAGGTACAAAATTTAGAGCATTTTGCAGATCATACTAATAGTTATAATAGAAGGAAGAGTGATTATGAATAGAAATTTCACCCATCTTTGGAAAGCTTGATTAGAGATGACCCAGGAGTGTAATTTCCTCCATATGCTCGGCATCCTGAATATGAGCCTACAGAAAAATGGTACAGCGGTGACTCTGAGGATGAAGAGTAGAGCTGAGAGATTCGTTTTATGATTGTAATATGATAAGAACTATGTGGTCTGAGCTTGCTACATTTGCATTTGTGTGTTGTTTTGAACTATTTTGTGTTTTGGACTTTTATATTTTATTATTATTATGACGTTTGTGGTAGTTAATATTTTATTTTTAAATTATAGGGTACTATCTGTTGTTTCGTGTTTAGTACTGTGATTTAGTTAGTTTAGAACTTAACTTAATTTAATATCTATTATAAAGTAGAAAATCTTGCTAGCTTAGATCTTAAACTTGAAATTCAGAAACTGCTACTCTTTATTTTTCTTTTATCATGTTTGCAAGTATGTCTTAATGTTAAGATTGTGATGTCAGTATTGTGTATGTTTGTTTTTATGTTTATACCTACTGTTTAGAAGTCTATTTGAATCTCTACAAGTTAAAGTAAAATGAAAATATAGAAAATTTGACAAAAAAATATCTTTACTCCTATTTTTTAGTTTTATATTTGTATCAATAAGGTTTAAAATTCCTGTTAACATGTCATTTTTAAATTTTCATTCCTGCTTATATATATATCTAATGCTGAACAGTTTAATCTATTAAAAGTTTAAGTTTGGGAGGATGAAAAATATTTTCAAAACTGGAACTTTATTTGTTCTCAAATGTACTACAAGTAAATTTGATTTTAAAAGAAAAATTGATTATGTATATGAAGTTATATTAGGGAAGTAAAAATTGATTTTAGAAATGAGTAAGAAAATTTAGTTAAAATTTTAAGTAATGAAGAAAAACATTAAGTTAAAAATTTTTAGTATAGAAAATGATTAATATAAATGACTATCATTTGTAAGAAAGATTGTATTTTTGCAAAATTTAGATAATTTAGACTTTTATTTTTACTACTTAAATTTCTTTTATTAAAATGATTTTCAAAGCTATCATTGTATTTATAAGTAAAAGTTTTATATCAAGACTTTACTTTAGGAAAGTAGAAGTGGAATTCAAAATCATTAAAGGTCTATCCAGATATAGTAATTCTTGCCTGAAAAAGAAAAAGAAAAAGAAAAAAAAAGAAAAAAAAAGAAAAGAAGAAGAAAAGAAAAGAAAAAGAAAAGAAAAAGAAAAGAAATGTAAGTGAGGAGAAGCTTGAGGATTAGTTCCTAATCAAAAATTGGTTCTACATTTGATCTTTTTAAAGTATAAGACTTGATAAAATCTTAAGCTTATAAATATAAAATAGTAAGTAAAATTATTTTTAATAAAAAATTTTAAGTAGAGAAAATAAAAGAACTAAAATCTAAATTTAGAGAACTTTCAATATTTTTGAATTAGATAGGAGCTCATATTTTTATAGTTCTTATTTTTTTCTAAATTGGACTACTATATTTATAAATCCAAATTTTAGAACTCTTAAAGAAACTCATATACATATCATAAATATTTGGTTTTTAAAAATTGAAGTGTCACTGGAGGACAAATAACATTTTAAGTTTCGGAGATTTTGATACACCTAAAAGATATAGTATTTTTAGACATATTTTTATACTTACTTTTGAGATATTGCACTTTAATGGAAGGTATTTTTGTTTTATTCTTGTAGATATAAATAAAAAATAGAAAAAATGCTTAAAGGAGTGAAAAAAGATCAAATTTGGAGAAAAAAGGTGAAAAATTGTGCAAAAGAGTTTTGGTGGCTAAGTGCCAAGACCCTGCGCTTAAGCACAAGTGGCACTTACCACACAAGTAAAATCGGTTTTCATAAATTTTGAAGAGGTTTTTGAGACACCCATTGGCTTAATAGGTAGTTGTAACCACCATGGACGAAAATTATCATGAAAGGCAGTGTCTATTGGGCAAATACATCGAGTCAACACACATTTTGAACAGATCCCAAGGCATCACTTGGAAAACTATAAAAGAAAGAAGAGAGGACTTAGAAAAGGGTCCTGAAAATATTGCCATGTTTTGAAAGTTCATCTCTCGGGAGTTAGTTCGGAGAGATTTTCAGGAACCACTTTTTATTTACTCTATCCTTTTTGTTATTTTGTTTTTAGTTATTATAAAAGAGAAGAGATTCAAAGGAACTTCTAGAGTTTGGTGGAGAACTTGAGAAAAGTTTTATCTTTTTGTTTTAGACTACTTTTGGTTTTTAATCGAGACTTGTTATTGGTTTGACAATGACATCTTTTGTTTTAGACTACTTTTGGTTTTAATTGAGACTTGTTGTTGGTTTGACAATGATTTGTAAAAAGAGAAGAGATTCAAAGGAACTTCAAGAGTTTGGTGGAGGACTTGAGATAAGTTTTGATTTTTTTTGTTTTAGACTACTTTTGGTTTTAATCACTTCTTGTTGGTTTGACAATGATTTCTACTTTTAAACTAAAGTGTGGTTTTGTTTTCTCCAAGTGTTGGTTTGACAATGATTTCTACTTTTAAACTAAAGTGTGGTTTTGTTTTCTCCATGGATTATGAGTAGTTTTCCTTATCTTTCTTCTTAAAATGATAAGTAATTAAGTTATGGGTGGAAGTTGTGTAGAGTATTGAAATTTAAGAATGGAAGAAGTTGTGATGATTTAAATCCATGCACTTCATTTACTTCTTGATTTGGCCTATCCAGATGTCAAAATTTGTTGTGAGAACATGCAAGAACCTGGCTGGTATTGTCTCACTTAACAATTGGAAAGAATCACATGAGGTTGTATGAATAAGAATGTAGTTCATATGATTAAGTGAAAATAAATAGAGAAATATTCATTGATGAGTGTAGAGTTATAGGACTTTAAACTGACAGGTTAAAGCCCCCAACTTGGCTTATTATTTTAGGTTCTAATACGAGTATATTAGCCCCCAGGTGGAGGGAATTGAGAGAACTCTAGAGTGAGAGCTTATATCTTTCCTGCCTAGCCGGTCTTCAGAACTATTCAAACTTTAAATTAAGTAATGTTTTTTATAGCATCTCTAGTAAAGATAAAGATAACTACCGCTCCCAATTGGCACAACACAAGTTGCATACTTCCACAACATATATCTTATACTTATTATTGATTCATGATAAGAAGAAAGATATTTTCATATTAAGTACTTTTCTTCTACAAAAACTTCGTTGTTACTGTTTTGTTAAAATATCAAAAATACAAAAAATATTTAAATTTTAAATTCCTACAAAAATTGTTTTTAGTTTAAGTAATTATCTTTTTAAAAATATAAAAACTTTCTAAAAAGTGTATATTACATAATCTTCCCTGTGGGTTAGATATTCAGGTCTTAATCAAAAAGTCATATATTACTTGATAACGATACATATACTTGCATATTATCCCTATATAAATATATATAAATTAAAAAGTTAAAATTCTTATTTTTCTTCAGGATCAAGTTTTTGGTTTTGTTGTAAAACAAGGAAATATAAGTGAAAAATACCATCAGAACTATTGTTATACTGTGCATAAGCACTAAGATCGGGATCATCGACCTCTTTGGATTTCGTTGGATCTAGTAATCTAAACTCAAGCTTCTTCATTAAACTTCTGAACCTTTTGGGTATTGCTTCATCTTTGAAGGAATAAATTGTTTTCCTTTGTTCCATTAAGGACGGACCCTTTCTATTTTTCATNTACTGTGCATAAGCACTAAGATCGGGATCATCGACCTCTTTGGATTTCGTTGGATCTAGTAATCTAAACTCAGGCTTCTTCATTAAACTTTTGAACCTTTTAGGTATCGCTTCATCTTTGAAGGAATAAATTGTTTTCCTTTGTTCCATTAAGGACGGAGCCTTTCTATTTTTCATTCAATAAAATCCCCTCTGAGGCGGTTGCTGACTATACTGGCCATACTGTTATGTCAGTTATTGAGCATGCCACGATGACGACTGAGAATTATGATGATCATTTTCTACATGTATCTTCATAGGCTATTTTCCTTTATCGACCATTGCTACTATTCCGGACTTCTTTTCAAATGCCCTAGTCATTTTAGATTTCTCTGTTTTCTCANTGACGACTGAGAATTATGATGATCATTTTCTACATGTATCTTCATAGGCTATTTTCCTTTATCGACCATTGCCACTATTCCGGACTTCTTTTCAAATGCCCTAGTCGTTTTAGATTTCTCTGCTTTCTCTTGGGAATCTATATGTTTGACTTCCTCTTGAAGATTGTTGGCTTTGCTGAGTAGCTTCTTGAAAGATGTAAGGTGAGTCTCTTGAGCATAAAAGCTACTAACCCATGGATGCTCTTGAGTAAGATCTCAATCACATGATGTTCTTGTAGCTAAGGTTTTTTTACCTCAAAATTTAGTCCACCAAAGTCTCGTTGGGCTTTTGTTTCTCTACTACAAGATCTCAAATAGACACATGATGTTGCGCTCCAGCAAATCTCTTCAAGAACAATTGCTTCCAGCTCGACAAATGTCTTGACTGATCCGTTATGTAGTTTGGCATACCAACCAAAAGTGATCCCTGACAGGCTGTCGACAAACTGTCAAAAAAATCAAAGCTTCATTACCTCCAATATTACCACAAATGGCTCAAAAATGTGCTATATGTTGCATGGGGTTTTCAGTCCCATCAAATATCTTAAAATTTAGTGACACAAACCTTTAAGGTAGGGCATGACATCGAAATCCTCTGGGTAAGTTCCACCATTCAAAATCAATGTACCACCCTTAGATTGGGCTGAGGCCTCCTGAACTTGTTCGATCATTTAATTAAATTCCTTTTCCAGTATGACACTTGATGGAGAATCCTTCTTTTGTTGTTCATCTTTATTTGCTGAGGCAACTTCCCTCCTTTCATTTTTAATATGTATAATCTCCAATTGATTGACTTTTGGGGTGGCTAACTGTGGTGGTTGAGACTGTCCCTAAACTACGACCATGGCGGTCATGCCAGCGGCCATCTCTTCCATTCTTTTGTCCATTTGGTTAATTTGCTCATCCCTTAGGAAAATAGCCCTATAAAGCACATCTACAGTGTTCTCTTCGATGAGAGGTTGAGCATCACGTGCAGATGCAGCGGCTTTGATCTCGATGACATGGATATCCATAAAATCTTCATCAAGGTAATCATTGAAGTCAAAGTCTTCTTGATCATCAATGGAAACTCCATGTTCTCAGGCTAACTCAAAAATCTCAACCCTAAGCTTTTCGACCTTTTCTTAATTATTGATTCCTGTAGCACCTTGTGATTTGGTGGACTTTGTTAGACATCCTCTATTTGCTTATCCATCTCGCTAGCAATTGCTGCAACAATGCTGGATACTTCAGATACTTGCTTCATTACATGATCCTACCCTTTGGGCTTATTGGACCGTATCAGTACAGTGACCTTAGGTACCCACACCTTTTTCTTTCACAGTGATGTCTTGAGATGGAGTGTCTCAGCAGAAACATCGACATGTCAAAGAGAAGTATGCTCCCCATGGTGCAGATCAAATAAAGTACTGGGTGATCTTTTCCTCTTTTTCTTCAACACTTTAAGAACATTTTTGTGACTAGTAATTGGTATATTTATTGGAAACAAACGCGACTTAATTGGCCAACGGCCTGCAAGTCTAGTGACAGCAAAATCAGTAGCAACAATGGAGGTATCAACTCTACTTCCTAAGAGGAATCAGACGGGAATGCGAGCAGGCAAAGCTTCAATAGATTTTTGAGATTATCTGGTAGATCTGATGTCTTTTATAATTTTTTTCTTCATGTGAGTGGATACTGCACATCCCACTCATTTAAGTAACTTGTCAACTTAACAACCTTCTTCGACAGCTAGTCCCTGGAAAATTGTACTGACTAGGGTGGTAGGAGCAGGCTTCTTCTGGTCTTCATAATGTCCATGAGGTAATGGTAAAGTAGTGGAGATCTTCTGGATACTTTCATATCAATTAGTATCTTTTAAAGGATGGAACTTACTCCATCGGAGAAGTGGATAACTCTCTAATAATCCCGATACCTCTTTATGAGGACCGTCATCAATAGGCACTTCCTTAGAAATCTAGGCTTTAGCAGCCCTCCAAACTTTTTAGTTGTGGTTTCTCCTTTGGGTTCAAGTTAACAGTGCGGTCCTCAAACTCGATTCAATTTCAAATACTAAAGGCGGAACAACCAATCCTTCAATCGGGTCTTCAACGATCATAACTTTTTTTCCCTTAGCAGAAATGAGAACAACAGGCTAAGTAGGTGCCATGGTGGCAGTAGTCTTGAATTTCTTGTAAGAAGGAAAATCCTGAGGGCAGTTTAAGTTAAACTCAACAAACAATTCCTGAACCTCTGGAGCGACAACTTTCATCACCATGAATGGGGCTTTCCCGAGTATAACCTTGAGTTCATCAAATCTTGCTTCAAACTTGATGGTGAGAGTGACATTGTGGGTACTACAGCTCGTTGGCAGGTCGCAAGAAAAAGTGAGTGTTGGAAACGCCATTGCAACAACTTCAAAAAAAAAAGAAAGCTCTGGGTTATTTATTTCGCCAATATCTCGTAATCTTAGTGCAAGCACAACAAATTAACAAAGGTCAATCTGTAGGTCGAGTAAATCTTTATTTAAGTTGTGAAGATTTTAAGAATTTAGTAAAAATAGTTTGAAGGTAGAAAGATATTATTAATATAAAGAAAATTAAAGATCAAGCGCAGCATGACACAATATAATTTATTTTGCAAAATAGCAAATCAAACTTGAAAGGGAAAAAGTGAAGTTCAGGACCTAGTACGGGACCAACTTTACAGCACATAATGCCCAGGCAGAACTAGTCCACCAACACTCCTATTGGGGGTCCAAACCCACACTAAGATTAAAATATCCTTAATTGCCTTGTGAACCCTTCTGTTCAAAGGTGATTAAACAGAAAGTCCTGAAGTTCAAAAGAGTTGACCATACTTACCCAAGAAAGAAATGAGTGAAGCATGCCAATCAAATAGGGGTAGTCTGATTCATGGGGTACATGAACACATTATCGATGTATGAAAATAATATTTCCTAATTAATATGGAGAGAGAAATTTTTCCCCAGCGGAGTCGCCAGAAGCTGTCGACACTAAAAACTTGAGGAGTAGCCCGTTGGATGTTGTCGGCTGTCGGAATCNTTCTCTTGGGAATCTATATGTTTGACTTCCTCTTGAAGATTGTTGGCTTTGCTGAGTAGCTTCTTGAAAGATTTAAGGTGAGTCTCTTGAGCATGAAAGCTACTAACCCATGGATGCTCTTGAGTAAGATCTCAATCGCATGATGTTCTTGTAGCTAAGGTTTTTTACCTCAAAATTTAGTCCACCAAAGTCTCGTTGGGCTTTTGTTTCTCTACTACAAGATCTCAAATAGACACATGATGCTGCGCTCCAGCAAATCTCTTCAAGAACAATTGTTTCTAGCTCGACAAATGTCTTGACTGATCCGTTATGTAGTCTGGCATACCAACCAAAAGTGATCCCTGACAGGCTGTCGACAAACCGTCGAAAAATTAAAGCTTCATTTCCTCCAATATTACCACAACTGGCTCAAAAATGTGTTATATGTTGCATGGGGTTTTCAGTCCCATCAAATATCTTAAAATTTAGCGACACAAAACCTTTAAGGTAGGGCATGACATCGAAATCCTCTGGGTAAGTTCCACCATTCAAAATCAATGTACCACCCTTAGATTGGGCTGAGGCCTCCTGAACTTGTTTGATCATTTAATTAAATTCCTTTTCCAGTATGACACTTGATGGAGAATCCTTCTTTTGTTGTTCATCTCTATTTGTTGAGGCAACTTCCCTCCTTTCATCTTTAATATCTATAATCTCCAATTGATTGACTTTTGGGGCGGCTAACTGTGGTGGTTGAGACTGTCCCTAAACTACAACCATGGAGGTCATGCCAGCAGCCATCTCTTCCATTCTTTTGTCCATTTGGTTAATTTGCTCATCCCTTAGGAAAATAGCCCTACACAGCACATCTACAGTGTTCTCTTCGATGAGAGGTTGAGCATCGCGTGCAGATGCAGCGGCTTTGATCTCGATGACATGGATATCCATAAAATCTTCATCAAGGTAATCATTGAAGTCAAAGTCTTCTTGATCATCAATGGAAACTCCATGTTCTCAGACTAACTCAAAAATCTCAACCCTGAGCTTTTTGACCTTTTCTTAATTATTGATTCCTGTAGCACCTTGAGATTTGGTGGACTTTGTTAGACATCCTCTACTTGCTTATCCATCTCGCTAGCAATTGCTGCGACAATGCTGGATACTTCAGATATTTGCTTCATTACATGATCCTGCCCTTTGGGCTTATTGGACCGTATCAGTATAGTGACCTTAGGTACCCACACCTTTTTCTTTCACAGTGATGTCTTGAGATGGAGTGTCTCAGCAGAAACATCGACATGTCAAAGAGAAGTATGCTCCCCATGGTGCAGATCAAATATAGTACTGGGTGATCTTTTCCTCTTTTCCTTCAAAACTTTAAGAACATTTTTGTGACTAGTAATTGGTAGAATTCCTGGAAACAAACGCGACTTAATTGGCCAACGGCCTGCAAGTCTAGTGACAGCAAAATCAATAGCAACAATGGAGGTATCAACTCTACTTCCTAAGAGGAATCAGACGGGAATGCGAGCAGGCAAAGCTTTAATAGATTTTTGAGATTATCTGGTAGATCTGATGTCTTTTAGAATTTTTTTCTTCATGTGAGTGGATACTGCACATCCCACTCATTTGAGTAAGTAGTCAACTTAACAACCTTCTTTGACAGCTAGTCTCTGGAAAATTGTACTGACTAGGGTGGTAGGAGCAGGCTTCTTCCGGTCTCCGTAATGTCCATGAGGTAATGGTAAAGTAATGGAGATCTTCTAGATACTTTCATATCAATTAGTATATTTTAAAGGATGGAACCTACTCCCTCGGAGAAGTGGATAACTCTCTAATAATCCCGATTCCTCTTTATGAGGACCGTCATCAATAGGCACTTCCTTAGAAATCTAGGCTTTAGCAGCCCTCCAAACTTTCTAGCTGTGGTTTCTCCTTTGGGTTCAAGTTAACAGTGCGGTCCTCGAACTCGATTCAATTTCAAATACTAAAGGCAGGACAACCAATCCTTCAATCGGGTCTTCAATGATCATAACTTCTTTTCCCTTAGCAGAAATGAGAACAACAGGCTTAGTAGGTGCCATGGTGGCAGTAGTCTTGAATTTCTTGTAAGAAGGAAAATCCTGAGGGCAGTTTAAGTTAAACTCAACAAACAATTCCTGAACCTCTGGAGCGACAACTTTCATCACCATGAATGGGGCTTTCCCGAGTATAACCTTGAGTTCATCAAATCCTGCTTCAAACTTGATGGTAAGAGTGACATTGTGGGTACTACAGCTCGTTGGCAGGTCGCAAGAAAAAGTGAGTGTTGGAAACGCCATTGCAACAACTTCAAAAAAAAAAAAAGAAAGCTCTGGGTTATTTATTTGNCTACAGCTCGTTGGCAGGTCGCAAGAAAAAGTGAGTGTTGGAAACGCCATTGCAACAACTTCAAAAAAAAAAGAAAGCTCTGGGTTATTTATTTCGCCAATATCTCGTAATCTTAGTGCAAGCACAACAAATTAACAAAGGTCAATCTGTAGGTCGAGTAAATCTTTATTTAAGTTGTGAAGATTTTAAGAATTTAGTAAAAATAGTTTGAAGGTAGAAAGATATTATTAATATAAAGAAAATTAAAGATCAAGCGCAGCATGACACAATATAATTTATTTTGCAAAATAGCAAATCAAACATGAAAGGGAAAAAGTGAAGTTCAGGACCCAGTACGGGACCAACTTTACAACACATAATGCCCAGGCAGAACTAGTCCACCAACACTCCTATTGGGGGTCCAAACCTACATTAATATTAAAATATCCTTAATGGCCTTGTGAACCCTTCTGTTCAAAGGTGATTGAACAGAAAGTCTTGAAGTTCAAAAGAGTTGACCATACTTACCCAAGAAAGAAATGGGTGAAGCATGCCAATCAAATAGGGGCAGTCTGATTCATGGGGTACATGAACACATTATCGATGTATGAAGATAATATTTCCTAATTAATATGGAGAGAAAAATTTTTCCCCAGCGGAGTCGCCAGAAGCTGTCGACACTAAAAACTTGAGGAGTAGCCTGTTGGATGTTGTCGGCTGTCAGAATCAAAATTCCGTCGCCCACTTCGGAGAGGCATTTAATTTATATATATATATATATATATATATGGCTCTAGAGGGTGCTAATTCAAATCATGCAGACGTATCCACCTCCCTCTCCTCCCCCCTTCCATCTATTAATTTAGGGGGACAAACTTTAAATTCCTTATCTAAGATTGCAGCATTGAATGTTGGTCCCCTTGACAGAGTCCATGGACTTTTGCTGGTCATCCACAGAAGCTGCGCACCTCTTTCACAATTTTTATTGTTAGCTTGGGGGTATATACATGTAATTTTGGTATATATAAGTTTAGAAAAATACGAAATAAAACTAATCTCATATCTTTCATAGTTCAAATGAAAGAGCACTACATCTTGAGCTATGTATCTATCCCGAAAGATAAACACAAGAATTGAGGGTTAGGTTTGATCAAATAAACTAAGAAATATATGACATCCATTTGGTCTGCAAAAAGCATTTTTATTTATAAGCTGACTACTTCCCCTATTTAACATGAAAAGTTAAATATGATTTATATTAAGCTTGGTTTGGAAAAGCTTCTTATAAGGGAAGACCCATATAGTTCATTACATCTTAGATAACTGAAGTCACCTAAGAAATCTCTCGATAAAAATCAGGGAATATTATCTTCAAAAGGGTCAAAAGGATAGGACCTTTCAAGGAGATCGGACAAAGAGGCGTGAAAGGGGAATGGCTCAAATTTGAAACATTTTTTGTAGAATCTAAAGGAGGAAGAACTAGGGGATGTCATAGACCCAGAGGAGGACCTCGGTGACTTCCCAAGCTACCCTATGGTTTTGCTTCAGTTTTGGAGAGAAATTATTTAAATGTCTCATTCTGCTAGTTTTATTAATTATGGATCACATTCGTATGAAACGATCACATGAATTGCCTGGAAGATATGGGATTAAGGTCGTGAAAAACGACAATCTCGGAGTCCTAAAACATGTTAGGGCTTATATTGTATAGCAGAGCAATATGAAAACTTAACGGTAAGTTGAGGATTTATGTCGCACTAGGCAGACATCCTCGAAGTCCTATGGCTTGGTTGTTTAATTCTAAGGATCGATTTAGCTGTTGTAGACATGTTCTGCTGTTGAAGATGGTCGTGCTGCCCACAATGCTAGCTCCAAGCTCCTTGTCATGGCAAGTTTAAGTATTCTAATGTGTCAAGTCATGATGTAAAATCAATTGTCCCTAAGAGTCATGGTTATTTAAATATTATGGGGCATATTAAAGTTGATTAGATCGACACTGGTTAACATCCTATGGTTCCCTCATTCCAGTACCCACTATTTTCTTTCGGATTAACTTAGTCCAAATGAATTTACTAAACTCAACTTAATGAGTTCTATACTTTCTTTTAAACCATGGGAAATCTAGTTAGCAACAGTAGGTTACCTCCTCCGAGGGATTTATGTTCATCTGATAGAGACATTTTAATTTAGTTATAATTTTTCTTATGATGTTTGTGATTAAATTTTGAGTTGTCTTACATTCTGAATATTGTAGTAGTAAATTTTGTCTTGTTTGATTTTTTAAATTTTTGTTTTAGTTTTTCGATATTCTAGCAGTTTTGGTTTTCACGCAGAGTGACAACGTTGTTTAACATGCAAGTTAAGCAAGAAGTACAAAAAGGTAAATACAATAATTTAAAATTATACCTGTCGATTCTTCTTGTTCCTCCACTAGAAGGTTAGTACTTGCAAGACAAGTATATACTTTTGTCGAAAATTTAAATTGTCAGAGTAGATGAAGGTTTAGCTACTAAACCCCAAGTTATGACTTTATTGAATCTCAGAAGATCCTAGTGGATGGTTTTAGAACAAAAATTTGGCAAGTCTAATTTGCCCTTCATAATTCCCAATAGATTTCAAAATGCTTGAGGTATGACCTCGGACCACTTTAAAGATCTCTTAGAATATTCCGAGTTCATTTTGAACTTATCATATTATTCCATTAATCATCTGAGGTCAAAGTGCGGCTACCCTGTTGCTCAGTGAAACTTGACAATTTAATTATCCCAAGGATAGGATACCCAATTAATCAATTGATGTTTCATTTAAAAGTTATGTGAGGTGAATTTGGAGAAATTGGGCCTTTAAAGGCAATTTGGGGCCTTTTCATCAAAGTGGTCAAATTGGCCAAATTGGGTTCAGTTAAAGGTTCCAAACTAGTTTTAGGGACATTTGAAATGATTTTGAGGGTTTTGGGAAAGTTTGGGCTATCAAGGGTATTTTGTAATTTTGACAAATTTGATGGTATTTTAGGAATTTTGGAATTTTTGGGCTGTTTTGTGCAATTTGGGTAGTTTCAAATGGTCTGAAATGATTTTTAAACAAATTTGGGTGATTTGGGTAATTTGGGAATTTTGGTCAAATTTAGGGTTTCAAGGGTATTTAGGTAATTTGGGTGGATTTTGGGGCAAAAGGCCAAGTTGGATATTTTGGTAGAATTGGGGTGCCAACCACCTTATATGAGTCATGAACTAATGAAATTTCTTGAATTTCTTTTGAATCTATTCTTTTCTTTTACAATCCTCCCTAGGTTTGGTTGTCTAACCTTAGAGGGTTAAAATCTCTCTATTTCACTAAAAAACTACAACGAATTCTTACTTAGAAATATCTAATCACTTTCTCCTTCACTAGGAATGATAAAAGTGAGAAGTAGCCTTAAATAAAATGCTACAGCTCCGTATTTTATTCTCTCTAAAAGTGCCATAAGTATTCTATATATCTCAATTCAATACAAGTCCTCCTTTTAATAGTTTTCCAAAAGGTGTTTTGGTGTCTCTTCAAAATGTGTCTACATTCAATGAATCTTCTAAGAGTTTCCTCTTTTCAAGAGCCATTTCAATGCATTTTTGTGCCCATTATTGTAATCCACATTTTCACCAATAATTGCTTCAAACATCTCTTCAAAATTTGTCCAAAATTCCTTGAATTTTTATCATAACTACCTGACGTGTAAGCGCGAGGTCTTCGACACTTAGGCTCGAACTTCTCTATCTACTGACGCTTAAGCATCAGTTATGGGCGCTTAGGCACCACAGTTCATTTTCACACCTTCTTCGTTTTTTCTTCAAATTTGATACTCCATTCACCATATTTTATCCATTGAATTGTACCTGAAAAAAAAACACAAATACCTTCCATTAAAGCACAATATCTTTAAAAATAGGTATAAAAATGTGTACATAAATGTTATATATTTTAGCTGTACCAAATCGCCCAAACTTAAAACACTACTTGTCCTCAAGTGACTATAATATTTTGAAACCAAAATAAGCAGATTATGCAAATGAGTTCCTTTAGGATATTCTAAAATTTTGTTCTAGAAATATAGTAGTCCAATTTAGAAAATACTTTAGTAAATAAAACCGATTTAGTGTTTAGACATATTTAATGTAAAGACGACTGAAAATATGAGTTTCTATCAAGTTCAGAAATATATGTAGATTTATCAAATATAGGGTTTATGCATTATATCTCTTCCACTTAATTTTTTTTTAAAGAATAAGTATACTTACTACAATATATCTTTAAGCTTTAGAGTTTTTAATGTCTTATACTTTAAAAAGAGCAGATGTGGAACCAATTTTTGACTAGACTCTAATCCTCAAGCTTCTCCTCCCTCTTTCACATACTATACTTCTCTTTTCTTTTCTTCTTTTTTTCTTTTATCACATACTTTACCTTTTTTTCAGATGAGGATTGCTATATCTGGATAGGTCTTTAATGATTTTGAATTCCACTCTTTCTTTTCTAAAGCAAACGTTTGATATATATCTTTTACTTAAAAAATATAATAATAGTTTTGAAAATTATTTTTATTAAAAAAAAGTTAAGTATTGAAAATAAATGTCTAATCCTTTGACCTTTTTCAGTTACACAATATTTATCATTTCTACACGAAAAATTTTTAACTTTAAATTTTTCTTCATCACTATAGGTTTCAACTAAATTTTTTTACTCATTTATATATTCAAAATTTTAATTCCCTAACTTCATACACATAATCATTTTTTTCCAATCAAAATCAAATTTATTCATAGCACATTTGAGAACAAATAAATTTCAAGTTTTGAAAATTGTTTTTCATCCCCTCAAAACTTAAATTTTTAATAAGATAAAGTATTTTAGCAAAAGAGTATATTTATATATATCCTTTGTGTATATATATATTGGGTATACGTGTATATTAAAACAAAAGAGTACAACTCAAGGAGATAAAACAAGGTTCCTCCAAGAAGAAAAAGAAAGACCTGATACAAAGGAGCAACCTATTGAGGAACCCTCTCCAACAAATCAAAAGCTAAGTATACCAAAATTACACGTATAATCCCCCAAGCTAACTAGAAAAAATTGTGATTGAGGTGCACAACAACTGTAGATGACCAGCATTCATTGGAGACCAGCATTCATTGTTNGAGAACAAATAAATTTCAAGTTTTGAAAATTGTTTTTCATCCCCTCAAAACTTAAATTTTTAATAAGATAAAATATTTTAGAAAAAGAGTATATTTATATATATCCTTTGTGTATATATATATTGGGTATACATGTATATTAAAACAAAAGAGTACAACTCAAAGAGATAAAATAAGGTTCCTCCAAGAAGAAAAAGAAAGACCTAATACAAAGGAACAACCTATTGAGGAGCCCTCTCCAACAAATCAAAAGCTAAGTATACCAAAATTACTTGTATAATCCCCCAAGCTAACTAGAAAAAATTGTGATTGAGGTGCACAACAACTGAAGATGACCAGCATTCATTGGAGACCAGCATTCATTGTTGCAATCTTAGATAACGTATTTGAAGTTTGTCCCCCTTAAGTAACAGATGGAGGGGGGGGGGGAAGGGGAGGTGGAGACCTCAACATGATTTGAGTTAGCACCCTCCAAAGCCCAAAAGTTAGCAAACCTAATAGCTTCCTTATACACAAAGGAGAATTGGATCTTAATCTCAAGGTTAAGAGTCTTTATCTTGTGAATCCACTAGTTTATGTGCCAAGGGGATGAAGAGTTTTCAGTCAACAGCTCCACCAAGAGGGAAGAGTCCACTTCAGCTATGATCCACTTCCACTTGTTTCCCCTGACAAATTTTAGAGCCCAGTAAAATGCAGCAGCTTTAGAGTCTAGTGCATCTTCAGCAATATATCGAGCCTTGAAATATAGCAAAGTATGTCCTGTGTGGTCTCTGAAGATCCCCCCAATTCCAGCTTTCTTGTTAGTATAGCTTCCATCAGTGTTGATTTTAATGTTGGGGTGAGGAGGCTTCTCCCATCTTACCTTGATGACATTCATTTGTTGCACATCAATATTAGGTAGGACCTTCAATATCTTAGGAAATTTCTTCCAACTTATCATCTTGTTTAAGTATGTCAGACAGTTAGACACCACAATAGCAGTATTTGTCCCACTGTCCTCATGTTTCACCTTATTTCTAGCATTCCAAGAGAATAATGCAACAATGAAGGGAAGTGGCATAAGGTTTATCTCCTGCCAGTCCTTTAGACAGTATTTTATGTTATGTCATCCAATATTGATCAGGTCTAGGTTCATGTGAGAGGTCAAACTGTTCCAAACCTCCCTAGCAAATCTGCACCTACAAAATAGATGATCCCTGGATTCCTCGTCAAGCTTGCAGAGATGACATCTTGATGGGCCTTTCAAACCTTTTAGTTTTAGAATATCATCTGTTGGAATTAAGTCATTTAGGACTCTCCATGAAAAGAACAACATAAAAGGAGTTAAATATTTCTACCAAGAGAAAATATTCCACTGGCATTGGACCCAGCTGAATAAGTTGTTGTGAATATTCTTTGAAAGGCTTCACCTGGTCCTATTAATGAGATGGAGTTGATCATTTTTATTTCTATCAAATTGGATTGTTGAAATGATTCTAACAGATGGTTTCTTCAAAAAAANTCACTGGAGGACAAATAACATTTTAAGTTTGGGAGATTTTGATACACCTAAAATATATAGTATTTTTAGACATAATTTTATACTTATTTTTGGGATATTGCACTTTAATGGAAGGTATTTTTTTTATTCTTGTAGATATAAATAAAAAATAGAAAAAATGCTTAAAGGAGTGAAAAAGGATCAAATTTGGAGAAAAAAGGTGAAAAATTGAGCAAAAGAGTTTTGGTGGCTAAGTGCCAAGACCCTGCGCTTAAGCACAAGTGGCAGTTACCACACAAGTAAAATCGGTTTTCATGAATTTCGAAGAGGTTTTTGAGACACCCATTGGCTTAATAGGTAGTTGTAACCACCATGGACAAAAATTATCATGAAAGGAAGCATCTCTTGGGCAAATACATCGAGTCAACACACATTTTGAACAGATCCCAAGGCATCACTTGGAAAACTATAAAAGAAAGAAGAGAGGACTTAGAAAAGGGTCCTGAAAATATTGCCATGTTTTGAACGTTCATCTCTCGGGAGTTAGTTCGAAGAGATTTTCAGGAACCACTTTTTATTTACTCTATCCTTTTTGTTATTTTGTTTTTAGTTATTATAAAAGAGAAGAGATTCAAAGGAACTTCAAGAGTTTGGTGGAGAACTTGAGAAAAGTTTTTATCTTTTTGCTTTAGACTACTTTTGGTTTTAATTAAGACTTGTTGTTGGTTTGACAATGATTTCTACTTTTAAACTAAAGTGTGGTTTTGTTTTCTCCATGGATTATGAGTAGTTTTCCTTATCTTTCTTCTTAAAATGATAAGTAATTAAGTTATGGGTGGAAGTTGTGTAGAGTATTGAAACTTTATCTTTCTTCTTAAAATGATAAGTAATTAAGTTTTGGAAGGAAGTTGTGGAGAGTATTGATCTTTAATAATGGAAGAAGTTGTGATGATTTAAATCCATGCACTTCATTTACTTCTTGATTTGGCCTATCCAGATGTTAAAATTTGTTGTGAGAACATGCAAGAACCTGGCTGGTATTGTCTCACTTAACAATTGGAAAGAATCACATGAGGTTGTATGAATAAGAATGTAGTTCATATGATTAAGTGAAAATAAATAGGAAAATATTCAATGATGAGTGTAGAGTTATAGGACTTTAAATTGACAGGTTAAAGCCCCCAACTTGGCTTATTATTTTAGGTTCTAATACGAGTATGTTAGCCCCCAGGTGGAGGGAATCGAGGGAACTCTAGAGTGAGAGCTTGTATCTTTCCTGCCTAGCCGGTCTTCAGAACTATTCAAACTTTAAATTAAGCAATATTTTTTATAGCATCTCTAGTAAAGATAAAGATAATTACTGCTCCCATTTGGCACAACACAAGTTGCATACTTCCACAACATATATCTTATACTTATTATTGATTCATGATAAGAAGAAAGATATTTTCATATTAAGTACTTTTCTTCTACAAAAACTTTGTTCTACTGTTTTGTTAAAATATCAAAAATACCAAAAATATTTAAATTTTAAATTCCTACAAAAATTATTTTTAGTTTAAGTAATTATCTTTTTAAGAATATAAAAACTTTCTAAAAAGTGTATATTACATAATCTTCCCTGTGGGTTCGATATTCAGGTCTTAATCAAAAAGTCATATATTACTTGATAACGATACATATACTTGCGTATTATCCCTATATAAATATATATAAATTAAAAAGTTAAAATTCTTATTTTTCTTCAAGATCAAGTTTTTGGTTTTGCTGTAAAATAAGGAAATATAAGTGAAAAATACCATCAGAACTATTGTTATACTATGCATAAGCACTAAGATCGGGATCATCGACCTCTTTGGATTTCGTTGGATCTAGTAATCTAAACTCAAGCTTCTTCATTAAACTTCTGAACCTTTTGGGTATTGCTTCATCTTTGAAGGAATAAATTGTTTTCCTTTGTTCCATTAAGGACGGACCCTTTCTATTTTTCATTCAATAAAATCCCCTCTGAGGCGGTTTCTGACTATACTGGCCATACTGTTGTGTCAGTTATTGAGCATGCCACGATGACGACTGAGAATTATGATGATCATTTTCTACATGTATCTTCATAGGCTATTTTCCTTTATCGACCATTGCCACTATTCCGGACTTCTTTTCAAATGCCCTAGTCGTTTTAGATTTCTCTGCTTTCTCTTGGGAATCTATATGTTTGACTTCCTCTTGAAGATTGTTGGCTTTGCTGAGTAGCTTCTTGAAAGATTTAAGGTGAGTCTCTTGAGCATGAAAGCTACTAACCCATGGATGCTCTTGAGTAAGATCTCAATCGCATGATGTTCTTGTAGCTAAGGTTTTTTACCTCAAAATTTAGTCCACCAAAGTCTCGTTGGGCTTTTGTTTCTCTACTACAAGATCTCAAATAGACACATGATGCTGCGCTCCAGCAAATCTCTTCAAGAACAATTGTTTCTAGCTCGACAAATGTCTTGACTGATCCGTTATGTAGTCTGGCATACCAACCAAAAGTGATCCCTGACAGGCTGTCGACAAACCGTCGAAAAATTAAAGCTTCATTTCCTCCAATATTACCACAACTGGCTCAAAAATGTGTTATATGTTGCATGGGGTTTTCAGTCCCATCAAATATCTTAAAATTTAGCGACACAAAACCTTTAAGGTAGGGCATGACATCGAAATCCTCTGGGTAAGTTCCACCATTCAAAATCAATGTACCACCCTTAGATTGGGCTGAGGCCTCCTGAACTTGTTTGATCATTTAATTAAATTCCTTTTCCAGTATGACACTTGATGGAGAATCCTTCTTTTGTTGTTCATCTCTATTTGTTGAGGCAACTTCCCTCCTTTCATCTTTAATATCTATAATCTCCAATTGATTGACTTTTGGGGCGGCTAACTGTGGTGGTTGAGACTGTCCCTAAACTACAACCATGGAGGTCATGCCAGCAGCCATCTCTTCCATTCTTTTGTCCATTTGGTTAATTTGCTCATCCCTTAGGAAAATAGCCCTATAAAGCACATCTACAGTGTTCTCTTCGATGAGAGGTTGAGCATCACGTGCAGATGCAGCGGCTTTGATCTCGATGACATGGATATCCATAAAATCTTCATCAAGGTAATCATTGAAGTCAAAGTCTTCTTGATCATCAATGGAAACTCCATGTTCTCAGGCTAACTCAAAAATCTCAACCCTAAGCTTTTCGACCTTTTCTTAATTATTGATTCCTGTAGCACCTTGTGATTTGGTGGACTTTGTTAGACATCCTCTATTTGCTTATCCATCTCGCTAGCAATTGCTGCAACAATGCTGGATACTTCAGATACTTGCTTCATTACATGATCCTACCCTTTGGGCTTATTGGACCGTATCAGTACAGTGACCTTAGGTACCCACACCTTTTTCTTTCACAGTGATGTCTTGAGATGGAGTGTCTCAGCAGAAACATCGACATGTCAAAGAGAAGTATGCTCCCCATGGTGCAGATCAAATAAAGTACTGGGTGATCTTTTCCTCTTTTTCTTCAACACTTTAAGAACATTTTTGTGACTAGTAATTGGTATATTTATTGGAAACAAACGCGACTTAATTGGCCAACGGCCTGCAAGTCTAGTGACAGCAAAATCAGTAGCAACAATGGAGGTATCAACTCTACTTCCTAAGAGGAATCAGACGGGAATGCGAGCAGGCAAAGCTTCAATAGATTTTTGAGATTATCTGGTAGATCTGATGTCTTTTATAATTTTTTTCTTCATGTGAGTGGATACTGCACATCCCACTCATTTAAGTAACTTGTCAACTTAACAACCTTCTTCGACAGCTAGTCCCTGGAAAATTGTACTGACTAGGGTGGTAGGAGCAGGCTTCTTCTGGTCTTCATAATGTCCATGAGGTAATGGTAAAGTAGTGGAGATCTTCTGGATACTTTCATATCAATTAGTATCTTTTAAAGGATGGAACTTACTCCATCGGAGAAGTGGATAACTCTCTAATAATCCCGATACCTCTTTATGAGGACCGTCATCAATAGGCACTTCCTTAGAAATCTAGGCTTTAGCAGCCCTCCAAACTTTTTAGTTGTGGTTTCTCCTTTGGGTTCAAGTTAACAGTGCGGTCCTCAAACTCGATTCAATTTCAAATACTAAAGGCGGAACAACCAATCCTTCAATCGGGTCTTCAACGATCATAACTTTTTTTCCCTTAGCAGAAATGAGAACAACAGGCTAAGTAGGTGCCATGGTGGCAGTAGTCTTGAATTTCTTGTAAGAAGGAAAATCCTGAGGGCAGTTTAAGTTAAACTCAACAAACAATTCCTGAACCTCTGGAGCGACAACTTTCATCACCATGAATGGGGCTTTCCCGAGTATAACCTTGAGTTCATCAAATCCTGCTTCAAACTTGATGGTAAGAGTGACATTGTGGGTACTACAGCTCGTTGGCAGGTCGCAAGAAAAAGTGAGTGTTGGAAACGCCATTGCAACAACTTCAAAAAAAAAAAAAGAAAGCTCTGGGTTATTTATTTGGCCAATATCTCGTAATCTTAGTGCAAGCACAACAAATTAACAAAGGTCAATCTGTAGGTCGAGTAAATCTTTATTTAAGTTGTGAAGATTTTAAGAATTTAGTAAAAATAGTTTGAAGGTTGAAAGATATTATTAATATAAGGAAAATTAAAGATCAAGCGCAGCATGACACAATATAATTTATTTTGCAAAATAGCAAATCAAACATGAAAGGGAAAAAGTGAAGTTCAGGACCCAGTACGGGACCAACTTTACAACACATAATGCCCAGGCAGAACTAGTCCACCAACACTCCTATTGGGGGTCCAAACCTACATTAATATTAAAATATCCTTAATGGCCTTGTGAACCCTTCTGTTCAAAGGTGATTGAACAGAAAGTCTTGAAGTTCAAAAGAGTTGACCATACTTACCCAAGAAAGAAATGGGTGAAGCATGCCAATCAAATAGGGGCAGTCTGATTCATGGGGTACATGAACACATTATCGATGTATGAAGATAATATTTCCTAATTAATATGGAGAGAAAAATTTTTCCCCAGCGGAGTCGCCAGAAGCTGTCGACACTAAAAACTTGAGGAGTAGCCTGTTGGATGTTGTCGGCTGTCAGAATCAAAATTCCGTCGCCCACTTCGGAGAGGCATTTAATTTATATATATATATATATATATATATGGCTCTAGAGGGTGCTAATTCAAATCATGCAGACGTATCCACCTCCCTCTCCTCCCCCCTTCCATCTATTAATTTAGGGGGACAAACTTTAAATTCCTTATCTAAGATTGCAGCATTGAATGTTGGTCCCCTTGACAGAGTCCATGGACTTTTGCTGGTCATCCACAGTAGCTGCGCACCTCTTTCACAATTTTTATTGTTAGCTTGGGGGTATATACATGTAATTTTGGTATATATAAGTTTAGAAAAATACGAAATAAAACTAATCTCATATCTTTCATAGTTCAAATGAAAGAGCACTACATCTCGAGCTATGTATCTATCCCGAAAGATAAACACAAGAATTGAGGGTTAGGTTTGATCAAATAAACTAAGAAATATATGACATCCATTTGGTCTGCAAAAAGCATTTTTATTTATAAACTGACTAGTTCCCCTATTTAACATGAAAAGTTAAATATGATTTATATTAAGCTTGGTTCAGAAAAGCTTCTTATAAGGGAAGACCCATATAGTTAATTACATCTTAGATAACTGAAGTCACCTAAGAAATCTCTCAATAAAAATCAGGGAATATTATCTTCAAAAAGGTCAAAAGGATAGGACTTTTCAAGGAGATCAGACAAAGAGGCATGAAAGGGGAATGGCTCAAATTTGGAACATTTTTTGTAGAATCTAAAGGAGGAAGAACTAGGGGATGTCATAGACCCAGAGGAGGACCTCGGTGACTTCCCAAGCTACCCTATGGTTTTGCTTCAGTTTTGGAGAGAAATTATTTAAATGTCTCATTCTGCTAGTTTTATTAATTATGGATCACATTCGTATGAAACAATCACATGAATTGCCTGGAAGATATGGGATTAAGGTCGTGACAAACGACAATCTCGGAGTCCTAAAACATGTTAGGGCTTATATTGTATAGCAGAGCTATATGAAAACTTAACGGTAAGTTGAGGATTTATGTCGCACTAGGCGGACATCCTCGAAGTCCTATGGCTTGGTTGTTTAATTCTAAGGATCGATTTAGCTGTTGTAGACATGTTCTGCTGTTGAAGATGGTCGTGCTGCCCACAATGCTAGCTCCAAGCTCCTTGTCATGGCAAGTTTAAGTATTCTAATGTGTCAAGTCATGATGTAAAATCAATTGTCCCTAAGAGTCATGGTTATTTAAAATTATGGGGCATATTAAAGTTGATTAGATCGACACTGGTTAACTTCCTATGGTTCCCTCATTCCAGTACCACTATTTTCTTTCAGATTAACTTAGTCCAAATGAAATTACTAAACTCAACTTAATGAGTTCTATACTTTCTTTTAAACCATGGGAAATCTAGTTAGCAACAGTAGGTTACCTCCTCCGAGGGATTTATGTTCATCTGATAAAGACATTTTAATTTAGTTACAATTTTTCTTATGATGTTTGTGATTAAATTTTGAGTTGTCTTACATTTTGAATATTGTAGTAGTGAATTTTGTCTTGTTTGATTTTTAAAATTTTTGTTTTAATTTTTGGATATTCTAGCAGTTTTGGTTTTCACGAACAGTGAAAACGTTATTTAACATGCAAGTTGGGCAAGAAGTACAAAAAGGTAAATACAATAATTTAAAATTATACCTGTCGATTCTTCTTGTTCCTCCACTAGAAGGTTAGTACTTGCAAGACATGTATATACTTTTGTCAGAAATTTAAATTGTCATAGTAGATGAAGGTTTAGCTACCAAACCCCAAGTTATGACTTTATTGAATCTCAGAAGATCCTAGTGGATGGTTTTAGAACAAAAATTTGGCAAGTCTAATTTGCCCTTCAGAATTCCCAATAGATTTCGAAATGCTTGAGGTATGACCTCGGGCCACTTTAAAGATCTCTTAGAATATTCCGAGTTCATTTTGAACTTATCATATTATTCCATTAATCATCTAAGCTCAAAGTGTGGCTACCGTGTTGCTCAGTGAAACTTGACAATTTAATTATCCCAAGGATAGGATACCCAATTAATCAATTGATGTTTCATTTAAAAGTTATGTGAGGTGAATTTGGAGAAATTGGGCCTTTAAAGGCAATTTGGGGCCTTTTCATCAAAGTGGTCAAATTGGCCAAATTGGGTTCAATTAAAGGTTCCAAACTAGTTTTAGGGACATTTGAAATGATTTTGAGGGTTTTGGGAAAGTCTGGACTATCAAGGGTATTTTGTAATTTTGACAAATTTGAGGGTATTTTAGGAATTTTGGAATTTTTGGGTTGTTTTGTGCAATTTGGGTAGTTTCAAATGGTCTGAAATGATTTTTAAACAAATTTGGATGATTTGGGTAATTTGGGAATTTCGGTCAAATTTAGGGTTTCAAGGGTATTTAGGTAATTTGGGTGGATTTTGGGGCAAAAGGCCAAGTTGGATATTTTGGTAGAATTGGGGTGCCAACCACCTTATATGAGTCATGAACTAATGAAATTTCTTGAATTTCTTTTGAATCTATTCTTTTCTTTTACAATCCTCCCTAGGTTTGGTTGCCTAACCCTAGAGGGTTAAAATCTCTCTATTTCACTAAAAAACTACAACGGATTCTTACTTAGAAATATCTAATCACTTTCTCCTTCACTAGGAATGATAAAAGTGAGAAGTAGCCTTAAATAAAATGCTACAGCTCCGTATTTTATTCTCTCTAAAAGTGCCATAAGTATTCTATATATCTCAATTCAATACAAGTCCTCCTTTTAATAGTTTTCCAAAAGGTGTTTTGGTGTCTCTTCAAAATGTGTCTACATTCAATGAATCTTCTAAGAGTTTCCTCTTTTCAAGAGCCATTTCAATGTATTTTTGTGCCCGTTATTGTAATCCACATTTTCACCAATAATTGCTTCAAACATCTCTTCAAAATTTGTCCAAAATTCCTTGAATTTTTATCATAACTACCTGACGTGTAAGCGCGAGGTCTTCGACACTTAGGCTCGAACTTCTCTATCTACTGACGCTTAAGCATCAGTTATGGGCGCTTAGGCACCACAGTTCATTTTCACACCTTCTTCGTTTTTTCTTCAAATTTGATACTCCATTCACCATATTTTATCCATTGAATTGTACCTGAAAAAAAAACACAAATACCTTCCATTAAAGCACAATATCTTTAAAAATAGGTATAAAAATGTGTACATAAATGTTATATATTTTAGCTGTACCAAATCGCCCAAACTTAAAACACTACTTGTCCTCAAGTGACTATAATATTTTGAAACCAAAATAAGCAGATTATGCAAATGAGTTCCTTTAGGATATTCTAAAATTTTGTTCTAGAAATATAGTAGTCCAATTTAGAAAATACTTTAGTAAATAAAACCGATTTAGTGTTTAGACATATTTAATGTAAAGACGACTGAAAATATGAGTTTCTATCAAGTTCAGAAATATATGTAGATTTATCAAATATAGGGTTTATGCATTATATCTCTTCCACTTAATTTTTTTTTAAAGAATAAGTATACTTACTACAATATATCTTTAAGCTTTAGAGTTTTTAATGTCTTATACTTTAAAAAGAGCAGATGTGGAACCAATTTTTGACTAGACTCTAATCCTCAAGCTTCTCCTCCCTCTTTCACATACTATACTTCTCTTTTCTTTTCTTCTTTTTTTCTTTTATCACATACTTTACCTTTTTTTCAGATGAGGATTGCTATATCTGGATAGGTCTTTAATGATTTTGAATTCCACTCTTTCTTTTCTAAAGCAAACGTTTGATATATATCTTTTACTTAAAAAATATAATAATAGTTTTGAAAATTATTTTTATTAAAAAAAAGTTAAGTATTGAAAATAAATGTCTAATCCTTTGACCTTTTTCAGTTACACAATATTTATCATTTCTACACGAAAAATTTTTAACTTTAAATTTTTCTTCATCACTATAGGTTTCAACTAAATTTTTTTACTCATTTATATATTCAAAATTTTAATTCCCTAACTTCATACACATAATCATTTTTTTCCAATCAAAATCAAATTTATTCATAGCACATTTGAGAACAAATAAATTTCAAGTTTTGAAAATTGTTTTTCATCCCCTCAAAACTTAAATTTTTAATAAGATAAAGTATTTTAGCAAAAGAGTATATTTATATATATCCTTTGTGTATATATATATTGGGTATACGTGTATATTAAAACAAAAGAGTACAACTCAAGGAGATAAAACAAGGTTCCTCCAAGAAGAAAAAGAAAGACCTGATACAAAGGAGCAACCTATTGAGGAACCCTCTCCAACAAATCAAAAGCTAAGTATACCAAAATTACACGTATAATCCCCCAAGCTAACTAGAAAAAATTGTGATTGAGGTGCACAACAACTGTAGATGACCAGCATTCATTGGAGACCAGCATTCATTGTTGCAATCTTAGATAACGTATTTGAAGTTTGTCCCCCTTAAGTAACAGATGGAGGGGGGGGGGGAAGGGGAGGTGGAGACCTCAACATGATTTGAGTTAGCACCCTCCAAAGCCCAAAAGTTAGCAAACCTAATAGCTTCCTTATACACAAAGGAGAATTGGATCTTAATCTCAAGGTTAAGAGTCTTTATCTTGTGAATCCACTAGTTTATGTGCCAAGGGGATGAAGAGTTTTCAGTCAACAGCTCCACCAAGAGGGAAGAGTCCACTTCAGCTATGATCCACTTCCACTTGTTTCCCCTGACAAATTTTAGAGCCCAGTAAAATGCAGCAGCTTTAGAGTCTAGTGCATCTTCAGCAATATATCGAGCCTTGAAATATAGCAAAGTATGTCCTGTGTGGTCTCTGAAGATCCCCCCAATTCCAGCTTTCTTGTTAGTATAGCTTCCATCAGTGTTGATTTTAATGTTGGGGTGAGGAGGCTTCTCCCATCTTACCTTGATGACATTCATTTGTTGCACATCAATATTAGGTAGGACCTTCAATATCTTAGGAAATTTCTTCCAACTTATCATCTTGTTTAAGTATGTCAGACAGTTAGACACCACAATAGCAGTATTTGTCCCACTGTCCTCATGTTTCACCTTATTTCTAGCATTCCAAGAGAATAATGCAACAATGAAGGGAAGTGGCATAAGGTTTATCTCCTGCCAGTCCTTTAGACAGTATTTTATGTTATGTCATCCAATATTGATCAGGTCTAGGTTCATGTGAGAGGTCAAACTGTTCCAAACCTCCCTAGCAAATCTGCACCTACAAAATAGATGATCCCTGGATTCCTCGTCAAGCTTGCAGAGATGACATCTTGATGGGCCTTTCAAACCTTTTAGTTTTAGAATATCATCTGTTGGAATTAAGTCATTTAGGACTCTCCATGAAAAGAACAACATAAAAGGAGTTAAATATTTCTACCAAGAGAAAATATTCCACTGGCATTGGACCCAGCTGAATAAGTTGTTGTGAATATTCTTTGAAAGGCTTCACCTGGTCCTATTAATGAGATGGAGTTGATCATTTTTATTTCTATCAAATTGGATTGTTGAAATGATTCTAACAGATGGTTTCTTCAAAAAAATTTTCAAAGTATCCTTAGACCAAACATTGTCATTCAAACAATCTTTGACCTATAAATCCTCCTCCTTTTCTTCCTGTAGAGGCTCCAAATGTTCTATAGGGCACCAATTATCCTTCCAAAAGTTGATATCACCATGGCTTAGCTCCCAAATAAGAAGTTTGTCAATGTTTTCCCTAACCTTAAGCATATTGATCCATGTCTTGGAGTCCCCCAGCTTCTTAGATACTTCCCCAGGGTGATCAAATTTGTAGTATTTGGCCTGCATGAACTTAGCCCATAAGCTTTCATTTGTCTGAAATTGATCCAAGTTTACACATGCTGACATGTTGCATATGGTGTAATCCCTTAAATCCCAAGCCACCAGCTTCAAATGGCTTAGCCACTCTTTGCTAACTTGCCCAGGCCATTTGTTTCCTGTTCCCAGCCCAATAGAATCTGTTAAAGGTTCTTTCCAACATCAAGGTGGTGCTTCTTTTCATTGTTGCCACTTGAAGGACATAAAGAGGGATTGAGGTTAGGATGCTATTTAATAGGGTGATCCTTCCACCATTTTAGAGGTAAGAGTTAGACCACCCCTGGAGAGTGGAATTAATCTTATCAATAACCTCATCAAATTGAGTCAGTTTGGTTCTTCCTTTGACCAGTTGAGTGCCCAGGTATTTGAAGGGAATGCTCATGCTTGAGAACCCGGTGTAATCAAGCATCCACTGTCTGACTGGTGATGGGACTCTCTTGCTAACCAGGATCTGACATTTTTCCTTATTGACTTTCAGCCCTGACACCTGTTGGAATTTTTGCAAGCAATCATGGAGATACTTGGTAGCTGACTTAGTGGCCCTAGTGAAAATAAGTATATCATCAGCATAGATAAGATGGCTAATGTCCATCTTAGCTGTATTGTGATAAGCATTAAAGCTTTTTATTTTTTCCTGACAATCAATAAATCTGGATAAGTAATCCAAGACCAGAATGAAAATAGTAGGGGAAAGAGGGTCCCCTTGTTTAAGCCCTCTAGTAGCTTTAAAGAAACCATGTGCTTTTCCATTAATGAAAACAGAATTAGCATTAACCTCCAGCCACCTTAAATGATCAGACAGAAATCCTTAGAAAAGCCCCTAGCCTCCAAGCATTCTATAATGAAATCCCAGTTCACCATATCATAAGCCTTCTTCAAGACAAGTTTGTAAATTGCATTTCCCCCTCTGCAAGGTTTCTCCAAATCCTGTAAAAGTTCCTGAGCCAGAAGTATGTTGTCCCATATGTTTCTACCTTTCACAAATGCTGCTTGGTTAGTGCTGATTAACTGAGGTAGTGCTGGCTGAAGTCTGTTAACCAGTATTTTGCTGATAATTTTGCTTATGACATTAGTAAGGCTCAGAGTTCTGTAATGGCTCCAGCTATATTTGATAGAAGTCCTAGGGATGAAAACAATGGAGGAAGCACTGAAATAATTTGGTAAAGAGTGACCTTTGAAGAAGTGTTAGAAAATATGAATTACCTCCCCCTTGATGACACCCTAGGCTTTTTTAAAAAAATCTGTTGTAAGCCCATCAGGACCTATAAATTTAGAGCTATCAATGGAATTTAAAGCTCTTTGAATCTCATCCTCCTCAGTTATTGTAGTCATGTTTATTCTAGTAGTGTACTGATTATTGTCAGTAAACAATGTTTTGTCTATATGATCTCTGTCAATGTTGTTTCCATTCATGAGATTTTGGCAGTACTGTACAACACTTTCAACAATCTTGTGCTCTTATCTGAGCCAAGTTCCATTCTGATCCTTGATGCAATGAATAGTGTTGCACTTTCTCTGGTATTTA
>JXCR01049139.1:57135-69656 GCA_002079205.1 Phalaenopsis hybrid cultivar | reverse complement strand
GAGTCACCGAGGGTTAACCTAAGGTCGTTCGATCCTATAGGAACTCATTTTCAGACCCTCTGCATGTTGGTCCTTAGCCCTTGCAACTAGAAATTGAGTGCTTGGGACCACTCGTGCGAGTTTTCACAAAAATGAGTAAAGAAGCGGTTTGAAGTTCTATGGGAGGTGGGCTCCATTACTAGTCCACTAGGATGGTCAACCAGGAACTCCTAAGGCTAGATCCTAGGTTCTAAGATTAGGAGGCTAAGACCTCACTAAAATGAGGTCAACAGTTGTTAGCAGATATAAAAGTAACCAAGGAAAGTGCTTCGAGGTACAAGACTACGTTTATGCTGATGTATCGGCTGAGGGTGTTACTCTTGAGAAGCTGAAGTTGTGCTCGACTTCAGCTGGTCTTCTGGCATGAAGACCGGAGGTTTGAGTTGCAGAGGTGGAGGATATCACATTTAAGGAAAAGNAATAAAATTTGGTTTTCCTATTATTATTTGGTTAACTCCGGAATCATTCACTTCTTAAAAGTTAAAATGGTAATATTTTTATGTGATATGAAAGATTTGGGTGGTGTAAATTTAAAAAAACAAGGTTGAGGTGTTAGATATGTAAATCCTTGGGAATTGTGTGGTATGTATGTAAATGCCACTAAAATCTAATGGAAGGAGGCAGGCTCTTACCCAAGTTATGTACCTCCGCAGGGTGAGAACCTGAAATTTCGTCTGCGGCTATGGTAGCAAATGATGATGAATGTATACACCTTCTGCCAAATTAGAATATAAATATGAATCAAAATCAATAACTAAATTATAAGCTTAAGCCGCCATAAAACAAACTATAAAAGGTGCATATGTTAGCCCATTCTCCTCTAAAAAAGATGCATCAAAGATCATTATAATCACTGAAGCTTGGGAAAATAGAACAGTATGCAGTGAAAGGAAATTCAGAGGGTCATTACTAATCGTAGGAAGATTTACATATATACCACTTAATCCCTATGTATTTACCTATCTAACACCTAAACTTCTATTTTCACATAATGCAAATCTGTAATTCACTTTTAAAGTTAAAACGGCCGTATTTTTTTATCTGATATGAGAGATTTGGGTATTATAAATGTAAAAAACTAAACTTTAAATGTTAGGTATGTAAATACATATAAGTTGGGCGGTATGTATGTAAATCTCTGCCCAACCGAACTTCAGCTTTAAATACAGTAAGATCCATAATTTCAACAACAATGACTGGCTTCGTATAAACGAAACTTCGAAGTCAAAAATATGAGAACAATTCAAATAAACTAGCAAAATCAAATGCCTAAACTAAGCAGCAATCAAAATACTGCTTAATTGGCAACATATATAGTAAAACGTGTAAATAACCATAGCTCATCTCTCTGGTGGAACATGTGGTAGCATAAAGATCAATAAGATTTACACCAAAATAATAAAATTTCCTCAGTGGGGGTTGTATTTTAACGGGGCGTCTTCCTTAAAGGAAGACCCGAATCTCTCCCAAGGATGAAGGCCGCCATTGCCCTGATTTTAGTTTCCCCTGAGTATGATATTCTTGGCTATTTTTATTACTTGACTGAGCCACATACAAACAACGAAACGTAATATGAAGCCTTGATACTTGGATTAGAATTATTAATCCTGTTGAAATTTAGAATAATTTGAAATAAAGTGGAATACTCAATTATTTCATTGATATGAACGATGGTATAAAAAACTCTTACAAGAACTCTATAATAGGAAAAATAATAAAAAGAAAATGATATGAAAGGAAATATATATCATATAATAACTCCAATAATTAATGCATATTATTAGAAGATATATGAAATAACATAAAAGAGAAAACCAAATAATCCTTAATATAAGGAAATAAATATAAAATAGGAAAGTAAATATCTCCTTATATTAAGGAAATAATTTATTCCTCATAACTTCTTATAGGAATAAATTATTTCCTATTATAATTCTTAACACTCCCCCTCAAGTTTGGAATGTATGTTAATAATTCCAAATTTGCTAAGTAGTGAAGAAAAATTGGTTGTTTGAATTGTCGAATTTGCTAGATTCAGGCTTGACTGAATTTTTAGTTTGTTTGTCATATGCTTCGGCGTAGAAAGGAAATTCAGGCTTGGTTGAATTTGTTGGATTCAGGCTTGGCTGAATTTTTAGTTTTGCAGGGAAAGAGATAACCTACAGGAAAACTGACTTTTAGTTGACTGCGATTGTCTCGTTAGCTGCAGAAAAAAACATGTAAATCACACCCAATAAATTATGTTGACAGAGAAAGCAGCAGAAGAAAGGGAGGGTGGAAATAGAGCTCCCTCTGACGCTTGGGTCAGGGAAGAAAAAATACTGCAAGAGAAGTGGTCGGCTGGAAACGCAGCTCCTCCTGTCGTTTGGGCTGGGAAGAAAAAATACCGCAGGAAAAATGACCAGCTAAAAACGCAGCTGGGTAGGGAAAAAATACTGCAGAAAAAAAGCATCGGCGATGGATTTCGCCGGCGTTGTCCGATCGACTGCAGCGATATCTCCGGCGAGATGACGATGAGGCAGGTGGCGACATCGATGGTGTCGCCATGGCTGTAGCCCCTGCTCACGACCCCCTTCTTCTCGATTTGTTCGGCTCGTGCGGACGTCGTGCGCAATGAAAGCAACGTGTTCTGTCTCGACTGAGGGGATGCTGACTATAAATTTTCTAGAGGCCAGCAGAATTGAAGATCTCGATTCAGAAAGAGTTGGTCAGCAAACAAAGCTTGCATGGAGAGAAAAAAAACGTTGTTTCAAATACCGAGATGAGTGCCCCTCCTTTCCCGCACAGATGATGGCAGGAAGGGAGTTCGACAATTTTCAAATGAGGACCAGTGGCTAGGGTTCGAAACCTTGCTCTGATACCATGTTAAATCTCACAATAATGTGAAATACTTCATATTGTTTTATTGATATGAACGAGGGTATAAATAACTCTTACAAGAATTCTATAATAGAAAAAATAATAAAAAGAAAATTATATGAAAGGAAAGATATATCATATAATATCTCTAATAATTAATTAATACTATTAGGATATATATGAAATAACATAAAATAGGAAACCAAATAATTCTTAATTTAAGGAAATAAATATAAAATAGGAAAGGAAATATCTCCTTATATTAAGGAAATAATTTATTCTTCATAACTTCTTATAGGAATAAATTATTTCCTAGTATAATTTTTAACATCTCTCTGATGGAACATGTGGTGTAAATAAAACGTGTAAATAACCATAGCTCATCTCTCTGGTGGAACATGTGGTAGCATAAAGATCAATAAAATTTACACCAAAATAATAAAATTTCCTCAGTGGGGGTTGTATTTTAACGGGGCGTTTTCCTTAAGGGAAGGCCCGAATCTCTCCCAAGGATGAAGGCCGCCATTGGCCTGATTTTAGTTTCCCCTGAGTATGATATTCTTGGCTATTCTTATTACTTGACAGAGCCACATACAAACAGCAAAACGGAATATGAAGCCTTACTTAGGATTAGAATTAGTAATCCAAATGAATATCAAAATGATCAAGGTTTATGGAGATTCCAAGTGCATTATTTACCATGTTTTGGGAACTTTCAAAGTTCTCAAGCTGAACCTCTTAGCTTATCATAAGAGAGTTATGGCATTACTAGAGCACATCCCTGATGCTACTTTAGTTATGATCTTATGCTCCCTCTACAGCAAAGTTGACGATCTACCTAAGCTTGTTAAGCAACTGTCGAGTCCTAATTGTGACCCCATGACCGTCGTGATCCAAGATCGAAACCTTCCCAGAAAGTAAAAAGTGCCATTATCGGATCAATTGCACCAACACATTCAATGCGCCGTCTCAAAAAACACGCAACAAACCATCCGAATTGCAACTCGATTGATTTCCTTTCTTAATTATGCATCCGATGGCGATGGGAAGTATACCTGGAAGTGAGTGAAGCAAAAAAGAAACCGCTCGCCGCTCTTTTGGCCTCAGCTCGGATTACAGTGCTACACCTAAAACGAAACATGATGCTGATTGCCGGAATTGGGATTGCCCCACTGCTGCAGTAGAGTTACAAATTGCGTAGTGGAATGCTTCTGCTGTAGGGTTTGAAGTAGCAGGAGTTGGAAGAACTCGCTGCTGTTTTAATGCGGGAGATTGATCGACCTATTACGAGCCCAATGAGATGAGGATGAGGGACGCTTCGAGTCCTCCGCATGCTCCGGCAGCGCCTGCAAGNGTTACAAATTGCGTAGTGGAATGCTTCTGCTGTAGGGTTTGAAGTAGCAGGAGTTGGAAGAACTCGCTGCTGGTTTAATGCGGGAGATTGATCCACCTATTTCGAGCCCATTGGAAGAACTCGCTGCTGGATGAGGGACGCTTCGAGTCCTCCGCATGCTTTGGCAGCGCCTGCAAAGAGATGAATTATAGTATACGTTATTATAATATATTAAATGTTAAAATAGGGATAATATTAATAAATTTTAAAATGGATATATTATATATTATTGAGCTATAATTTTTTAAAAAAATCATAATAAGATGATGAGCATATTTTTTTACTATTTTAATAAATAAATATTTTCATTAGATGTAGTTAAAATAACATAAATGATTTAATAATTAATCTTTTTTTTTTATAACTTATGTGTTAGAAATTTAATGATGATCGCATGAGAGATTAATGTCTTAGTAGACGAACATGTTAACAAAAGAATAATCGAAGAAGATAAGTTTTTTTTTTTTTTTTTGAGAAAATCTAAAAGGAGAAAATATCATTGGTTGTAGCCTTATTAGAATTACTCTCTATTTATTTAAAATTATAAAGATTCGCAGTTATCTCTAATTGGAGAATAAGTTTACTGAATTTTGATTGGGTTGCATATATTAGACAACAATAGTCTGAAAATAATAATTAAGTTGTAATATGTTCGCAGTACTTGACCACAATAGCTGGTAGTGGTGGTTGGTGATGATTGCATGATTAATGGCTCCAAGTTTCATTCATATATGTGAAATTAATTCTTAGTTGTCAAGATACGGTCCGAAAACTTTGAATTTACGAAGTTGGGAACAAATATCAGGATAATGAAAAATATTTTTAAACATTAGTATTATTCTGCCNGTTATTATAATATATTAAATGTTAAAATAGGGATAATATTAATAAATTTTAAAATGGAGATATTATATATTAGTGAGCTATAATTTTTTTTAAAAATCATAATAAGATGATGAGCATATTTTTTTACTATTTTAATGAATAAATATTTTCATTAGATGTAGTTAAAATAACATAAATGATTTAATAATTAATCTTTTTTTATAACTTATGTGCTAGAAATTTAATGATGGTGGAATGAGAGATTAATGTCTTAGTGTTGCACCGAAATCCAACAAATACGGTAACAAAATAATAGTTCAAGAAGATAAGTTTTTTNAGTTAAAATAACATAAATGATTTAATAATTAATCTTTTTTTATAACTTATGTGCTAGAAATTTAATGATGGTCGAATGAGAGATTAATGTCTTAGTGCTGCACCGAAATCCAACAAATACGGTAACAAAATAATAGTTGAAGAAGATAAGTTTTTAAAAAAAAAAAAAAATCTAAAAGGAAAAAATATCATTGGTCATAGTCTTATTAGAATTCCTATATATTTATTTGAAATTATAAAGATTCGCAGTTACTCCAATTGGAGAAAATAAGTTTATTGAATTTTGATTGGGTTGCATATATTAGGCAGCAATAGCCTGAAAATAATAATTAAGTTGTAATATGTTCGCAGTAGTTGACCACAACAGCTGGTAGTGGTGGTTGGTGATGATTGCATGATTAATGGCTTCAAGTTTCATTCAAATATGTGAAATTAGTTCTTAGTTGTCGCGATACTGTCCGAAAACTTTGAATTTACGAAGATGGGAACAAATAACAGGATAATGAAAAATATTTTTAAATATTAGTATTATTCTGCATTAAAATTCAACTATGAGAAAGTCATTAATCCATAAATAAATATTGTGGACAATCATTTAACTAATACATGTGATCATTCGGTGAAACAACAGCTGATACATTACCAACAAATCAACATTTAGCATGAATCTTGAGGAATGTCGAGATTGCGAGACGATAATTTTAACAAGAAATGTTCAAACCTTAAATTATTTCATAGCTCTGATTTCAACAAACTTATGATATTTTTAACAAGCTGGTCATTCACAGAAATACAAAATGTCAAACGTCTCATCATAGATCTTCAAAACAAAACAAAAAAAAAAAAAATACTGCATGAGGAAAAAAATAACACTTACAAAAAATGTAAAAAACAAAAACAATTAATATTAAATACACAATAACTAAAATAAACATGAAATATATAAAATACAAATACAATAACAGTGAATCTCTATAATAACCATCACAGTTAATAATATGATAATAACTCCAATTAGCTTCCAACTGTTGCATCTATAATTTATTCCCTCAACTATGGCGTCTCGCTAGCATCTTCCTCGTTTTTAGTACAGGTATCCAGAACATCATTTTCGACGTGTGAGAAAGAATGTCCGAGACGATACTCATATGCATCGGTAGGGACTTGTTCATGATGTGTGTCCGTCATACGGAAGTTATTGTCGTTGGGGAAGGATGTCGTTGAATATTATTGTGAAAAGTCATCGTGGCAATCACAATTTACACATGTTTTGGAAACGTATAAATTGATATAGTGTGAAGTATAACTCATTTCTTATTTCAAACAAAAAAAATCCTCTCAATGACATCGCATAAAGAGGAATGTCTTTTATTTTACATTTATTTCCTACTTATAGCGAAATTTTTTGTTCGCTCAAAGTCAAGTATGCGATATCTTCTATCAAGATAAAAGTCGAGATACTCTCGCTACAACGATTATCCAATATCAACAAAATAACATTACTCAATAAGGATCGAATGATTAATACTAAGGGAAAAAAATTATGAGAGTAGCTCGGTCTCAGCAAACTTGTGGGTGGATGTGAGAGGTTGCTTTTTTTATTCTGTGTTGCAGCTTTGAAAATTCGACTATAATGTGCACTATCCTCCCAGATGGTCAAGACAAAACTGAAGCACGTGTTGAAGCCACATACCGCGCACGACATACTGTTGCGGGGACCTACAATGGCCAATGAATGCAATATTTTCATTTTTTTATAAAGATATTTTCATTTTTTTATAAAACGTGCATCAACACATGTTCCATCAATTACTCTAATAAAATTCTGGAAATATAACAAACTGTTACGTAATTATGGTATTTATTTGAAAATTGAATGTAATAAGTACGATAAATTACCTTAAAGTATGACATGTCACACATTATATGAAATTTCTGTTAGGATCCGTTCGAAGGTAGGATATATTAGTTTTATGACTTTTAAATAAAAACTAATAAGTGCATTCAACCCTACTGAAAATTATCTAAAAACCATTTTAAATGAGCTTTGAAATCGCTCCACATATCCTCTTATTGATTCATTTTGCGATAATATGTGGACGGTTATTGTCAACACATATCGCGACGTCATTTTGAATGNTATTAGAATTCCTATATATTTATTTGAAATTATAAAGATTCGCAGTTACTCCAATTGGAGAAAATAAGTTTACTGAATTTTGCTTGGGTTGCATATATTAGGCTGCAATAGCCTGAAAATAATAATTAAGCTGTAATATGTTCGCAGTAGTTGATCACAGCAGCTGGTAATGATGGTTGGTGATGATTGCATGATTAATGGCTTCAAGTTTCATTCAAATATGTGAAATTAGTTCTTAGTTGTCACGATACGGTCTGAAAACTTTGAATTTACGAAGATGGGAACAAATAACAGGATAATGAAAAATATTTTTAAACATTAGTATTATTCTGCATTAAAATTCAACTATGAGAAAGTCATTAATCCATAAATAAAAATTGTGGACAATCATTTAACTAATACATGTGATCATTCGATGAAACAGCAACTGATACATCACCAACAAATCAACATTTAGCATGAATCTTGAGGAATGTCAAGATTTCGAGATGATATTTTTAACAAGAAATATTCAAACCTTAAATTCTTTTAGAGCTCTGATTTCAACAACTTATGATATTTTTAATAAGCGGTCATTCACAGAAATACAAAAGGTCAAACCTCTCATCATAGATCTTCAAAACACAAAAAAATAAAATAAAAGAACTCCATGAGGAAAAAAAACACTTACAAAAAGCGTAAAAAAAAAACAATCAATATTAAATACATAATGAACTAAAATAAACATTAGCTATATAAAATACAAATACAATAAACAGTGAATCTCTACAACAATCATTGCAGTCAATAATATGATAATAACTCCAATCAGCTTCCAACTATTGTATCTGTAATTTATTCCCTCAACTATGTCGTCTCGCTAACATCTTCCTCATTTTTAGTACAGGTATCCAGAACATTATTTTCGACCTGTGAGAAAGACTGTCTGAGACGGTACTTATATGCATCGATAGGGACTTGTTCATGATGTGTGCTTGTCATACGGAAGCCATTGTCATTGGAGAAGAATGTCGTTGAATATAATTGTGAAAAGTCATTGTGGCAATCACAATTTACACATGTTTTGGAAACAGATTAATTGACACAGTGCGAAGTATAACTCATTTCTTATTTCAAATCAAAAAAAAATTCTCTCAATGACACCGCATAAAGATGAATGTCTTTTATTGAACATTTATTTCCTACTTAGAGTGAAATTTTTGGCTCGCTCAAAGTCAAGTATGTGATATCTTCTATCAAGATAAAACTTGAGATACTCTCGCTGCAACGGTTATCCAATATCAACAAAATATCATTACTCAATATGGATTGAATGATTAATACTAAGGGAAAAAATTTATGAGAGTAGCTCGGTCTTAAGCAAACCTGTGGGTGGATGTGAGAGGTTGCATTTTTTTATTTTGTGCTACAGCTTTGAAAATTCTATTGTAATGTGCACTGTCCTCTCAGCTGGTCAAGACAAAACTAAAGCAGCCACATACCACGCACGACATATTGTTGCAGGGACCCACAATGGTCAATGAATGCAATATTTTTATTTTTTATAAAACGTGCATCAACACATGTTCCATCAATTACTCTAATAAAATTCTAGAAATATAACAAACTGTTACGTAATTATGATATTTATTTGAAAACTTAATGTAATAAATAAGATAAATTACCTTAAAGTATGACATATGCCACGCATTATATGAAATCTTTGTGAGGATCCGTTCGAAGATAGGATATATTTGTTTTATGACTTATGAATAAAAACTAATAAGTGCATTCAACCCTACTGAAAATTATCTAAAAATCATTTCGGATGAGTGTTGAAATCGCTCCATAGATCCTCTTATTGATTCATTTTGCGATAATATGTAGACGTTTATTGTCAGCACATCTCACACTCATTTTGAATGAGTCATGAAATTCATGATTTCTGTGTAGTTCCTTCAGCAGATCGGTGAATACCGCCCGTGTCATGCGAAACATATTACTAAATTTCATTGGGTGGCACAATGAGATTTATGTTGTCGGCATATGAGGATGCATGTAAGGGCAACACTCTATGTACATGTAAGCATACGACAAAAACAACTCTCCTTCTGCTTTTTGCTCTAGTTGTATCATGTAATTCGATATCAAAGTGGCTAACACATAAGCATCAATGAAATATCTACAATCATATAAGGTTACGAACAAAACCAACACAAGCAAATAATTTTGCAGAAGTAAATAAAAAACACAGTGAATAATAAAAAACTCTCAAGTGATATGTCCAAAGCAGTCTAAATATTTGAAACACATAAAAAAGCTCAAAACACAAAAGAATGTCCCATGGGAATCTAATTAAAAAAATGCTTCTCAAATGTCCATGTTCCTATAAAAGTATCGTAGATAAGTCATCCTAAGATCAATAGGCATCATGATGAATAACTCTCTCCAGTTCGGATCTTTTAGTAACTTCATAGAAAACAAATATGGTAGTATGACCTAAAAAATTTTTGGAGATGCATGTAGAATTTGTACAACCCGCTGGACTAAAGTTGTTTGAGATGCACTGAAGACACTGGCACATGAAGCCGTCAATTGTAATATATGACTTATAAGTAAAGCAGCTTTCATTTCCTTTTTATTTTCAACCCGAGATGCTTAGAGTGACTCGTGGACTCAAGCTCATGGAGGTCCGACCCCAAACATTCAGTGGAATCACCCGTTTGAACGTTGTCAATACACCCCCCAAACATACGATCTAATTTCTCCTCAAACTAAGGATCGATTCCACTGTGTTGATTTTTTTTTTGCAACAAACACCACCTACAAATTCATATAACATGTAATTGAATTTAAAAACAAATTAAAAATTGACCAAAATATGAGACAATAAAAAAGTGTTCACCTGAAGTTTATTTTCTCACCACTCATCTTAAGCACCAATTGCTTACTTCACCGGATCCCACACCAAGCCGGTTGATTGCTTCAATTTCTTCTAGATTTTTCAATCATTATTTAGATGATCCCATTTGTTTTTTAACTACACCCTATCGTACTCTCTGCTTATACATTCCTTGATTTTTTTTAATAATACTTTGCTAATCATCCTCGTTGAAATAGGTTGTCGCCCTATTTCCCATATCAACCTCCTTGAGGCAGATGTCGTAAAATATTAATTTTGTCTCTTCATCTCACATTGCAAAAGAACCAGTATTTTTTGTCTTAACAATTATATTACTAGTATGAAAAAAAAATTATTAACATAAATAGGAATGCCACAATATCACAAATCAAAGAAAAATCGTAATTCTGCAATATTGTCACCACGACCTCCACAACAACACATCCACACACCGACACATCAAGACACCAACACATTTACCACACCATCAGCACCATCTTCACACAATAATATCTCCATGCAAATATAACCACACACTAACCATCACCTCCACACAGACACCACTAGGCATCACACAAACACGAAAACTTCCACCAGACACCACCACCTCCACACCAACACCTCTACACGCCGACACTTCAAGACAACAACACATCCACCCACATCAGCACCGTCTCTACACGTGAACACCTCCATAGGACCACACACTAACCATCACATCCACAACCACACACCAACACCTCAACACAGACAAAACCACACATTAATCATCACATCCACAACCATGCATCAACTCCTCCACACAAACAACACCTCCACACATGACGACTCAGACACCACATAAACACCTCAAATACCACCAAAACCTCCGCACACCACCATACACCACACAACACTTTCAACCCTACCACCACCACAGACACCTCAAAACACCACCACACAGACACCTCCAATACCATCAATGCCTCCACATACCACCAAAGATAAAGATAAAACCCTTCAACACCTCCAACACCACTAACCCTCTTTCAGCCATTTCTCAAATTCTCACTTATACACCATAGGTAAGATAAAACCCCACCCCATATTTTTCGTATTGGCTACTGCATACAGAACATCTGAAACATTGCTACCATCAAATCAAACACGATCTTCCAACAATTTCTCAACATTTCATTCAAACGTCCAAACTAGAGATAAAACCCCAACCCATATCTTGCATCTACTGCAAAGTACATGCATGACACTTGAAACATTGCTATTAACAAATTAAGTACCCTCCTTCAATCATCTGTGAATTTCTTACTAAAATACCAAGGATAAAGATAAAACCCAACTCCATCAGCCACACATTCACAAAAACTGAATTCCAAATCATAAAGAGAAAGTCACAAATCGCACGATACAAAATTTCACTTCAAAATGCAAATGAGAAACCCACAAAACGCACCTGACTACCACCTCCGCACATTGTTATCAACAAATCAATCACCCTCTTTAAGCCATTTCTCAAATTCCCTCTCAAACACGAAAGGTAAAGGTAGAACCACACCCAATATTTTTCATACTGACTACTTCATACAGGGCACCTGAAACATTGCTGCCAGCAAATCAAACACCATCTTTCAACCATTTCTCAATATCTTACTCAAACATCCAAGCTAAAGATAAACCCCACCCCCTATTTTGCATAATGGGCACTCAAAACATATAAGACACATGAAACATTGCTANTCAGGTGTTGGTTGAGGGCTATGGTAGAGGCTCTGTGGAAGGGGGATTTGATGGGGCTTTTGCTTCTTTCACTCTTGTGAAGGTGTAGGACCAATCAATTTAGGATTTGGTGCTGTGTAGATGGAGATTGGGTTTTGTCCTGGTTTCGGGCAAGAGTTTGAGCTCAAAATTGGCTCTCTGTGGTGGAATTGAGAGGGGGAAATGGATTGGATTGAACTTAGGGACTCTTAGAGAAGCTCTGAGAAGGATTTGGAGGGCCCTTGGTGAAAATTTTTACCACACACTCCATGGCCGTGAGGGGTAGATTTTATAGG
>JXCR01049139.1:30852-57065 GCA_002079205.1 Phalaenopsis hybrid cultivar | reverse complement strand
CACCACAAAGAAACCTCCAATACCATCAATACCTCCACATACCACCAAAGATAAAGATAAAACCCTTCAACACCTCCAACACCAGTAACCCTCTTTCAGCCATTTCTCAAATTCCCACTTATACACCATATGCAAGATAAGACCCCACCCCATATTTTTCGTATTGGCTACTGCATACAAAACATCTGAAACACTGCTACCATCAAATCAAACATGATCTTCCATTAATTTCTCAACATTTCATTCAAACGTCCAAATTAGAGATATTTTATATTTTGCATGTACTGCAAATTACATGCATGACACTTGAAACATTGCTAACAAATTAAGCACCCTCCTTCAATCATTTGTGAATTTCTTACTAAAACACCAAGGATAAAGATAAAACCCAACTCCACCAGCCACACATTCGCAAAAACTGAATTCTAAATCATAAAGAGAAAGTAAAAAATCGCACGATACAAATTTTCACTTCAAAATGCAAATGAGAAACTCACAAAACGCATCTGACTACCACCTCCGCACATTGTTATCAACAAATCAACCATCTCTCAAATTCTCTCTCAAACACGAAAGGTAAAGATAGAACCACACCCAATATTTTTCATACAGACTACTTTATACAGGACACCGGAAACATTGCTGCCAACAAATTAAACACATTCTTTCAACCATTTCTCAATATCTTACTCAAACATCCAAGCTAAAGATAAAACCCCACCCCCTATTTTGCATAATGGGCACTCAAAACATACAAGACACATGAAACATTGCTATGAACAATTCAAGCACCCTCCTTCAACCATTTCTCCAATTGTCATTGAAACACCAAAGATAAAGATAAAACTCCATTCCATCAATCACACATTCGCAAAAACCAAATTCTAAATCATAAAGAGAAAGGAAAAAATCACAAAATCCAAATTTCAACTTCAAACCGCAAATAAGTAAGCCACAAAACACAAAGAAAGTCATTCAATCGGAAAATATAGGTGATACTGTGGTCTATGGGGGGACGAAGAGCACGGTAAACATAAGAGAGAGCTGGATATCGAGGGAAGAGGGAGAGTAGAGAGTCAACCCGTTGCCACCAGAGATCAGGGAGAAGAGTGAAAAGGATCAAGACAACCTATTGCCAAGAGAGATCCGCGAGAGAGAGAGAGAGAGAGGAATGACCGAGAGAGACGGTCTAGAGAGTCGAGGATAGAAGAAACGCGGGACGATTGAGAGAGGCGGGGGCAGAAGAAATGCAGAGGTTATTACAGTAGTAGGGATGTTAGAAAATGCAGACTTCAGAGTCCAACCCGAGGCCCGCATTAACACAAATTATTTAAAGAAACGGCATAGCAGCAGCTTCCAAACACTTCAACACAGGTTTTCATAACGCACCGTGGTGAAAATGCTGGCCCATACGAGGCCTGAAGTGCTATGCGTGAAAATAAAAACTCAAGAGCGAGATAGCAAAATCTTTGGCTGCTAGCATGCAATTCTCCCTTTTAAAAATGCATTCACAGCGAGAAGACAAGTGTGGAAGCCGGCAACTCCTCTGTCGCCATGGTTGCTCCCTGGCTCATCTTCTTCTTCTCTCTTTTCTCCCTCACCATTCTCTCTTCAGCCTCATTAACCTACGAAGATCTTCTCAAATCTGCGCGGGAACCGGAGTTCTTCACCTGGATGAGGAGCATTAGGAGGAAGATCCACCAACACCCGGAGATTGGCTTCGAAGAGTACAAGACCAGCGAGCTTATTCGATACGAGCTCGAGGCTCTCGGCATCGACTACGTGTGGCCGGTCGCCAAAACTGGAATCGTGGCTTCCATTATTGGATCCCGTGAAAACCCTCAGTTTGCTCTACGAGCAGACATGGACGCTCTTCGTGTACAGGTGTTGTTCAATTTCACTCATCCTTTGAAGCCGGAGGGCTTATGATTAGCAGTCATTTGTAGATTTGGTTGTGNCCGTGAAAACCCTCAGTTTGCTCTACGAGCAGACATGGACGCTCTTCGTGTACAGGTGTTGTTCAATTTCACGCATCCTTTGAAGCCGGAGGGCTTATGATTAGCAGTCATTTGTAGATTTGGTTGCTNTGGCTAAACCCAAAGATATTTGCCATCAAATCTTAACCATTCAGAGTTAATAATTATTAACCCTCCCACTAGCTCACCTAGCCACCTGCCCACCAGAGCTGACCTTGCAAGAAAACATCAAAATTGAGAGCCACCCCAAGCTTAAACTCCAAATTTGAACTTCCTGAGTTGGCTCATTCAAATTAGTCACTCAGCCCTCCACCTAAGCAACTCTTTGAACCCATTGGCCAGCCATGGTGGCCTCTCCTTCCTCCTCTATTTAAGCTCCACTTCTCACGCCAAAAGAGAGAGACCATCCAATTCCTTGGGAAAACTCTGGATGGTTATCGGGTTAGATTAATCGGGGACGATGATGGAGGACCGCCAATTGCTCATGTATCAAATGGATGCTCTGGATTTCGCTGGATGAATGGATGGAGCGATACAGCAGAATGCGTGATAGCTGAGTCAAGTGGCGGAGCACCGCGTGGCCTTTCGGAGTCACCGTAGGATGAGTTGGCGCTGACTGGATTAAGTAAAAAAATAGGATTTTATGGATTTATTTAATTCAAAAAACTTTAAAAATTCATAACTTTGCATAGAAAGATCCTAAAAATAAATAAAAATACTCACCTACTCAATGAAAAGAGGAGAATAATGTGGATTAAAGATACAAATTATTTCTTGAGTCTCTAATTTTTAATTAATTAAATAGTCTTTTAGGTATTTTAATTTTAATTGATTAAATATTCTCCACCATGGCTTGAAAATTTGAGGGTTCATTCCTCATGACAGATGTATGTTCCCTGATTTTTCTATGGTTAGAGAGCATCTATGAGCATGTAACTTTAATTTTCAAGATTGGATGACTATTTTGGCTTAAAATAATTATATAAATTAAAATACCACTTGAAAAATTATGAGATGACTTTTAGTAGGTTTTTTGTGGTCAGATGAGCTTTAAAAAAAATCATAATGGTTTTAATAATTTTGTATATTTTTATACTTAGTTAAATGTATATATCTTATATTAAATTATTTGAATTAAATATTATTCAAAAATTAATCAAATCAATTCCACATTATGTAGAAAAATCATGTTGACTCACTATAAAAATTTGAAGTTTTTTTTGGTTAAGTTTAAGCACTAAGAAAAATTGTATTTTTGTTCAAAAATAATTATATCAAATTAAATACACTTAGAAAATTATGAAAAGTGATTTTCCGAGTTCCTTGTGATCAGAGGCACTTAGGAAAAAGAAAAATTATTTTTGAGAAATCACTTAATAATTAAGCTATATTTTAAATTAAAAACAATTAAAACAAATTAAAAATTGCAAAAATATGAAAATAATTTAAAGTGTGTATAACTGCTTCCTAATCACTTTGGACCCATTAGAATATTTTTCCTAATTTTCCTTAGTTAAATATAAATTTTAAAGGCTAAAAATGTATCTTTCCTAATTTTTCATTAAAATAATTATAATAATTAAAATATAATTTGAAAAATCATGGAATTTTGTCTAAGTGGTCCATGATCTAGGTGAACCTCTAATAATTTTTCCATAGCCAAAAACTTTATTTTTATTAGTTAAATAAATTAAAATTGAAAATCATATTTTCTAAGTTAAAATAATTATTTAAATTAAATTAAATTTTGAAAAAAATCACATTTTTTCTCCTCTGATATTTTAATTGACCCATAAATGGGGTGCCCTAAAATTTTCAAAGTCATTTGAATCATACTTAATAAGTTATGAATTGGAAGGTCCCAGGGGCAAAATGATAATTTTAGTTTTTACCTAAGGGAAAAGTGAGTAATTTTGATCATAATGTTTTTTTTTGGATTTTTTAAACATAATGGGTTAAAAGATATAAACCAATTAGCATCCTTTTCACGATAAAGGTGTAATTGAAATTTCCTAAATTATCAAGATTTGGAAGGTAATTAAACTTAAATGATTCTAAAGTAATGAGCTTAGGTTATGAAGATGATAATTATCTTATTTTTAAGCCCACAATTGGATATGATATGATCTTTTAATAATTATATGTATCACTTAAATTAAAATTCTAATAATTGCAAATTTACCCACTTAAATTGTTAATGGCTTAATAGTGAGCTAGGCTTAATCTAAGATTATTTAACGAGGTTTAGAAAAGATAAGATGATTGACAATCAACACTTATAAACACTACAGACCCAACTTTAGTGCTAGGGACAAAATCTTTAATGACTTAAACTTGTCTTAGGGACATCCACCCATATAACTTTTAAGTAAGATATCAACTGATTAATTGAGCGCCCCACTCTTAAGATAATTAAAATATCAAGGTTCATTGAGTAATGGGGTAATATTCAAAATATAACATATTTAATTTAACCTTGCGATAATTAAAATATCAAGGTTCACTGAGTAACGGGCCAATAAAGTTACGATTCTGTAGAAAATCGTCGTGTTTTCTTGGATTGGTATGATCTTCTCTGCTTCTGGGTTTTTGTTATACCCAACTATATATAAATATAAATGAAAATTTTATAATAAGAAACTTGATTAGAAACCATAACATGCATTCTCTTGTTATGCGCACTTGATGTTTGTCACTCTCTTGCTGCCTTACAGTATGCACATAATAATTGTCCTTATTTGTTGTCCATACTGTATGCTCAATTTCTCTTATGAGTTATTTTTTAATAGATAATTGTTATTTACTGAGTTTGTTGATCAAACTCACTCATTGATATTTTGCATAACATGTTCTATTCAGCCACTAGTAGAACCGTCTCCACTGGAGCAAGCTTTTCAGTTTTAGATTTTTTATTTTGGTTTTTGTTTCAATATTTGCTCTAGTTATTATATTTTATTGTGGTGTTTGTGTAGTTGTATTATGTTATCACTTATGTTTTTATTCAGTTAATTTTCTGTTTTGAGTTCAATTGCATTAGTGAACTTTTCAGTATTAATAAAATTTACTTGTCCATTTTTTTATGCAAGTCTTTCTTTGAAAATATAAAGTATGTTTATTTTATTTCATAATGCTCTGCATTGCCTTTCAGACCCGAGGTGTGACAATTTTACTCGTATGCAGGTCATGTTAAATTATAGGAGTAGAATGAAAAAATGTTATTTTTTTTCTCCTAAAAAAGAAAACTTTTTTTTTTAATATAGAATTATTATTATTTATTTATAAATTGAGCCACGCCGAGCAGCTTCATATAAAAAGTAAAAGGATTACAAAAGAATCTCAAAGGTAAGGCCGTCAAAAGGGCTTCTTGTTCGTGAACAGCTTATGTTCGGCTCATTGAGTACCTCGTGTTTGATTTGTTTGCAAACGAATGAGCCAAACACACCCATTTTTGCTCGAAATATATAAATTACATATATAATTGATGAGTATTTTTTTTTAATAATTTAATTGACAACAAAACTACAAAAATTTATAATCAATCAATAAAATAAAGTAAAAATATATTAAATTCTTTTTAAATAATTATTTTAATATAAATAATAGCATTTAAATCTCGCCCATTCCCACAACTGCGTGGCTATGCTATCAAAACGGTTCGTTTGCGAATAACTCATGTTTAACTCGTTAAGAAAACGAGCCGAATATAAACAAATTTTTTGTTCTAGATATATGGAAGATCCAAAAATGAATAATAGTATTTTTTAATGAGCAGAACACGAGATAAGTTTGGGCTCGCACAAGCTCGACTCGTTTGCGCCCCCACTCATATACAAGTATAAAATTTATGGTCACATAAAAAAGAAAGCAAGAAATATGAATAATAATAATAAAATAGTGTAGAAGACCCGTATCCAATCGGATGAGAAGCTGATGATAGCATTTATTTGTATGTTTCATAAATTGTATTATTGTATCCAATTGCTATTTAAAATATAAGCATGGCCGCTGCGTGTCCGCCGTTGAGGATGCAACCCTAATTTTAGTGCATTAGATCCGTAATATGTTATGTGCTACGGTAGCGTTGTACGTTGATCTATTTTAAAGCTCGAATCTCCAAGCATGACCCGGCCCGGTCTCTTTCTCGGCCTGATCTTCGTCCAACCCGATAGCCTGCATTTGATCCTCCCTGGCTTCTTCCCCCCCACCCGTATAAAAATTTTCAAATCTCCTCCCGAGTTCATACCATCCCTCGCCGCAGCAAGGGCAAGAAGCAGAGAAGACGCCGTCTCTCCTTGTCGAATTCGATGATTCCACGACCATACTCCATGGATGCTCACACCCGAGCCCAGGACCTCGCATCTTCCATCCTCTCATCCTCCTCCCCTCCAGCCATCGCTTCCGTGATTGCCGCCGTGGAGTCCATCCTCTGCAAGCTCTCCCCCGATCAGTCACGTTCCTTCTTTTCCATCGCGTTCCCCGCACTCATCTGCCGACTCTTCGGCTTCGACGAATCTTCTACAAACACGATGCGCTCCACGTCGTCCTCCACCGCTTGGATTGACCAGGCCCATCTTAATCTTGACCTAGCCGTCCGCCTTTTCGCGTTGCTTTCCCCGCAGGGACCTCTCTTTTCGGCTATCTCCTCTGCCGATCGTCTTGGCCTCGTAAAGTACGTATTCCCGGCGGAGCGGCTGCCGGAGTGGATGAGGTACGCGCTGCAGAGCGAGCGCCATTACTCGATCCTCTCTGATTTGTGTCCTCTATTTAGAGGGAGGGNTCGTAAAGTACGTATTCCCGGCGGAGCGGCTGCCGGAGTGGATGAGGTACGCGCTGCAGAGCGAGCGCCATTCCTCGATCCTCTCTGATTTGTGTCCTCTATTTAGAGGGAGGTTCAAGGAGGATCCAATCCAGGGCGCTTTCCAGCTCCAGCTTAATGCTTTCGAGTACTATATATTTTGGTTTGCGTACTATCCCGTGTGTAGGGGGAGTAGTAAAGGTTCGGATGATATTTTAGCACCGAAGAGCAGGCGGAAGTCGAGGTTGGAGAGCTGGACATCTTCTCTGCCGGTTCTTGTCTATGCCAGCAGGAGGTCTGGTCATAAGACTGAAGTTAGTTTGTACCTCCGACTTTTTTATTCGTATATGTGTGCCTTTGTGCCGAAGTGTNTGTGTAGGGGGAGTAGTAAAGGTTCGGATGATATTTTAGCACCGAAGAGCAGGCGGAAGTCGAGGTTGGAGAACTGGACATCTTCTCTGCCGGCTCTTGTCTATGCCAGCAGGAGGTCTGGTCATAAGACTGAAGTTAGTTTATACCTCCGTCTTTTTTATTCGTATATGTGTGCCTTTGTGCCGAAGTGCGGATTGGGTTCTCATCAGCCATACCGCAGCTCGCTTCTGCATTATTCTTCGAGCTGCGATATTTCATTATTTGAGCAGGCTGAGTTCCTGGTCTATGCATTGATTCATTTTTGGCTAGTGGACAACGATTTTTCACCTCTTGCTTTGAATGTTTGCCGTTCCTTTGGCATTTCATTTCGGCATCGAGCATTAATAGTGGAGACACCTCCANGGTCTATGCATTGATTCATTTTTGGCTAGTGGACAACGATTTTTCACCTCTTGCTTTGAATGTTTGCCGGTCTTTTGGCATCTCATTTCGGCATCGAGCATTAATAGTGGAGACACCTCCGACTGCTGGATTGGGTGAAATGGTGAAGTTGTTTGTAAAGTATTTTAGCTCTTGTTTAGTTGTTGGTGCTGAAGGTAGTTCGAAAGTTCTGGGGTCGATTGGTACTTCTTCCACGAGGTCCATGGTTTCTTTAGAGAGCACAGTTTGTTCCTGGAACTCAGCGGTACAGAGGCCATTGTACAGGTTTCTCTTGAGGACATTCCTTTTCTGCCCCATTGGTGCATCTATGAAGAATGTGACCCAGGTTTTCTATATATGGGTATCGTACATGGTTCCTTGGAGAACTAATCCTGAAGATTTTGTTGAGTTTGCGCCACCAACTGTGTNGCCCAGTGGATTTAGGATTTGATTAGAAATTTTTAACAGAAGTATGAGATGGTTAGCATTTGCTCCCATGACATTGATTTATAATAGTTTTGAATTGAAAATGATTTGTAGCCATGAATAAAATAGATTAAGAAATAGAGAATCACTTCTGTGTTGGGTGGGAAAAAAGGCTGTATTATTGAAATTGAGTCTTAAAACATCACGGGATTATCATAATGAATTAATTCAAATGTTTCCTTTGAGTCGTTAGTTGCTGTTGGATTACTAAAATCTGTTTCAGATATATTAAATAGTTTCAAGAGGATTTAAGATAAACCTAACTCACCACTACTAGCAAAACGGGGAAAATTGCAAACTTTTTGGTGCGGGGCTCAGTGGAGGACCGGCAAGTCCTCAAGGGAGGGGGCTGCCACATCGTCCTCCCTTTTCCTTTCTTTCATCCTTTTCTCCCCCTTTCCTTTTCTTCCTTCCCATTTCTTCCTCACATTTCCTTTCTCTCCCCCTCACATTTCCTTTCTAAGCACTTTCCTATTTTAAATCATTTCCTAAAACCTAAAATTCTAATTTTATTGTCCTTCCTTATTTTAAAACCCTTTCTTAAAATCTGAAATATCTTTCTTATTTACCCCACTTATTTTAAAAAATCTGAAATCATTTTTATTCTCCTTTCTAATCATTCACATGTTTATTCTCTCTTTTTAAAAAAATCATTTTTATTCTTTTTTCAAGCTGAAGGAGGATTGACCAAATATTTTCCTATTTCTGTTGGATTACATCAGGGATCGACTTTGAGCTCATATCTTTTTGCTTTAGTTATGGATGGTCTTACTGGACATCTACAGGAGGATGTACCTTGGTGTATGCTTTTTGCTGATGATATCCTTCTCGTGGATAAAACGAGAGAAAAAGCCTAAGAAAAACTTGAATTATGGAGGTCTACATTGGAGTTTAAAGACTTTCATTTAAGTAGAACTAAAACTGAATACATTGAATGTAATTTTAGTAGTNTACAAGAGGATGTGCCTTGGTGTATGCTTTTTGCTGATGATATTCTTCTCGTGGATAAAACGAGAGAAAAAATCCAGGATAAACTTGAATTATGGAGTTCTACATTGGAGTCTAATGAACTTCGTTTAAGTAGAACTAAAAATGAATACATGGAATGTAATTTCAGTAGNTTCCCAGCTTGCTACCCCACCTTCCAACTTACCTCCCAACCGCCCAACAAACCTTTCTGCCACCATAACCTGCTGCCTCCCTCCTCCAGTTTACCTTCCAACCTCCGTTGGCCCCCCTTCTCGCATCCATACTTGCTGTCCCAAGCTTCCGGATCCACTGGGCCAACTTCCACCGCCCTTGGGTACACTTTCGAGGTGTTAAGTGTTAACTCGTGCTTTGTGTTTGTTTGTCGTTTATTTCATGTTTTGAAGAATCGTTGTAACTGATTTCAAATTCAATAATAATATTTGTGTTTCTTTTGTGGGTTGTACTTTCTCCTCCGTTATCACTTTTCTTTATCCAATTGATTTTGTAGGGAGTGGGATTTTTGGCTGTTTTCAGTTGAAGTGCCTTTACCACTGCATTCCAAATCACATTTCCGTGCACCCACTATCAAGTATGCTTCACAAAACTTACCTCGATGGTGCACCCGGACCTGAATATAGAGTCATGTTTCGATCTGACTTGCTGCCTTAGAAAAAGCAGCAATTTTTCCATAACAAACGTCAAAATTTCCCCTTCATTTACAACTAAATCTTCCCCCTCTTCTCTCACAAACGGACCCTTCTCAGCATTTTCACTTTAGCTGTCAGGTTCTCCTTCTGCCAGCTCTACCTATTGGCGATTGGGACACTCATTCGACCGGGGATCTGGCTGAAAGCTGCTAAAGCAGTAAAAAAGATCACCATTTACTTATTTACATATCTAACACCTAAACTTTGCTTTTTACATTTATGCAACCCAAATCTTTCATATCACATAAAAATACTACCATTTTAAAAAGTGAAATCCAGCTTTTCATGCATAGGTAAAGTGGTATGTATGCAAAAATTGAAGTTCAGGTGTTAGATATATAAATATATAAGAATTGAGTGGTATGCCTGTAAATATTCTAGTTTTTTAATCATATTGTTGGGTTCACATGCTACAAACTGACGTTCAAAAGATTCAAATTTTATGGGGCTTAGAACGTCTAAAACTTGTCATATGGTATGCCAATTTGATTGGCATGAAAATAGATTAAGCAATGATGATAGAAGATAAAATAATGCTCTACTATGCAAAGTTTGGAATCTTTTATTTACTTTGCATAAGATGGATTTATTGATGTGTATATAACCGACTCTAAAACATGGTTAAAGTAAGGAAAGCCATTTGAATGCTGTGGGTGTACCATTTTGATGTTAGTTGAAGATTGAATTTTATTTAAAACAGCGAAAGTACTTATGGGGTCCAGGTCGGTGTTAGCGGCTATCTCTTTGATTCACAGTTTTGTCAACTGCTTTTCTTTTTTNAAGTCTCACAAATTTATTTTCTTCTTCAAACATTGTTGGTCCTTTGATGCTATCTCCAATGAGCTTTTGTTGGGACTTCACCATCTCACCACAAATGCCTTCTTGAGAGCTCTCACTATGAATTTCATCCCATCTCACTGTGCATACCTTTATTAGGAGCCCACATTTTAATTTTTTGCACTCCCAATGTATTCTCTAACAAGCTTTAATTGCGAATTCCTACATTAGTGCCCTTCCCAGCTAGTTTCTGTAGCAACTTTCTCTCTTCTTTTTTGAGGATTTCACAAATTTGGAGGAGGAACTCAAGCTCATAAGTCGTGCATGAGCTTTCAATTGACTCAATGATTCAAGCTGACTCAATGATTCAAGCTCGAGAGCTCGAGTTCGAGCCTATCATGTGATATGCATGCTAACCTCAAGTTTTCTATGACTCGAGTTTGGTTTGATTTGTGTACACTATTAATATAGATATTTTTTCAAGACAATATACAATTTTTCATGGTCATTATGGAGAGGTTCTATTGTCACTCCAAGTCTTCTAAAAAGCTTAAAACTGGAAATTGCTTAAATTATTCACAATTTTGGTTGACTATATTTCTAGTTCCACGTTAAACTTAAAATTGATTTTGGGATTTCTCTGATATGCATGAATATAGTTTGAGTCTATAGGAAATGTTTATATAAGATATGTATATATAATAATTGAAATTTTAATAATAAAAAAGAAATCCTATCGGTGGGATCAAATGACCGTCTTGACAGTTTCACTTAAGGAGGCTCACTTGTTGTACAATCGTGGAAGAATCGAGATAGTATGTGTTTATGTGTGTGTGAGATAGAGGTAGAGAGAGAGAGAGTGTGTGTGTGTTGGCGACTGTGAGAAGGGATCTTTGTGCGTGCCCTAACCAATCGGTGGAGGAGAAGGAAAAGGGAAGAAGAAGAAAGAGGTCACGACTTACGTGCATGGGAGGCTTCCTTTTATAAAATTTCATTTAGTGTATTTTGTGGTTTCTTGGTGCCTCTTTTATAAATTGGAAGTTATGAAAATTTGTGGAAAAGTAAATGAATTGTTTATATCGTCTGACCATGACTTGGTTAATTCTAAGCTATCAAACTGAGTCGTGACAAGAGTGATATTAAAGAAATTATGTGGGATCATTATAAAAAAAATGTTATTAACTTTATTAAATTAATTCATAAATAAGATTAATGAATTGTTAAATTGTGTATAATTATAAATTTTCTTATGTTATTTCAAAAAAATGAAAAATCAAGGGCAAGAAGTTACAGATAATGTGGTAGAAATTGACACACCTCCAAATATTTTCATGAACGCATATGTATTTTTTGAGAGGATGGCTGCAGTGACTGAGTTGATTAAGAACTCTCAGACTCAGACCAGTTTTAGTGGGGGGAGGCTAGATGGACAAGTCTTTTAAGTTATTTAAGGATATGAGATCGCCTTTCTTTTTTGAAGGAGGAAACCCGGTGGATGTTGAGAACTGGCTGCTAAAAGTGGAAAAGATTCTCGTTGGGTTATCTTATCTACTAGAGAGAAGTGTTGCACTTGTCATTTTTTCCGTAGATGGAAGAACAGAGAGATAGTGGTGAGGATAGTTGCAGGAGAAATTTGGGGGTTGAGCCAGCTACATGATACAATAGAACAAGTTTGTGAATATTTTGAGAGACTCGTTCTTACCACTTTTAGCTAGATGGAAAATGTAGGATAAATTGATTAGACAAGTGCATGGAGATCAATCTATTATGCAATATGAAGCTGAATTCATTATGCTTTCAAAGTAGCATCCCAGTTGATTCAAAATGCATAGGAGAAGTGCCACAAGTTTTTTGACATCGACTGAAGGATATGATTAGACAACCATTAATTTTTCTTGGGATTGGTGATTATTCTGTTTTTATAGAGAGGGTCAGGAGGATTGAGCTAGATTTAAAAACTACCCAGATGCAGAGAAACTTTTAGAAGAGAAATTCAGAAGGATTCAGGTTTCCTCAAGGCTCGCAGGGCAAACGATCCGTCCAATAAGGAAAAATAGGTTCTAAAAATTCCAAATTCAGCAATCGACATCTGTATTGAAGTTAGGAAGTGTGAGAAATTTGGGAGTTTTCATAAAGGTGAGTGTTTTTTTGGATCCAAACTTATGCTGATTGGTGGGAAAACATTAGAGTTAATAAATTTTTACTTTTTTAAATTTATAAACTTGCCAAACAAAGAAAAAATAAAATCAAAGATTTAATGCAAGTAAAGTGTATTAATTATTCAAGATAAAAATGAAAAAGTGTTTTTTCTAGAGGAAGATATTCAACATAGGTGGGCGGGCTATTTTAATAAACTTTTCAATCAATTTTCTGAAAATACGATTGACTTTAGTGATTTTAATAAGATTACTAATAAAAAAATATTTTATTTTATTGTTGCATTAATAAAAAAGAAGTTGAGGAGGCTTTAAAGAAAAGGAATGATAGAAAATCAGTAAGACTTGATGATATTCTAATTGAAGCGTGAAAATATTTGGGAGATTTGGGAGCTTCTTAGCGTACTAAACTCTTTAATATTATTTTAAAAATAATAAAGATGCCCAAGGAATGGAGGAATAATATTTTGGTCCCTATTTGAAGAATAAAAGGGATGCACAAGAGTCTGGAATATAGAGGAATTAAGTTGATGTGTTATACTTTAAAATTATGGGAGATGATAATTGAGCATAGGTTAAGACATGATACAAATATTTCTTATAATCAATTTGGATTTATGTTGGCCAAGTCTACTATGTAAGCTATACATTTTTTGAGAGGTTTGATGGAATGTACATAGAGAATAAGGAGGATCTAAATATGAATTTTATTGATTTAGAAAAAAAGCTTACAATAGGTTCCAAGAGAAGTCATTTGGGGAGTTTTAAAGAAGAAAGGTGATATTCAAGTTATTAAAGATATGTATAATAGAGCTATTATTTGTGTTCAAACAAAAGGAGGATTGACTAAGTGTTTTCCTATTTCAGTTGGATTACTTCAGGATCAGCTTTAAGCCCATATCTTTTTGTTATGGATGCTCTTGCTGGACATTTATAGGAGCATGTACCTTGGTGTATGCTTTTTCCTAAAGATATCCTTGTGGATAAGACTAGAGAAAGGGTTCTAGAAAAAAACTTGAATTATGGAGGTCTACATTGGACTCTAAAAACTTTCGTTTGAGTAGATCTAAAACTGAATACATGGAATGTAATTTTAGTAGTGGTCGCTCCAGTGACAAGGTTGTAATTATAGGTGATCAAATCATTAAAATGTGTGATCGTTTTAGATAGCTTGGGTCTATTGTTTAGAGCAATGGTGATATAGATGGGGATGTTATTAGTAGAATTCAAGTTGGTTGGTTGGTTGAAGAGAAGGAATGCATCGGGCCTATTGTGTGATAGAAAAGTACCGCTCATACTGTAAGGAAAATTTTATAAGGTGGTGGTGATGCGTGCAATGCTCTATGGCGCAAAATTTTGGCCTTTAAAAGAGAAGCATAAACAAAGTTAAGTGCTGCTAAGATGAGAATACTTAGGTGAATGAGTAGATTGACACTTAGATACAAAATGTGAAATGAATATATCCATGATTGGTTTGGTGTAGCTTTAGTAACAGACAAGATTAGAGGAAGTCGTCTTAGATGGTTTGGTCACATTAAATGCCGACAATTTGACAATCCTTTAAGGAGAGTAGATGCTTTAGATTAAACCTATGTTAAGAAAGGCAGGGATACACCTAAAAAGACTTGGGCAAATTGTATGAAAAATAATCAATTTGGGTTTATGTCGGGCAGGTCTACTATGGAAGCTATACATTTATTGAGGGGTTTGATGGAGAAGTTCAGAGATAATAAGGAGAATCTACCTTTGATTTTTATTGATTTAGAAAAAACTTACGATAAGGTTCCAAGAGATATCCTTTGGAGAGTTCTCGAGAAGAAATGTGTTGATATGACTTATATTCAAGTCATTAAAGATATGTATACTAGAGCTGTTACTTGTGTTCAAACTGAAGGAGGATTGACAAAATATTTTCCTATTTCTATTGGTTTACATTAGGGATCGACTTTAAGCCCATATCTTTTTGCTTTAGTTATGGATGGTCTTACTGGACATCTACAAGAGGATGTACCTTGGTGTATGCTTTTTGCTGATGATGTTCTTCTCGTGGATAAATTGAGAGAAAAAGCCCAGGAAAAACTTGCATTATGGAGGTCTACATTGGAGTTTAAAGGCCTTCGTTTAAGTAGAACTAAAACAGAATACATGGAATGTAATTTTAGTAGTGACAGAAGTGTGACTTTGGGTGATCAAATTATTAGNGTTGATATGACTTATATTCAAGTCATTAAAGATATGCATACTAGAGCTGTTACTTGTGTTCAAACTGAAGGAAGATTAACCAAATATTTTCTNAAAGACTTTCATTTAAGTAGAACTAAAACTGAATACATGGAATGTAATTTTAGTAGTAGTAGCTCTAGTGGTGGGTGATCAAATTATTAAAAGGTGCGAACGATTTAGATATCTTGGGTCTGTTGTTCAAAGTGATGGTGATATAGATGGGGATTTTAATAATAGAATTCAAGTTGGTTGGTTGATGTGGAGGAATGCTTCAGGCCTTTTGTGTGATAGAAAAGTACCGCTTAGACTGAAAGAAAAATTTTATAAGACGGCNTGATATCCTTCTCGTGGATAAAACGAGAGAAAAAATCCAGGAAAAACTTGAATTATGGAGGTCTACATTGGAATCTACAGGCCTTCATTTAAGTAGAACTAAAACTGAATACATGGAATGTAATTTTAGTAGTAATAGCTATAGTGCGATGCTGATGACATCCTTCTCGTGGATAAAACGAGAGAAAAAGTCCAGGAAAAACTTGAATTATGAGGTCTACATTGGACTCGTGGATAAGACGAGAGAAAAAGCCCAAGAAAAACTTGAATTATGGAGGTCTACATTGGATTCTAAGGTCTTCATTTGAGTAGAACTAAAACTGAAGACATGGAATGTAATTTTAGTAGTGGTAGCTCTAGTGACAGAAGTGTAACTTTGGGTGATTAAATTATTAAAAGTTGTGAACGATTTAGATATCTCGAGTATGTTGTTCAAAGCAATGGATATCTCGGGTCTGTTGTTCAAAGCGATGGTGATATAGATGGGGATGTTAATAGTAGAATTCAAGTTGGTTGGTTGAAGTGGAGGAATGCTTCAGGCCTTTTGTGTGATAGAAAAGTTCCGCTTAGACCAAAAAGAAAATTTTATAAGACGGTGGTGAAACCTGCAATGCTCTATGGCGCTGAATGTCGGCCTTTAAAAGAGAAGTATAATACTAAGTTGAGTGTTGCCGAGATGAGAATGATTAGGTGGATGAGTGGCTTTACACTTAGAGACAAAATGTGAAATGAATTTATCCGTGATAGGGTTGCGGTAGCTCCTGTGACGGACAAAATTAGAGAAAGTCGTCTTAGATGGTTTGGTCACATTAAACTTCGACCATCTGATGAACCGATTAGGAGAGTAGATGTTTTATATTCAACTTGTGTTATAAAAGGTAGAGGTAGACCTAGGAAGACTCGGGCTTATTGTATAAAAACTGATCTCAATTTACTAGAACTAAATGGAAATATGAAACTAAATAGGACGCAATGGAGAAAAATGATTCATGTAGCCGACCCCACGTAGTGGGATTTAGGCTTTATTGTTGTTGTTGTTTCTTATTTTGAAAGTCTTCAAAAAATCTAAAATACTTCCTAAAATAGGTCAAGTCTTTTTATAAATAGGAGGTGATGCATTTAGAGGCAGGGGTCTGTTTTTATTATTTGAAATTAGATGTTATCCTTGGTATTTTCCCTTCGAGGGTTGTATTCGACTTCGAGATAGTGCTCCGGCTGTCACTCGTTTGAGGTAGTGATCTTCTCCAAGGGTCCTGGTGGTGCTCCGACTGTAGCTAGACCCCGACAAGATATTTATCTATCCTTACACCTTTCCTGCTACTGTCCACCCACTTCCCAATCCTACAACAGGCCACCGTACCTCTTCGCCAACAATTGTCGGCTGCTGTCCTTCCTCCAGCCTGCTGTTAACCTTCTCCCGGCAAGGTCATAGCTCCCCATACTCCATCCCAACTCTCAGCCGCCTTTCCTGAACAACCCAATCTTACTGTCCACCTGCCCAAAATTTCTCCCAACACTCATCCGACTCACTTCCAATAGGCTATCTTACTGTCCAGGCCTTTCCCATCACTGACAGCTCTTCCTCGCTCGCTGTCTACCCTCCGAAAGTGTCGACTAACGTTTCCCTACTGCCCCACCTTCCNCTCAGCCGCCTTTCCTGAACAACCCAATCTTACTGTCCACCTGCCCAAAATTTCTCCCAACACTCATCCGACCCACTTCCAATAGGCTACCTTACTGTTCAGGCCTTTCCCATCACTGGCAGCTCTTCCTCGCTCGCTGTCTACCCTCCGAAACTACCGACTAACGTTTCCCTACTGCCCCATCTTCTCAGCTTGCTACCCCACCTTCCAACTTACCTCCCAACCGCCCAACAAACCTTTCTGCCACCATAACCTGTTGCCTCCCTCCTCCAGTTCACCTTCCAACCTCCGTTGGCCCCCTTCTCGCATCCATACTTGCTGTCCCAAGCTTCCGGATCCACTGGGCCAACCTCCACCGCCCTTGGGTACACTTTCGAGGTGTTAAGTGTTAACTCGTGCTTTGTGTTTGTTTGTCGTTTATTTCATGTTTTGAAGAATCGTTGTAACTGATTTCAAATTCAATAATAATATTTGTGTTTCTTTTGTGGTTTGTACTTTCTCCTCCGTTATCACTTTTTTTTATCCAACTGATTTTGTAGGGAGTGGGATTTTTGGCTGTTTTCAGTTGAAGTGCCTTTACCACTGCATTCAAAATCACATTTCCGTGCACCCACTATCAAGTATGCTTCACAAAACTTACCTCGATGGTGCACCCGGACCTGAATATAGAGTCATGTTTCGATCTGACTTGCTGCCTTAGAGAAAGCAGCATTTTTTCCATAATAAACGTCAAAATTTCCCCTTCATTTACAAGTAAATCTTTCCCCTCTTCTCTCACAAACGGACCCTTCTCAGCATTTTCACTTTAGCTGTCAGGTTCTCCTTCTGCCAGCTCTACCTATTGGCGATTGGGACACTCATTCGACCGGTGATCTAGCTGAAAGCTGCTAAAGCAGTAAAAAAGATCACCATTTACTTATTTACGTATCTAACACCTAAACTTTGCTTTTTACATCTTTTATATCACATAAAAATACTACCATTTTAAAAAGTGAAATCCAGCTTTTCATGCATAGGTAAAGTGGTATGTATGCAAAAATTGAAGTTCAGGTGTTAGATATGTAAATATATAAGAATTGAGTGGTATGCCTGTAGATCTTCTAGTTTTTTATTCATATTGTTGGGTTCACATGCTACAAACTGACGTTTAAAATATTCAAATTTTATGGGGCTTAGAACGTCTAGAACTTCTCATATGGTATGCCAATTTGATTGGCATGAAAATAGATTAAGCAATGATGATAGAAGATAAAATAATGCTCTACTATGCAAAGTTTGGAATCTTTTATTTACTTTGCATAAGATGGATTTATTGATGTGTATATAACCGACTCTAAAACATGGTTAAAGTAAGGTAAGCCATTTGAATGCTGTGGGTGTACCATTTTGATGTTAGTTGAAGATTGAATTTTATTTAAGACAGCGAAAGTACTTGTGGGGTCCAGGTCGGTGTTAGCGGCTATCTCTTTGATCCACAGTTTTGCCAACTGCTTTGCTTTTCCCCCCACCTGAATTTGAAGCTGTACGGCGGCACCACAGTGCAAGGGAAGTGTGGGTTTGTTGGGCTGGTCCTTCGATACCATCCAGGACTGATTCAATAGCTGGTTTTCTGCTGCTAGCTAATCTTGAAGTTCTGTTTGTTTGAATTTAGGCCATGGTAAGCATAATTTACTGCTTGGGATGATGACCAAATTGCAATCGTCTCCAACTTATCTTGTATAGCCTCTTTCAATCCTCTAATGTATCGAGCCACAATTTGTTGATTGGATTCATGGAGCTCATTTCTTGCACTATGACGATAGAGTTCTTCAGTATAGGCACTAATTGTGTGGTTAACTTGTGCATCTCTGTTAAATTGAACATACAAGATTTTTTCGTAGTCTAATGGCAAAAAATGATTCTGTAGCAGCGGCTTCATTCTAGCCTAGCTTTCTATGGGTCATCGCCCTTCTTTCCTACGGGATTGAACCAATTGTTGCCACCATACTCCAGCTCATCCTTGAGTCTACAAGAGACAAATCGTACTCGTTTTTCAGTAGCCACATCCATGCACTCAAAAAAGGCCTCAACAGCTCGCTCCCAATTCAAATAGTATTTAATTTGTAAATGGCCATCAAAGTAAGGGATATCAATTTTCACCTTGAATTCACTATAAATACGATCATAGGTTGGGCGAATGAGGTTGGGAATTTCTTCAGGCATATTGTCTTCATCAGAATCAGAATTCGTAAAGTTAGTCCGCCTTCTGTGAGTGGCTAATCATCTTGGTCTTGTTGTTTTAAACTGGTTGCTGTATCAAATCATGGAGTGAACTGTTGATCTCGATTCCCTATTTTGGTATTGTCTGTCATTGGTGTGTGCCAAGACCTCCAGTGGGGTCAGTCTCACCTTTGTGCGAAGTGCTGTAAGTCAATGGACAAACCCTCAACCTTTTGTTCCAGGTTGATTTGAGCATCGCGTAAGGACTCCAAGCTATGATTGCTGTCGAGCGCCTGAGACTTGCCGCTGCCTGCCATGATTGTCTTTGCCAATCTGATGCAGCCTGGCACCAACAAAACCCTTTGAAAACAAAGAACGACAAAAAAGGATGGAGAAACCCAGCAGAACCTGCCGGTATCAAAATGGTAGTAATAAGAAATTCATTTTCATAGTCTTGCACCGTACTCTGGCCACCGTATAAGGCAGCCACTACAACTAATTATGTGACTTGGACCACTCTAAACTCTAACATAAACCAAAGTAACTCACTAATACTACTATTGCAGAGAAAATTACAAACTAAACTATTGCATCAAGGATATAATCTGCATCACATGGAGTGGGAGGAACGGGGGGATGGCCTTTTCGTGTGTAGCCTTGGAAGCGAGGAGGAGCGGGGATACCCGAAAGAGAGAGAGAGAGAGAGGCACATACATATTTATATTTACATTTAAAACCGAGGGCTGGTATGACACTCACTCACAACATGAGTTATGGGAAAAAGGTTTTGACTTCATGTAAGTATCTGCATTTGGACAAAATGTATATTCTTTATTGAAATTTTGAAATTTCAGATGTGTCGACAAATTCCGTAGTACTAATGGACAACTTTTAATTCGTTTCAGTGACAATAGAGGTGTTTGAACCCAACACATCTGACACCGCATCCACAGTCTATTGTTTTTGTTATGCTCGATCAAATTGCTAATGAAAATGACTATAATTTGAAATTTAAATACCTCAGACGCTTTGGCGTAGTTTGTTTTTCAAATAAATGTTGTTTGGGCCTTTTTCGGCAAAAAATGTTCACCATTTTTATGATTTGTCGTATCGACTGAAGCGCTTTTTCTTTGATTATCTCGATACTCCAGATGCATCAACAAAAGCCATTTCCTGAATCGGCAATATTTAAACACTTCTTGTAATCGACGCATCCCAGATCAACTTGTACAATATTGTGTCCGTCACCCATTATTTTAGCCATATTTGCTTGAGTCGGCTTATAGAGCAGGCAATATGGTCAACAAAGGAAATTTTCATAAAAAAATGTAATTAGTTTTGCTATATTATATGAATTTGTCTAGATGAATTCTTTTCAACTAATTAAGATTATCACATGCTAGAAGTCATTTATGCTAATATGATTGCTAGTTTTTCACTCTCATTATAGCTCTGCAAGCCTAAACAATGTGATGATTTAAGGAAAACCATTGGATCTCATCTAGGTGTAAATCCCTCTAGTTGAATAAAATTAATATTTATCCACCTCCATTTAGAATGATGAGGCCATGTTTGAGGGCTCCACGTTCAATACCACACATTTTAGATAGAAGTGCAACAAATTGAGCAATGTTAGGGCTAGGGGTGTAAACGAGTTGATTTGAGTTTGGGTCACCTTCAATCTTAAGCTCGAGCTTAATCCTATGAGTTTGAGCCGACTTATTTATTATAAAAGAGAGAAAATAATAATAATTCAAGCTAATATTATAATAAAATGATAAATAGAAGGAGCATTAATGAGATAGTTAATAAGAAATCACTTGATATAAAATATAAATATTTGTTTTTATATATTTTCAATAATTTAAAGATGAAATTTTGAATATTAATATATTTTGAGTATATTTTATATTAATTATTTTTTAAACAAGCTGGCTCTGGCTTAAGCTTGGCTTGTTAGCTTATCAAGCTCAATTCATCAGCTTGTGTTAGCTTGGCTCAGTTACAGTCCCAGCTTGGGCTAACATCTTGGAGCTATTATATCTTGAATCATATTATCTTTAGGCAGGGTTAGCACAAGCTTCTATGTATCAATTGCGATGTTGTTAGCTATTCGTCTCACCTCTTCTTTGATGAGCATAACATTCATCCTTTTCTTTGTAGGAAGATCAACATCTCAATTCTTATGTATTTACATATGTAACACCTAAACATCAATTTTTAGCTGCCTTATGCATGAAAAAGATTTATTTCATTTTTTAACAGTTAAAATAGTGATATTTTTTATGTGATGAAAAATTTTGGGGTTATAAATTTAAAAAGTAAAGTTTAGCTGCTAGATATGTAAATACGTAAGAATTGAGTGGTATCTATGTAAATGTCCATTTTTTGTATTTGAAACGAGCTTTAGTGCACTTCATTATTTGGTTTTTCCAGCTTTACTGTTTCTCTGGGATTATATAAATGGTTTGAATTTTGAATCATGGAACATGTAATTACTCTAATTTTATGTCATTTCAAGGAGCTTGCTGATTTGGAATATAAGAGCCAGCTTGATGGGAAAATGCATGCCTGTGGACATGATGCTCATGTTGCGATGCTTCTTGGTGCAGCTAATTTGCTTCAACGTCTGAAGAGCAATCTAAAGGTATATTCAAAATTATTTTGGGGCATTTGCATACATATCACCCAATTTTCTATGCACATATGTAACCCCTAAACTTTACTTTTTAGCATTTATACCAACCAAATCTTTCATATCACATAAAAACTGCCACCATTTTAACTTTTAAAAAGTGAAATACACATTTTCATGCTCAGGTAAGGTGGCATANTCTTTTGTGTCCATGTTGACCATACTCTTCCAACTGGTTCTATTTCTTCTAGTGCTGGAACTCTTCTTGGGTCCGCAGATACCTTTGAGGTAGTTATTAAAGGGAAAGGCGGCCATGCTGCTGCACTGCACAGAACTGCAGATCCAGTTTTGGCTGCTTGTTCTGCCATTCTTAGCCTTCAACAGCTTATATCTCGAGAAACCGATCCTCTTGAGAGCAGAGTAAGCTTATTCATTGCCTCTGGGTAACTATGTCTTTTAATTACTGATCAATTGCATTAGCCAATTGAATCTTATTATATGATTTAAATCTATATTTTTCTAAAGTTATTTGTGTTGTCAAAAAAGGTTGTTGTTCGTGAGCAGATCGTGTTCAGCTCATATCTTTCGTTAAGCAAGCATGCCGAACATGAAAAAAAAATTTTAGCTTGATTTATAAATGAATAAACTTTTGTTCATTGCTTGTTTTGGCTTAAATGAATAAATAATTAATATTATTGTAACATTTTTATGTTTTATTTAAAAAAGCTAAAATTTATTATTTCTTAATTCATTTGAGTTAATTTCGAGCTGAATACAAGCTATAACGAACAAAACAATTTGAATCGAGTCGAACACATGCTATTCACGAGTCATTTCAAACCTGAGCCTATTTTAAACTAAAATTTTTTTGAATGTCCTGAACACAAACAAGTACCGGGCTAGCTCAAGCTCAGCTTGTTTGCACCTCTAAAAACTAATGCTTTATTTTCTTGATCAAACGTACAACATTGGTAAAGAAAAATGCTTCCTTTTTAAATATGGTTTCGAGTTATGTTTACATCTCATGTCGGTGTTCACGTTTCTTAGATTCCATCCAACCTTAACCAACAACTAGGCTTGGATTGTTGTGAGGAATAATCATCTTTTCAACTCGTAGTTAGAATCCAATTTAAATTGCCTTGGTATGCTTGTGAAGTAATATTCACATAGAAACTTAAGCCCATGAGCCAACACAATCTTGGCATTTACATGCATACCACCTAATTCCTATTCATTTATATATCTAACATCCAAACTTTATTTTTGACATTTTTGCCACCTAAATCTACCATCATTTTAACTTTTAAAAAGTGAAATACACCTTTTCTTGCATGGTTAAGGTGGTATGTATGTAAAAATTGAAGTTTAGGTGTAAGATATGTAAATACATATGAATTGAGCGGTATCTATGTAAATCTTCCTTTCTTTTTAATGTTAATTGAGAGTGATCATAACATTTTTTTCTCTCAATCTGCAGATAATTACAGTTGGTTTCATGAAAGGTGGAGAAGCACACAATATCATTCCAGAATCCGTCACCTTTGGTGGAACCTTCAGGAGCATGGATACTGAAGGTCTCTATATTCTTAAACAACGGATCCGTGAGGTACTTCTTAAAATTCTCTTCTCCAATACAAAATAGCCTTAACTTTCTTTTCAACACTTAACCTATATTTGTTCTTCATTCATTTAAAATTCATTGTCAAAGTGACCAAAGTTGAATTCAGAACAAATCAAATTGAACCATTTTTTTTTTTAATTTTCAATTTGGATCCAGAGGAGTTAGAAATGCAAAAAAATTGGATTTGTTAGATTAGTACTCTATTTCTTACGAGTAAAAAAAGAAATGGAAATTCACATAAGTTGCACAGAATTCCTATGTATTTTTATATCCCAACCCAATATTTCATACTTTTATACATAGCATTTTGGTGCTTTAAACCTATGCATGAAAGATGTATTTCACTTAGAAAAACTGGTAATAGCACTATTTTTTATGTGATATTAAAGATTCAAGTGCTATGTGAGAATATGAATGTTTAGGTGTGAGATATGTAAATAACATAAGAANGAATATGTATATAAATGTGTGTGCACGTCTTTTTACATTAGAAAATAGGAGCATTTACATTCATACCACACAGTTTCCATGCATTTACATATCCAACGCTTAAGCTTTGATTTTTATATTTATAACACTTCNGAATATGTATATAAATGTGTGTGCACGTCTTTTTACATTAGAAAATAGGAGCATTTACATTCATACCACACAATTTCCATGTATTTACATATCCAACGCTTAAGCTTTGATTTTTATATTTATAACACTTAAAATTTTTATATCACATCAAAAATATCATAATTGCTATCTTTTAATAACTGAAATACCTCTTTCCTTGCACGGGTAAAGTGTCATAAATATAAAACAAATAAAACTGAAAGTTTGTGTTAGATATGTAAAGACATAGGAATTGAATTTTATATATATTCTATATAAATCTTCCTAAAAAATATGTGCATATTTTATGATCAAGCTTATTTTGGGGTTGAATCGGATTTATTCGGATTAAGCCATCTTTCTNAAAGTGTCATAAATATAAAACAAATAAAACTGAAAGTTTGTGTTAGATATGTAAAGACATAGGAATTGAATTGTATATATATTCTATGTAAATCTTCCTAAAAAATATGTGCATATTTTATAATCAAGCTTATTTTGGGGTTGAATCGGATTTATTCGGATTAAGCCATCTTTCAGTTCAAGCATATCAAATTCTATTTTAAATCGATTAAACTTTAGGCTATTATCAAGCAAGTTTCAAGTTTTAAACATAATTACCATCCTAAATTGATCACATTAAGCACCAATTAGTAACCAATTGCCATTGTAAAACTAGAATCAATCACACCTCTTGCAACGCATGAGTGCATTTAGATAGCTCAATATCCATGTTCTCTGTGCTTTGGGATGCTGAGGGCTCTTCGATACGAACCGTTTCTTGGATCTCAATAATAGGCACTTTGTTGATTTTGATAACTCCAGAAAATAGGTGGGGGAGGATTAGAAAANACTAGAATCAATCACACCTCTTGCAACGCATGAGTGCATTTAGATAGCTCAATATCCATGTTCTCTGTGCTTCGGGATGCTGAGGGCTCTTCGATACGAACCCGTTTCTTGGATCTCAATAATAGGCACTTCGTTAATTTTGATAACTCCAGAAAATAGGTGGGGGAGGGGAAACTCAGATTGAGAAGAATAAATGACAGCCTGAGAAAACAGTGAAAGGGGAGAAAGAAGAAGAAAAAAACACAGAACATGAGAAGAACTAAACCACATTTTCATTCCATTCCCATTATATATTCTAATTTCTCTGTTGTTCTTCTTATTCCTTTTTGAAGGGCACCATAAAGCTTGTTTTCCAACCCGGTGAAGAAGGCTATGCAGGTGCCAATCATATGCTGGAAGAAGGTGCTTTGGATGATGTAGAGGCCATCTTTTGTGTCCATGTTGACCATACTCTTCCAACTGGTTCTATTTCTTCTAGTGCTGGAACTCTTCTTGGGTCTGCAGATACCTTTGAGGTAGTTATTAAAGGGAAAGGCGGCCATGCTGCTGCACCGCACAGAACTGCAGATCCAGTTTTGGCTGCTTGTTCTGCCATTCTTAGCCTTCAACAGCTTATATCTCGAGAAACCGATCCTCTTGAGAGCAGGGTAAGCTTATTCATTGCCTCTGGGTAACTATGTCTTTTAATTATTGATCAATTGCATTAGCCAATTGAATCTTATTATATGATTTAAATCTATATTTTTCTAAAGTTATTTGGGTTGTCAAAAAAGGAACAGTTCGTGAGCAGATCGTGTTCAGTTCATATCTTTCGTTAAGCAAGCAAGCCGAACATGAAAAAAAAATTTTAGCTTGATTTATAAATGAATCGAATATGAATAAACTTTTGTTCAATGCTTGTTTTGGCTTGAATGAATTAAATAATTAATATTATTGTAACATTTTTATGTTTTATTTAAAAAAGCTAAAATTTATTATTTCTTAATTCATTTGAGTTAATTTCGAGTTGAATACGAGCTAAAACGAACAAAACAATTTGAATCGAGTCGAACACATGCTATTCACGAGTCATTTCAAACCCAAGCCTATTTTAAACTAAAATTTTTTTGAATGTTCTGAACACAAACAAGTACCGGGCTAGCTCAAGCTCAGCTTGTTTGCACCTCTAAAAACTAATGCTTTATTTTCTTGATCAAACGTACAACATTGGTAAAGAAAAATGCTTCCTTTTTAAATTTTGTTTCGAGTTATGTTTACATCTCATGTCGGTGTTCACATTTCTTAGATTCCATCCAACCTTAACCAACGACTAGGCTTGGATTGTTGTGAGGAATAATCATCTTTTCAACTCGTAGTTAGAATCCAATTTAAATTGCCTTGGTATGCTTGTGAAGTAATATTCACATAGAAACTTAAGCCCATGAGCCAACACAATCTTGGCATTTACAT
>JXCR01049139.1:8776-26465 GCA_002079205.1 Phalaenopsis hybrid cultivar | reverse complement strand
TCTTGTTTCTTTTACCTATCAATTAGATATGTACACAAGAAATTCAGTCAACAGTACAAGGCTACTATAGGTGCAGATTTCGTCACCAAAGAGATCCAGATTGATGATAGACTTGTAACTTTGCAAGTAGGGTTTCTACCTTTCTAAATGAGATGCTGTATGAACTAACTGATGGTTTATCCTTTTGGGGCATTTACATAAATACCATCCAATTCTTATGTATTTACATATCTAATACCCTAACTTTAATATTTACACTTATACCACCCGAATCCTTCATTTGACATAAAAATACCACCATTTTTAACTTTTAAAAAGTGAAATACGCCTTGTAATGCATAGGGAAGGTGGCATGTATGTGAAAAACTGAAGTTTAGGTGTTAGATATGTAAATACATAAGAATTGGGTGGTATGCATGTAAATATTCCTAACCTTTTTCTTAATGTCATTTTCTGCTAGATATGGGATACAGCCNTCCGTTAGAATGCTTGTGGTTGTACCATTTTGATGTTAGTTGAAGTTTGAAATTTATTTAATACTAGTAAATCAAACTATATCATCTGCCTTTTAGTATTTAACAACAAATGAGGTATAGTGAAATTGATGATTTTTAGAATTCAAAAAGAATTATATTATTGATATGAAAATGGGGTACAAACACCCTTACATGAATCCTAGAATTGGAAAGACAAGAAAAAGGAAATAACTTGAAAGGAAAGATATAACACCTATATCTCAAATTAATCAATTCATAATAATTATTTGGAGATAAAAGGAAACTACATAAAATAGAAAAGCCTATAATAAGAAAGGAAATAAATCCAATCATTATAACTTCTAACAGGGCTGAATTTTTTTCCTAATATAACTTACAACCAACAGATAAAGCTANTATAATAAGAAAGGAAATAAATCCAATCATTATAACTTCTAACAGGGCTAAATTTTTTTCCTAATATAACTTACAACCAACAGAAAAAGCTATAAGGTATGGCTTGCAGAAAAAAGAAAAAGCTCCGGAGGTAGGCCTTGTTGCAGGAAAGGCTCCAGAGGAGGGTTTGTTGTAGGAAGAATTTAGGTGGAGGCCTGCTGCAGGAAAAACTTCGAAGGAGAGCTTGATATGGAAAAAAGTTTCAGTGGAGGGCTTGATACATGAAAAGCTTTGGAGGAGGGCCTGCTGTAGGAAAGATTCCGAGCAGGGCTTGATGCAGGAAAAGTTCTGAAGGAGGGTTTGATGCAGGANATAAAGCTATAAGGTATGGCGTGCAGAAAAAAAGGAAAAACTCCGGAGGTAGGCCTTGTTGCAGGAAAGGCTCCAGAGGAGGGCTTGTGTTAGGAAGAATTCAGGTGGAGGCCTGCTGCAGGAAAAACTTCGAAGGAGAGCTTGATATGGAAAAAAGTTTCGGTGGAGGGCTTGATACATGAAAAGCTTTGGAGGAGGGCCTGCTGTAGGAAAGATTTCGAGCAGGGCTTGATGCAGGAAAAGTTATGAAGGAGGGTTTGATGCAGGAAAAAGCTCTGTAGGAGAGCATGCTGCATGAAGAATTCCTTTGGAGGACTTGCTACAGGAAAAACTCCAGAGGGGGGCCTGATACAAATAAAAAAAAAAACTCTAAAGGAGGGTCTGATGCAGAAAAAGCTTTGGAGGAAGGTCTGCTGCAGGTAAAGCTCCGGAGGAAAGCTTGCTGCAAGAAAAAGGTTTCGGAGGTGGTTCTGTTGCAGGAAAAGCTCTGAAGGAGGGTTTGCTGTAGGAATAACTCCGGAGGAAGGCTTGGTGCAAGGAAAAGTTCAAAAGGAGGCTTGTTGCAAGAAAATNGAGGGTCTGATGCAGAAAAAGCTTTGGAGGAAGGTCTGCTGCAGGTAAAGCTCCGGAGGAAAGCTTGCTGCAGGAAAAAGGTTTCGGAGGTGGTTCTGTTGCAGGAAAAGCTTTGAAGGAGGGTTTGCTGCAGGAATAACTCCGGAGGAAGACTTGGTGCAAGAAAAAGTTCAGGAGGAGGCTTGCTGCAAGAAAACCTTCGATGATAAAGGAAAAAAATTGAGAAGGACCTGCATAGTGTTTTTTGGCAGTAGGGAAGAAACCGATGGAGAAGGGCGTGTAGGTCGGCTGCTGGTATTTCATTCAAGGATGTATATTGTCTCGCCTCTGTAATAACNCTTTACATCTATTTTTCTCAATTTTAGTTTAACGAGCCAATTTCGAGCCGAACACGAGCTGAACACGAACATAAATATTTAAATCGAGCCGAACATGAACACACTGTTCACGAGCCGATTTCGAACACGAACCGATTTCGAACACGAAACAATTTCGAACGAACCAGACACGAGCCAAGCCTAGGTATGTAGGGAAGTTTTCCGGTCGACAAAGATGTTTTTCGGCTGTTAGGGACTTGCAGGGAGAGATTTGACAGCCTTGAGAGGAGGTTACGTGATAGGTGTAGGTCCGACGACCAGTAGGTATGCAGGAAAGGGGTTTAGTTGCCTGAAATTTGCATGGGAAAATTTGCTGAGGTAGTTTCGGCAGTGGGAAAGACTGCAGAAGGGAGTGCTAGCTGTGGAAATGGTTGCAGGTAGGTGCCCCAACGGTTCTAGAAGGAGATTTGGAGAAGTCCAACGACTGGAAAATCCCGCAGGAAAGATCAGTGGAGATGGGAGAACCAACGGTGAGGAAAACAGGGAAAAGAGGTCCTCCTTTCTTTATTTTCGCTGGAAAGTGTCACTAAATTTGGTGGGCAGACCGAGATTTTTGCTAGAGAGAGAATGTCGCCGCTTCCGCAAGGTCGGGATTTCCACTAATGAGAGAAACTCTCGCTTGAAATCGATATTTCCTCTGGAAATGAAAACTCTCACTATCTGGAGGCTGGCAAAGTCACAGCACCCGACTCATCGGACCTGGAAGGGAGAGAATCGTGCGAGATCATAAGAAAAAAGCAAGCAGTGATTCAGAGGGGTTGCAAGGATTTACTATGTCTACAAGGGCCTGAGGACAAGCTGCAGGGAGAGAGCATCCCTTGCTTCTTGCATGGAGGATGTTAGGAAGGTGATCTAGCTGTCCTGGAGGGAGGACCGTAGGCTAGGGTAGGAAATTTGGCTCTGATACCATTTTGATTTTTTGAATTCAGTGGAATTATATTATTGATCTTAAAAGGGGCTATAAATACCCTTACATGAATCCTAGAATAAGAAATACAACAAAAAGCAAATAACCCGAAAGGAAATATATAACATCTATATCTTCAATTAATCAAATCATAATAATTACTTGAAGATAAAGGAAACGACATAAAATAGGAAATGAAATAAATTCAATTCAAGGTAATAAATCCAATCTTCATAACTTCTAACAGTAATAAATTATTTCATAATATAACTTCTAATAAAACTTATATTATGTTAGAAGATTCTTAAAAAAAAAGTATTTTTGGAATTGAAGGTGGTGATAGTTCCTTAATGACACTCATCTAACATCAGTTTGAAAGCAAAGAAATTGAACAAGACTGGTAAGACATCCGACTTTTAGGTTTTGAACTTTAAAATTTGNTTCGAATCCCACACTTTACATCTATTTTTCTCAATTTTAGTTTAACGAGTCAATTTCAAGCCGAACACGAGCTGAACACGAGCTGAACACGAACACAAATATTTAAATCGAGTCGAACACGAACACACTGTTCACGAGCCGATTTCGAACACGAGCCGATTTCGAACACGAGCTATTTCGAACGAACCAGACACGAGCCAAGCCTGAGCTCGCTCAAGCTCGGCTCGTTTACAATCCTAGGTATGTAGGGAAGTTTTCCGGTCGACAAAGATGATTTTCGCTGTTAGGGACTTGCAGGGAGAGTTTTGGCAGTCTTGAGAGGAGGTTACGTGATAGGTGTAGGTCCAACGACCAGTAGGTATGCAGGAAAGGGGTTTAGTTGCCTGAAATCTGCATGGGAAAATTTGCAGAGGTAGTTTCGGCGGTGGGAAAGACTGCAGAAGGGTGTGCTAGCTGTGGAAATGGTTGCAGGTAGGTGCCCCAACGGTTCTAGAAGGAGATTGGGAGAAGTCCAACGGCTGGAAAATCCCGCAGGAAAGATCAGTGGAGATGGGAGAACCAACGGTGAGGAAAACAGGGAAAAGAGGTCCTCTTTTCTTTATTTTCGCTGGAAAGTGTCACTAAATTTGGTGGGCAGACCGGGATTTCTGCTAGAAAGAGAATGTCGCCGCTTCCGCAAGGTCGGGATTTCCGCTAATGAGAGAAACTCTCGCTTGAAATCGATATTTCCCCTGGAAATGAAAACTCTCACTATCTGGAGGCTGGCAAAGTCACAACACCCGGCTCATCGGACCTGGAAGGGAGAGAATCGTGGGAGATCATAAGAAAAAAGCAAGCAGTGATTCAGAGGGGTTGCAAGGAATTACTATGTCTACAAGGGCCCGAGGACAAGCTGCAGGGAGAGAGCATCCCTCGCTTCTTGCATGGAGGATGTTAGGAAGGTAGTCTAGCTGTCCTGGAGGGAGGACCGTAGGCTAGGGTAGGAAATTTGGCTCTGATACCATTTTGATTTTTTGAATTCAGTGGAATTATATTATTGATCTTAAAAGGGGCTATAAATACCCTTACATGAATCCTAGAATAAGAAATACAACAAAAAGCAAATAACCCGAAAGGAAATATATAACATCTATATCTCCAATTAATCAAATCATAATAATTACTTGAAGATAAAGGAAACGACATAAAATAGGAAAGGAAATAAATTCAATTCAAGGTAATAAATCCAATCTTCATAACTTCTAACAGTAATAAATTATTTCATAATATAACTTCTAATAAAACTTATATTATGTTAGAAGATTCTTAAAAAAAAAGTATTTTTGGAATTGAAGGTGGTGATAGTTCCTTAATGACACTCATCTAACATCAGTTTGAAAACAAAGAAATTGAACAAGACTGGTAAGACATCCGACTTTTAGGTTTTGAACTTTAAAATTTTGATATATGAATAACGCAGTATAACCCACTAATGCTGGTCTTGCCTTAGAAAGGTTTTTGTATTTATATATCTCACACCTAAACACATAACACTTAAATCTTTAATATCACATCAAAATTAGCACCTCTATCATTTTTTAAGAGTGAAGTGCCTCTATCATTTTTTAAGAGTGAAGTGCACATTTTCATACACAGGTTTAAAGCATCAAATTACTATCTAAATATGGAAGTTTAGGAGCGAGATATGTAAATACATAAGAATTGTGCGCTACGTATAAATTTCCCTTTTCTTAATACTTTTTTCTTTCCCTTTCACGTTAACTGTTAGGTGGCACTATATGCATTATACATTTTATTATGGATTTGGTAGTTATGTTTTATGTTGCTTGGCAAACTTATCTCATCATTATTAATTGTTATCCACTTCATTGTATTCCAGGCCAGTCCTTCTGATCCTGGTACATTTCCATTTATTCTCGTTGGAAACAAGGTTGATGTTGATGGCGGGAACAGCAGGGTGGTAAGGATCTGGAATTTCTTCTTCTTTATAACATATTCTTTGGGGCATTTACACACATTCCTCTCAAATCCTTTGTATTAACATATCCAACACGTAAACTTCACTTTTTACATTTACACTTTTCAAACTTTCATATGCCATCAAAAGTACCACCATTTTAACTTTTAAAAAGTGACTACACCTTTTTCATAGATTGGTAAGGGGATAGGTATGTAAAAATTAAAGTTTAGGTGTTAGATATGTAAATACATTGGAATTGAGTGGTATGTAAATCTTCCAATATTCTTTATTTTTATTCCTAGTCTTTTTAATTCTTCAAGCTCATCTAGGTTTCTGAGAAGAAAGCAAAAGAATGGTGTGCTTCCCGTGGGAATATACCTTACTTTGAAACGTCTGCAAAGGAAGACTACAATGTTGATTCAGCTTTTCTTCGCATTGCAAAAATGGCACTTGAGAAAAACCGTGATCATGATATGTAAGTTTACTCTAATTTTAATCATGATGAAGCAATGTCCCTTTTCTAATGCAAATCTTTTTTCTTTGCAACCCATGATTTTTCTCATGTTGTATTCTCGATTGTTATTGAAGCTTTTTTTGCAAACACAAACAAATTTTTTTTTCCAGTTAGGGATATGGTTGACCTTTACTAGGGAAATGAAAGTGAATTAAGGGTGCGTTTGGGGCAGCTTATTGGCTGCGGCGACGTTTTGAAATGCCGACTCACCGTTTGGATAGTGTGTTCCGAAAACTTATACGAAAATGGAGTTTTTATTTTACATTAAACGCCCGCCACGGGTCAGACTATGAGGTCCGCATTTGCGAAAATTTTGGTGAGGCTACCTCGTCCCTGAACGCGAAGCTCTCACTGCCGGAAGAGACCACCGAAAGGATCGCTGCTTGCAAAGCCACCGAAGCTCTCGCGAGCCCTTCCTCTCTAAGCTCACGATCGAGCTTCGCTGGAATGGAGAAGGGATGGCTGCCTGCAGAAACCACTGAAACTCCCGTCCTTGTCATTCCTCCACTTCGCTCCGACCAAAAACCATCGAAGAAGGTAAGGATTCTCTCCTCCAATCCGCCACCAACCTCTCCGCCATTCCCCACCTCCANAAAATGGCACTTGAGAAAAACCGTGATCATGATATGTAAGTTTACTCTAATTTTAATCATGATGAAGCAATGTCCCTTTTCTAATGCAAATCTTTTTTCTTTGCAACCCATGATTTTTCTCATGTTGTATTCTCGATTGTTATTGAAGCTTTTTTTGCAAACACAAACAAATTTTTTTTTCCAGTTAGGGATATGGTTGACCTTTACTAGGGAAATGAAAGTGAATTAAGGGTGCGTTTGGGGCAGCTTATTGGCTGCGGCGACGTTTTGAAAATGCCGACTCACCGTTTGGATAGTGCGTTCCGAAAACTTATACGAAAATGGAGTTTTTATTTTACATTAAACACCCGCCACGGGTCAGACTCTGAGGTCCGCATTTGCGAAAATTTTGGCGAGGCTGCCTCGTCCCTGAACGCGAAGCTCTCACTGCCGGCAGAGACCACCGAAAGGATCGCTGCTTGCAAAGCCACCGAAGCTCTCGCGAGCCCTTCCTCTCTAAGCTCACGATCGAGCTTCGCTGGAAAGGAGAAGGGATGGCTGCCTGCAGAAACCACCGAAACTCCCATCCTTCTCATTCCTCCGCTTCGCTCCGACCAAAAACCATCAAAGAAGGTAAGGATTCTCTCCTCCAATCCGCCACCAACCTCTCCGCCATTCCCCACCTCCGCCATCTCTTATTTAAGGCTTCTCACGCGCTATCACGCAACCAAACCCTCTCCTCCCCTTCCACCATCCTCTCCCCAATCATCCCCCACAATGCCTACCACCTCATGTGATTATCCATCGGAACTCCCCCGGTCCAAGTCCTCGCTGACATAGACACCGGCAGCGACCTCACGTGGCTTCGTTGCCTCCCCTATTCCGACTTCCTAACCCACAAAGCTCATCTTTTTAACCCATTTCTCTCTTCCTCCTTCCAATCCTCCCCCTCCTCTCAAAAAGTGCAGACTTCTCAATCCCGGCGCAAGCCTCATTCTGTTCCTACGAATATTGCTACGGAGAAGCATCGTTCTCCTCCGGAATCCTCTTCACTGAAACACTCACCTTCGAATCCACTAACGGCGGACCAATCTCCATCCCAGAGATAAAGCAGATGTTGATTCAAGGTTTTAAATTAACAGTATTTTCTAGCAGCTTGAACTTTCTCCCACAAGATATTATGTTTGTGTCTCTAGAATTTATTTTTGGAAGTTTTACATACACACAATTCAACTCTTTTGTATTTTCATGTTTCCGATTGAGAAATGAGTAAATTTTTTGGGTGCTATGTTTGTGTCGAATGAGTCTGAAGGGGTTTAATTGATTCTAAAATATCTAAGGGATAGATATTGCTGTTTTGTAGATAACATTACAAATTTTGCGTGTCAGATTGTTAATTTAACTAAAAAAATCTGCAAATAAGTTGTTTACAAAACACACAAACCAAACAGCTTATTAGAAACAGGGGCATAATGGTTATTTATCTAGGATCAACTATTTTTCAAACTCACAAACTAAACAGACAGACAAGTTATCCGGATCAGCTGCTTATCACCAGCTTATCAGGATAAACTGATTATCTGGATAAGCTGTAGCTGCCCCAAACAGACNAATTTAACTAAAAAAATCTGCAAATAAGTTGTTTACAAAACACACAAACCAAACAGCTTATTAGAAACAGGGACATAATGGTTATTTATCTAGGATCAGTTATTTTCCAAACTCACAAACCAAACAGACAGACAGGTTATCCGGATCAGCTGCTTATCACCAGCTTATCAGGATAAACTGATTATCTGGATAAGCTGTAGCTGTCCCAAACAGACCCTTAGACTTGACAAAATAATCACCATTTTAAATTTAAAAAAGTGGAGTACGNCCTTTTTGATATTCAAAACTTAATAAACCATGGGCTGCAAACAATAAAACCTATTGCTTTGAACAGTGAACATGATTCTAATTTGTCTTTATCCTATCAAATCCGCAAAATGAGTTAACAAGCATACTTCCAAATGAAGCTTTGGCACGTATCAGGATATTGGAGATCTTGCACATGCTTCGAGAGACATTCTTGAAATATATCACTTCGAAAGACATGCAAATTATCTTGAACATTGTGCAAGTCTTCTAAAACATAGTAAAGTTTCCAAAGTTTACGTGCGTGTATGTGATCCAACCTACTGAATGCTCAAATATATGATCTAAGAATATAGTGTGGCCTAAAATAAAATAAAGTCACTTTAAAATTCCTCGCATATAGAAGCTTGCAATAATCCAGAAAAAACATGCAAATGCTTTAAATATAATTAAATCTCTCTTTTTTGATCAGAAAAACTTGCTAGTGCTCTAAATTATTTTAGCTTATTTATTAACTTTGAAATACTTGTTCAATTAAAGTAGATGAGCCAAGTACAAATCAAGTATATAATTGTTAAAAAATTTAAACAAGCCAAGTATTAAAACACATGTGAAAGCTTGGATCGAGCTCGAGTCGAATATGAACTTATAATATAACCAAGCTAAGTTCAATCCATGACACATTTGGCTCAACTTAGCTCGATCATGAAGAGAAGTTCCATTTCCCAGCCTGGATTTGTTGAACTGGGAATTAGGAAATCGTGGGAGCTATTTGCGTGAGGCTTTCATGGAGGATTTCTGTGGGGGAGTTTTCTTCAATTTATTTTAGTGTTTTGCTACACTAAAGAGGTATTCTTTTTCTCCTTTATTTTACACCATTTAGGATGACAAGAACAAAAGGATGATATTTCTTTCCTCTCTTTTAAAAGCATGAGAAAGTAAAAAAAATGGAGGCTTATTTTGAAGTTTAAGCATGACTATTTGCTTAGGTTGGTGAGAAATGAAGCATATATATAGGTTACTTTCACTTTTCTTTTGCTTGAAACATATAAAGGCATTGGTAGAGCGATTTGGAAATGCATTTTATTCCTTTATAAATGTCTATGGAAAGAATGTGTGGGCTATCTTTACTTTCTTTACTTGAGACGCTTGACAACATGGCTAGGATGGTCTTGTAATGCATTTTACTCTTTTAGAAATACATATGGAAAAGCATATTTGGGGGATGCCTCTATTACCTTCGTTGCTTGAAATGTTCGGAAGTATGAAANTTCTTTTGCTTGAAACATATGAAGGCATTGGTAGAGCGATTTGGAAATGCATTTTATTCCTTTATAAATGTCCATGGAAGCATGTGTGGGCTATCTTTACTTTCTTTACTTGAGACACTTGACAACATGGCTAGGATGGTCTTGTAATGCATTTTACTCTTTTAGAAATACATATGGAAAATCATATTTGGGGGATGCCTCTATTACCTTCGTTGCTTGAAATGTTTGGAAGTATGAATTGCATGTTCAAAATTATTTTATGAATTGGAAAAGACATGTTTGGGGCTTATGTTGTGTTCTTCTTGCTGCCTCTCATTAAAATGCATCCTGAAAATCACTTTTGTGAGTTGGAAAATTACATTTGGGGCTTATATCTTGTTTATCTTGCTGCCTCTTGCTAGAATACATGTTGAAAATTATTTTATGAATTGGAAAAGATGTGTTTGGGGCATATGTTTTGTTTCTCTCGCTGCCCCTCATTAGAATATATGCTGAAAAATACATTTGGGGCTTATGTTTCATTCCTCTTGCTGCCCCTCATCATAATACTTGTTGGAAACTATTTGTGTGNGCATATGTTTTGTTTCTCTCGCTGCCCCTCATTAGAATATATGCTGAAAAATACATTTGGGGCTTATGTTTCGTTCCTCTTGCTGCCCCTCATCATAATACTTGCTGGAAATTATTTGTGTTCTGAAAAACACATTTGGGGCTTATGTTTTATTTCTCTTGCTGCCCCTCATTAGAATACATGCTGGAAAATATATTTGGAGCTTATATGTTGCTTCTCTTGCTGCACCTTGTTAGAATACATGTTGAAAATAAAATGCCGAGGGCTTTTATTATTGTTATTTTCGAATCAAGAAAAGATNAAAATATATTTGGAGCTTATATGTTGCTTCTCTTGCTGCACCTTGTTAGAATACATGTTGAAAATAAAATGCTGTGGGCTTTTATTATTGTTATTTTCGAATCAAGGAAAGATCTGAAATTCATTTCGATATCGAGAAGTATTTGGCTTTAGGGATTCATTACATTTATTTATTTCCTCTTATCAATTTTTTTTTGCTTAAAACGTATGCTGGGATGCAGGAAATTTTGAAGTAAAAGACTTTATGAAATCTGATTTTTATAGTTTTGTTTTGATTCATTCAACGAGTTCGATTTACCTGAAATGTTTCTCTGTTTTTTCTCCCTTTTTCTAGACTCANTTTGAAGTAAAAGACTTTATGAAATCTGATTTTTATAGTTTTGTTTTGATTCATTCAACGAGTTCGATTTACTTGGAATGTTTCTCTGATTTTTCTCCCTTTTTCTAGACTCGGTTTTTGCCCATTCGTTGGGCTCGGTTTAGCCTCTATGCTGCTCATTTTGCCCAGTTGCTGGGCTCGATTTGCCCTTTTTCTGGGCTTGGTTCGGGCTTCCTTTGGTGATTTATATTGGCTGAGGTTTTGGAATATTTTTTGAGCTTGGTTTGTCTTTGTATTGGGCTTGGGTTGCCCCTTTTTCTGGCTCTGCCCGTAAGCTTGTTTGAGAGCTTGTTTGGGGCTAGTTTGGTGGCTATTTTGCTCCTCTTCCTGAATCTGCCCGTGAGCTTGTTTGTGAGCTTCTTTGGGGCTAGTTTGGTGGTTGTTTTGCTCCTCTTTCTGAATCTGCCCGTGAGCTTGTTTGTGAGCTTGTTTGGGGCTGGTTTGGTGGCTGTTTTGCTCCTCTCCCTGGTTTTACTCGTGANTGGGCTTGGTTCGGGCTTCCTTTGGTGATTTATATTGGCTGAGGTTTTGGAATATTTCTTGAGCTTGGTTTGTCTTTGTATTGGGCTTGGGTTGCCCCTTTTTCTGGCTCTGCCCCTAAGCTTGTTTGAGAGCTTGTTTGGGGCTAGTTTGGTGGCTATTTTGCTCCTCTTCCTGAATTCGCCCGTGAGCTTGTTTGTGAGCTTCTTTGGGGCTAGTTTGGTGGTTGTTTTGCTCCTCTTCCTGAATCTGCCCGTGAGCTTGTTTGTGAGCTTGTTTGGGGCTGGTTTGGTGGTTGTTTTGCTCCTCTCCCTGGCTTTACTCGTGAGCTTGTTTGCGAGCTTATTTGGGGCTGGTTTAGTGGCTGTTTTGCTCCTCTCTCTGGCTTTACTCGGGAGCTTGTTTGCGAGGTTGTTTGGGGTTTGGGGCTGGTTTGGTGACTGTTTTGCTCCTCTTCCAGGTTTTACCCGTGGCTTGTTTAGAGCTTGTTTGGGTTTGGTTTGGTGGTTGTTTTGGAGCTCTACCCGTGAGTTTCTTTGGGGCTGNAGCTTGTTTGGGGCTGGTTTGGTGGCTGTTTTGCTCCTCTCTTTGGCTTTACTCGGGAGCTTGTTTGCGAGCTTGTTTGGGGCTGGTTTGGTGGCTGTTTTGCTCCTCTCTCTGGCTTTACTCGGGAGCTTGTTTGCGAGCTTGTTTGGGGCTGGTTTGGTGGCTGTTTTGGTCCTCTTCCAGGTTCTACCCGTGGCTTGTTTAGACCTTGTTTGGGTTTGGTTTGGTGGTTGTTTTTGAACTCTACCCATGAGTTTCTTTGGGGCTATTTTGGGATTGTTTTGGTGGCTGTTTCTTGCCTCTACCCGTGAGCTTAAATGTATAGTTGGCCTATTTACAAAATATGAAAGTCATGGTTGGCCTATTTGCAAAATCTGAAATATTTGTGGGGCTTATTTGCAAAACCTGAAACATTTGGGTGGTGTATTTGCAAAATTTGAAATCTGTGGGTGGCTAATTTGTGAAAATATGAAATGATTTGATGATTCATTTGCAAAATCTGAAATGCATGATAGGTGGAATATTGATTTGAGGCTCTATGTTCATTCCCTAATTTGCTACGTGTTTTTCCCATTTATTGAGGCTCGGTTTTGGCTTTTTGGAGCTGGATAAAAACTGAACATATTTTNTGTTACGTGTTTTTCCCATTTATTGAGGCTCGGTTTTGGCTTTTTGGAGCTGGATAAAAACTGAACATATTTCTCTGTTTTTCCCATGTATTGGACTTGATTTAGCTTAAATTATGATTTATTTTTCAGCTCTTATGGATATCTGTCTTCTTCTTTAGTTCTTTTATGATTGAAGATGTTTGGTTTGAGACCAGTTTTCCCCTTTATTGTCCCTGGTCGCAAATCTTAATGTGGTGAATTTTCATCTTTGCTGTGAATGTCGGTTCATTGATTGTGTGAGCCGTACTTGAAACACTTTCTAGTAATATGTTTGTGCTACATTTTTAAAGTTTTATTCGCCACATTCTGAAGCTTTATTTGCGAAGGTTTAAATTACATTTTGAGGCTTTTAAACCCTTTTTTGAAATTGAATCAGTGACTTTTTTAACGAGTTTTAAACGCTTTTAGGCCGATACACTTATGATTTCGTTTTAAGCTTTACCGATTTGACTTTATTTTAAAAAGTGAATTGGTCTCTTTTCGTTTGTTTTGTTTTTTTTTCCTTTTTTTTAATGTTCAAGTTAAAAATGAGAATTTTCTATTTAATTATCTTCAAAAATGATTCATGGTCTTAAGGAAAAATATGAGGGAAAGAGAAAAGGAGAGAAAATTAAAAAAATAAAATTTGGTTCTTTGAGATGATAAAACTTAAGGAGGAGATATAATAGTAAATCATTCACTATTTCTTGTGTATAGGAAAGATAAAATTGTAATTGGGAGAATAGTTGAAAATTGGAAGAAAGTAAGAGTTTAAATGACGATTAGGGACATAGATTGAAAGATCAATAAACTTACATTTAAGTCCTTTAAGCTTTGAATAAACTTAAATCCAATTGCTTTAACTAGGATTGAAGCACATTTCACAACCCTTTTGCCAAAATTATAGGTTTACCCCTAGGTTTTAGGAGCTTGATAGCGAACTAAGCTTGATCTAAAGATGTTTGAGGATTAGTTTAAAGACACTTAATTGAAGTTAGACACTTTAGAACACTTTAGACTCAAATTAAAGTGTAGGCTTCCTAGGTCTTAGGAGCACACTCTGAGAGTCTAAAGAAAAGATTAGTTTAAAGACATTTCTAGCATGTGTACTATTTTGCATAGTCTGTTATATTGTTTCTTTAGTTTGTTGTAGTATTCTCCTGACATGTAATATTATTTCTTTCTTCTTTTATATATCACATGTTTCATTTTCTTTAATACACGCTATGACTTAGTATAGGATAACTTAGTGATTAGGTGTATTTTCAAAACTAAAACTAAACCACGAGGTGCTACTAAGAGGAATTTGGAGCGAACATCGTGGGCTGCACGGCGAGGAACAACTTCAAGATGGATTTGCAACATCAAAACACATTCACATCACCTATCACTTTATTTAGTTTAAATAACAACCCGTAGGATCACCCTTTAGGCTTTTGCACAACTTTGTTGTGCAATTATAAGTCATAACACTTTAGGATTCCAAGGTTACCGTGTGGTACGGTGTAAATCCTCCCATCTTTTTAGGCTTTTTGCATAATCTTATATCGTGCAATTATAAGTCCTAAATTCTAAATAAATTGCAAGATCAAACATTAAACAACGTCATTTCAAAGACATAAATCCAAACAATAGGATAGTTGGGAAGTCACCGAGATTCTTCCTGGATCCGTGATGTCCCCTACTCTTCACTTCTTTGGATTCCTTAAAATAACTGTTCCTATTTCAAGCCACTCCCATTTGATTTTCTCTGTTTAATCGTGCAAACCTAAACTCTGAAATCTTGGAAGTAAAACCACATGATCTTAATCAAGAGTTTTCTTAAGCGACCCCAAGTCATTTAAGATGTAATTAAGTATTGGGGCTTGCCTCTATAAGGAACTTGGAACCCATGTAAAATAAACCCAATCTAATTTTTTATGTTAGGTAGGTGAACTTGTTGGTCTTTTTATAAAATATTTCGCAGACCAAAACAGATGTCACAAATTCTTTAGTTTAGGTGATTAAATTCCTATTACAAGTGATGTATTTATTCTTCAGGATAAGTGTATTACTTGTAGTATTGTATTCAATCATCTAAACTATTTGAAATGTGAGACCCGTTTGGTTTCACTTATATATTACTTTTAAAAATCAAAAAAAGTTATATTCATATTTAAATTATTTTCAAAATCGCAAAATCATAACTTTTTCNCCCGTAGGATCACCCTTTAGGCTTTTGCACAACTCTGTTGTGCAATTATAAGTCCTAACATTTTAGGATTCCAAGGTTACCGTGTGGTACAGTGTAAATCCTCCTATCTTTTTAGGTTATTTGCATAATTTTATATCGTGCAATTATAAGTCCTAAATTCTAAATAAATTGCAGGATCAAACATTAAACAACGTCATTTCAAAGACATAAAGCCAAACAATAGCATAGTTGGGAAGTCACCGAGATTCTTCCTGGATCCGTGATGTCCCCTACTTTTCGCTCCTTTGGATTCCTTAAAATAACTGTTCCTATTTCAAGCCACTCCCATTTGATCTTCCCTGTTCAATCGTGCAAACCTAAACTCTGAAATCTTGGAAGTAAAACCACATGATCTTAATCGAGAGTTTTCTTAAGCGACCCCAAGTCATTTAAGATGTAGTTAAGTATTGGGGCTTGCCTCTATAGGGAACTTGGAACTCATGTAAAATAAACCCTATCTAATTTTTTATGTTAGGTAGGTGAACTTGTTGGTCTTTTTATAAAATATTTCGCAGACCAAAACAGATGTCACAAATTCTTTAGTTTAGGTGATTGAATTCCTATTACAAGTGATATATTTATTCTTCAGGATAAGTGTATTACTTGTAGTATTGTATTCAATCATCTAAACTATTTAAAATGTGAGACCCGTTTGGTTTCACTTATTTTAAAATTAAAATATTACTTTTAAAAATCAAAAAAGTTATATTCATATTTAAATTATTTTCAAAATTACAAAATCATCACTTTTTCAAATTACGAAATTAAAACGGCCAACAAGGTTGGATGGTGGGGTAGCGAGCTGGGAATGTGAGACAGTAGATTGGAAGGCTCGCCGACACTTTAGGAGGGTGCATAGTGAGTGGGGAAGTGCATGTAGCAATGGGAAAGACCATGGGAGTGCGGCTGGTGAGGGAAAACAGCGGCCGGAAAAACAGGCAGCAAGCCAGCGGCTAGGGGGGAGGAGAGGATAAGGATTGGGGAAGGTGAAAGGGAAGGATACAATGCCAACTTGGAGTAGGATACAACCGGAGTACCACCATCTTTCAAGGATTCAAGCTCTAGAAAGGGGAAAACAGGTCCATGAAGGAAATCTGAAAGAAGACTACACACAACATAACCCTAAACTCTGAAAACAACAAATAAATACTCCTACAGGAAGGGTAAGCAGAAAAGGAATGAGGAGAGGGGTGGGAGTTCTTCCTAGGCCGGCCCTCAACTGGACCGGTCGGCCCGATCTGCTGCTCCCGCCCGCNACCCTAAACTCTGAAAACAACAAATAAATACTCCTACAGGAAGGGTAAGCAGAAAAGGAATGAGGAGAGGGGCAGGAGTTCTTCCTAGGCCGGCCCTCAACTGGACCGGTTGGCCCGATCTGCTGCTCCCGCCCGTGCGGGAGTGTATTGCACCCTGGTCAGATTTAGAGGAGGTGGGGCTGTTGATGGGCTATTTGTAGGTGAAAATTGCTACCACAAGAAAATCCTGTGACTACCCATTGCTGGCATTGGAGAACTGTTGAAATGATTAAAAAGAAAGNTAGAGGAGGTGGGGCTGTTGATGGGCTATTTGTAGGTGAAAATTGCTACCATAAGAAAATCCTGTGACTACCCATTGCTGGCATTGGAGAACCGTTGAAATGATTAAAAAGAAAGAAAAAAAAAAACGTAAGAGCAATTTCTTGCTGGCTTTCTGCATGTTTATAAAATCAAGTGTCCATTGCCAAGATTGTGATTGAAAAGTTCTTCAGTAAAATGATTTCAGGCTTTCAGCCTTTGGAAGCTGAAAATGAAGATACTTCTTATGCACCAAGGCTTGAATTCAGCTTTATCAGAATAAGTAATCCTAAAAGTTGAAGAAAGATTACTTGGAGAATGGTCACTAAAGTTGTTGATGAAAGAATTTTTATGGACGTATGGAGAAAGTTATAACTCTTCAGAATTCTTCGGTGAACTATGTCTCCAGAAGAAATTTTATGCATTAAATGGCATAAAAGGATGATAAGGATAAGATTTTCTAACTGAACATTTTGATTAAACAGTTTATTGTTTGTGCTATTCTAGACCATGGTAATGTAAGACTCTAGTTTATGCAACCATAGTTAATGATTAGGCCTAGACATTGTACACCATGCAAGTCATTACACCTTGGGTTTTTATTTATTTATTTATTTAATCATTGTCTTCTTGGGTTGTAATAAAATAACTCTGAATTAGGTTTGATGGACGATGCCCTGAAAAAGTTCGACTGGGCAGCACATTTATATTTACCTATAATGTAACTACCATATAAATCTTAGCAGCGATCCAGAATCCTTGCATGCATGTCAAAACCGAGGGCAGTGCTTATTGTCTCGATGCTCTAAGAAACAACAACAACAACAACAACAACAACAACAAAGCCTTAATCCCCCTACGATGCTCTAAGAAACATGAATTAAAAAAAAAAAAAAGGTTAACGAATAAATTATAAATTGTATTTATATTTGTTTTTAATCATAAATAATATAAACTAAAATACACTACCTAACCTATGGGTGAAAAGCTGTATATTCATATTTTAAAAGTTAAAATAATAGAATTTTTGATGTGATATGAAAGATTTGGGTGCTGTTAATGTTAAAATAAAATTTAGGTANATTTACCTATAATGTAACTACCATATAAATCTTAGCAGCGATCCAGAATCCTTGCATGCATGTCAAAACCGATAGCAGTGCTTATTGTCTCGATGCTCTAAGAAACAACAATAACAACAACAACAACAAAGCCTTAATCCCCCTACGATGCTCTAAGAAACATGAATTAAAAAAAAAAAAAG
>JXCR01049118.1:69316-80274 GCA_002079205.1 Phalaenopsis hybrid cultivar | reverse complement strand
TCATTTTTTTAGAATAAACATTTATTGTAAGAACTCTAATTGTGGATGTGATTATGTTCCCATTCATTAAACATAAATAAAGAAGTGTGAAGGTTTTCTAGTTTTCTAACACCTATTTTGTTGGCTGTAAACTATTTGATCTTACTATAGTAACTTTAATATATTCATAATTTATATTTCTAATTTAGTTGAAGTTTCTATGCCATTTATAAATAAGCTTTGTCAAATGCATGAGCTGAAGGTGCAAAAACACCTAGTTAATAAGGGATTCAAAGAGTATACAGCCTCGTAAAAATGACAAAAGTTAGCTCAATGTCTTAGGATTATTTCCTTAGGTTTAAGTACAGAAGAGACTATTTGATTTTGAAGGAACAATGCAAGTAGTCTGACAAAATTATCTTAAGTCAATGTAATAATGAAAAATTACATCTTAAATGTCATTTGGAAAGCTATTGTAAAAGAAAAAAATTGTAACAAAATAACTCTTTTTGTCAAGTGCAGCATGATGGAAGTTTATTCCTAAAGAATGATCATGACGTGTCTCACAAACCATATACTATTTTGACTTTATGTGAAGAGTCCATTTGATTTTACTTATTTCATAGTACAATATTCCATGAGTTTTAAAATTTAAAGGCTTCAAAAGAGAGATCACGTGTGTTAAATATTAGGTTGAAAAACCTTGTTTGCTAAAGTTTCTAGTATAATTTATCTTATACAACAACAACAATTCTTTATCCCACTAAGTGGGGTAGGGTACATGAATCCTTTTTCTCCATTGGGTCCTATTGAGAGTCATATTTTCATTTAATTATAATAAATTAAGATTATTTTTTATGCAACATGCCTAGGTCTTTTTAGGTCCACCTATACCTTAACATAAATTGAATCTAAAACGTCTACACTCCTAATTGGATCATCATATGATCGACGTTTAATGTGACCAAACCATCCATGATGACTCTCTCTAGTCTGCTCTGCCACTGGAGCTACATCAACCCTTTCACAGATATATTCATTTCACATTTTGTCTTTGAGTATAAAGCCACTCATCTACCTAAGCATTCTCATCTCAACAACACTTAAACATAGTTTGATGCTTCTCTTTTATAGCCCAACATTCTGTGCCATAAAGCATTGGAGGTCTCACCACCATCTTATAAAATTTTCATTGAAATCTAAGCAATACTTTTCTACCACACAATAGGCCTGATGCAGTCCTCTACTTCAACCATCTAACTTGAATTCTACTAATAACATCCCCATCTATGTCACCATCACTTTGAACAATAGATTCGGGATATCTAAAACGTTTACTCCATTTAATGATTTGATCATCTATTATTATAACTCTGTCATTAGATCTACTATCATTAATATTACATTCAATGTTTTTAGTTTTAGAACTACTCAAATGAAGGCCTTTAGGCTTTTCAGTAGGCCTCTATAATTCAAGTTTTTTCTAAGCTCTCTCTCTAGTATTATCCACAAGAATGTTATCATCAATGAAAAACATACACTAAGGTTCATTCTCCTGTAAATGTTCGGTAAGAGCATTCATAACTAAACAAAATATATGGGCTTAAAATCAATTCATCATATAATCCAACTGAAATAGGAAATATTTAGTCAATCCTTCTTTTAATCGAACGCAAGTAACAATTCTACTGAACATGTTTTTAATGACTTGAATACAAGTCATATCAACAACTTTGTTTTCTAGAACTCTAAAGAACTTCTCTTAGAATCGTAAGTTTTTTCTAAATCAAATAGAATCATTTGTAGATCCTCCTTAATCTTTGTGTACTGCTCAATCAAATCTCTCAATAGCTGTATAGCTTTCATAGTAGACTTGTCTGGCATAAATCTATACTAATTATGATGAATCTTTGTATCACGCCTTAACCTATGTTCACTTTCTCTCATAATTTTAATGTATGACACATTAATTTAATTTCTTTGTAATTTGCACACTCTTGTGCATCCCCCCTTTTTTAAAATAATGGGGACCAAAATACTATTCATCCACTCCTTAAACATCTTTTTTATTTTTAAAATAATATGAAAAAGTTTAGAAAGCCAAGAAATTCTCAGATCTACTAAATATTTTTGCACTTCTATTTCGACATCAAATCCTATTGATTTTTCGCTATTATATTTCTTTAAATCTTCATCAATTTTTTTTTACTAATGCGATGGTAAAAATAAAAAAATATTAATATTATTAACGATATTAAGATCGTTGAAGTCGGTCATATTTTCAAAAACTTCATTGAAAAATTTATCAAAATATTTCATCCAACAGTGTTGAATATCTTCATTTAAGAAAATTTTTTTTTGATTTTCATCTTTAATACACTTTACCTGAATTAAATCTTTATTTTTTTCTCATTATTTGACTAGGTTATACTCATATCTTTCACCTTCTTTAGTGTCCAATCTATTACAAATATCACTAAAAACATAATTTTTAGCATCACAACTGATTCTCTTAGACTCCCTAATGGCTATCATATGTTTTTTCCAATTCTCTAAGCTTTTATGTTATAATACCTATATTTATCTTTTCTTATTTGTTATTATTCCACTACAAACTTTTTTTATTTATAAAATTTTTTTCTTTTATTCTCCGAGTTTATCTTTTACTACTTGTTTTAGTGTTTGTTAATTTATCACATGTATAATTAACTTCTCCACGAACATCTCATATCTTAAAATCTTAAAGTTTGCTCGTAAAATCTTTTATTTGTGTTTATTAGGTGTCACCCATTTAATTTTATTACGTTGTTTATTTTTTTTATCTTCCAACTATTAATTTTAAAATCTAAAACTAATAATCGATGTTGAGTACTTAAATTTTCACTTGAAAGATTTTACAATCTTTATATCTTGACGATCTCTTTTTCTTATAAGCAAATAATCAATTTGTATTTTATTAATCCATTCTTTTAAGTAATAATATGCCCATTTCTTTTCATAAATAAAATATTAATAATGACTAAAGCATAAGCTAAAACAAAATTTAATATGGTTCCATCTTCATTAATCGCTCCAATACTATAGTCATTTTGAATATTTCTAAATCTTCTACTACTCTACTGACATGTATATTTATATCTCCTATAGTAAAAAATTTTTCTTGAAGAGGTATCATTTGCCTTAAGTTATTTTAGAACATTCCAAAATTTTTCTTCTAAACAAATATCTAACCTTACTTGAAGAGCATAAACACTTATAAAATTATGAATCTTAGTATAAAAAATAATCTTTATGACTGTTGACTACCTAACACGACACTCCAATTTTCGTATTTGGGGCTTGGGACCTGGCGATTGTAGTATTAGTATAATTTTTCTTATCTTTAATAATAATTATAGTAGAGAGAAATATACTTGCATCACCGCATGTTGTATTTATTTTGATTAGAATTTATTGAAAAAAAATAAGATTTTTATAACTTTGACATTTCATTAAGATATGCTATGATTAGCAATGATATTTTTAGGAGTTTTAGCCAATATGATATTGATAATGTTTACCATTAATTTGCCTAATTATACTATCATGTTTTCTTATGATATTGATAATGATACTATTGTATATTTTCTTCATATATGTTTAACGGCTAGAAAGGCCTTACATTTTACTGAGTTTTATTTGTTTTTTTTTTCAAGTTTTTAGTTGCAATTATTATTATCATATCGTAAATTCAATAGTACTTGCTAGTTTGAAGTTAATGATAATATCAAGAAATTCGGTAGTATAATTAAGTACATTAGAGAATCTTCAAGTTTTATTGTATAACGAAGAAGAATATGCCATTGTTACGATAAGATTAAGATGTTCTTGTTGAGGCAAATTCTACTTATTTTATATTGGAGCGAGTTCTTCTTTATAAAGACGTGTCCTTGCATTTATAGAAGAGAGATAGAAGGTCTGATGAATTAAAGGAGAAGTTTAACGACTGGTAAAGGATTCTTGAAAGTTTTTAATGATATCACATGTATTTTATTTGGAATAAGAAAGTCCCAAAACAAATTCATACTTTGGGTATGGAAGATCTGGCTAAAATTGAGATGTGATTATCTTGGTTTCTTGAGTAATCCAGTCATCTACACACAAGCGAAGTTTGATAAATATTGAGTTGATGACAACTTTAGCCTTACCACTTGTGTCAACGTTAGATTGTCAGTATAAGATAAAATTTGTAAATTATTAGTATAATAATGGTGAAAGAAGAGTTGATCAACAACACTAATAAGAGTTGATTAACAACACTAATACTCTTCATTGCTTATTTAAGGAGTATAAATAAAATGTTCATTTGAGTACTATGTTTTTTGACCATATATTGTCACCAATTTTAATGACACAAGTTATGATATGGAAGATCACTAGGACTCTTTAATACTTTTTGAAGTTGAAAATTGAAGTTAAAATAAGATGTCAGTTGGATATTTTCTTGTAAGAGCCTAGCTATGAAGTAAATAGTGAACTTGATGTCCTTAGGTTATGGAGTATGATAGAATTGAAGTCACAAAATAGGAAGTCAATTTGATATGAAGTTGAATGAATGAAAGTTGCTGTTAAATGTATAAAATACCAGTCAGTATAAATGCTTTAAAACTTCTTTAAGCCCATAATGTCGCATGCTAACTTGTAGGATTTTTTTTTAAATGCCACTGTTTATCTTTGGTAAGCTTAAAAAGTTTCTTGACGGGGTTTAATGGAGAACTTCTAGGCAATTGTAGATACTATCTACTTCTTAGGAATGAAAATTGCAATTTTCATGTTCTCATGGAGACATTTTTCCTGAGTTTTGAATTCTGTTCCTTTTATTTCTGTGGTGGATATTGGATAGATGGTAATCGGTTTTTTAGGGGCAGTTGGGTAGCATATATTTGAAATACATGCAATTTCAGAGTGCGGCCTAAACAAATACACTGAAATTCACTTTTCTCAAAGTGTTTGGTTGGAATTGAAATAAATTCGCGGAGATTGTTTATTATTTCATGGAATGTTTTTCAAACACAATTTCAATTTCACCCCATTTTTGGGAGAGCATGACAACCCATTTTTCAGTCAAATCAACCGATCTCTAATTAAGGAAGATAGTGGATTTTGGGTATTTCTAATACCTCAACATTTTAAGTTTGCATTTCTTTTTTGTTTTATTTATTTATTTATTTATTTTTTTTATAAACAAAAGCACCAAAATTTTAAAAATAGGCAAATGAATTACAATTTACTCCTATTGCTTCCAATCCAAATAACTGTGAAACCAAATTGACCACGGAAATGAGAAGTAACATCGATTAAAAATATCAAGCATGTCTCATTCATGAACATGTATGAAAATCACTCAACAAAAAAAATGAAAAGCAAGGTGCATTCAAAAGTCAAGCATGTATCATTTTTGGGCCTGCTAATTTGAACTTAAATAATGATTTTATTTGACATTAATATTCAATAAAATGGTTGCGGTAGGTTTTGGCTTACTTTATTTGACCTTCAATCAAACTTGTTCTCTGCTTATATCCTTGCATTGTAATTCTTAGAAATGTTAAAAGAATAGTTTTATATAGAAGGAAAATACTTAATGGCTAATTATCTTAATAGTCAACTTATGATCAAAAGGGTTTTTATCATGCTAAATTCGTGCTTCAGATATGCCTATAATTGATAATCACGCTGCTGCTCATGGGATTTCAGGTGTAGAAACCTAATTACTGTATGAATCATGAGTTATTGTCTCATTGCTTTAGATATTGCTGAGATTATGTTTCCAATTACCACGTGTGTAACGTTTGATTGTCAGTATAAGATAAAATTTATAAATTATTAGTATAATAAATGGTGAAAGAAAAGTTGATCAACAACACTAAGAACAGTTGATTAACAACACTAATACTATTCATTGCTTATTTAAGGAGTATAAATAAAATGTTCATTTAAGTACTATGTTTTTTGACCATCTATTGTCACCAATTTTAATGACACAAATGATGATATGGAAGATCATTAGGACTCTAATACTTTTTGAAGTTGAACATTAAAGTTAAAATAAGATGTCAGTTGGATCTTTTCTTGTGAGAGCCTAGCTATGAAGTAAATAGTGAACTTGATGCCCTTTTGTTATAGAGTATGATAGAATTGAAGTCACAAAATAGGAAGTCAATTTGATATGAAGTTGAATGAATGAAAGATGGTGTTAAATGTATAAAATACCAGTCAGATATAAATGCTTTAAGACTTCTTTAAGCCCATAATGTCGCATGCCAACTTGTAGGATATTTTTTTTTAATTGCCACGGTCTCTTTGGTAAGCTTTAAAAAGTTTCTTGCAGAGTTTAATGAAGAACTTCTAGGCAATTTTGGATGCTATCTACTTATTAGGAGTGAAAATTGCGATTTTCATGTTCTCGTGGAGACATTTTTCTTGAGTTTTGATTTCTGTTCCTCTTTTTTGTGTGTTAGATATTAGATAGATGGTAATCGGTTTTTTAGGGGCTGTTGGGTAGCATATATTTGAATTACATGCAGTTTCAGAATGCAGCCTAAAACAAATACACTGAAATTCACTTTTCTTGAAGTGCTTGGTTGGAGTTGAAATAAATTCGGGGAGATTGTGTGTTGTTTCATTAAATGTTTTTCAAGCACAATTTCAATTTCCCCCCATTTTTGGGAGAGCATGACATCCCATTTTTAGTCAATTCAACCGATTTTCAATCAAGGAAGATAGTGGATTTTGGGTATTTCTAATACCTCAACATTTAAGTTTGCATTTCTTTTTATTTAATTTTATTTTATTTATTTATTTTTATAAAAAAATCACCAAAATTTTAAAAATAGGCAAATGAATTACAATTTACTCCTAATGCTTCCAATCCAAATAATTGTGAAAACAAATTGACCACGGAAATGAGAAGTAACATCAATTAAAAATATCAAGCACGTCTCATTCATGAACAAGTATGATCACTCAACAACAGAAATGAAAAGCAAGGTGCATTCAAAAAGTCAAGCATGTCTCATTTTTGAACCCACTAATTTGAACTTAAATAATGATTTTATTTGACATTAATATTCAATAAAATGGTTGCGTCAGGTTTTGGCTTTACTTTAGTCGATCTTCAATCAAACTAGTTTTCTTCTTATGTCCTTGCATTGTAACCCTTAGAAATGTTAAAAGATTAGTTTTATATAGAAGGAAAATGGTTAATGACTAATTATCTTAATTTTCAACTTATGATCAAAAGGGTTTTTTACCATGTTAAATTCGTGCTTTGGATATGCCTATAATTGATAATCACGCTGCTGCTCATGGGATTTCAGGTGTAGAAACCTAATTACTGTACGCATCATGATTTATTGTCTCAATGCTTTAGATTTTGCTGAGATTATGTTTCCAATTATAGTCTTTTATTTCCTTGGTTCTATCGTGTTATTCAATACTTTGATTTCTAGGTTCTTATCAATTAATTTTTATTGACATGTCATTTTTTTCTTACTTTGGCTAGTTTTTTTTTTATTTTTTATTTTTTATTTTTTTATATATGACACTGTAGAAAAATGAAATCCAAAATTTTCAAATGTTTATATGTTTTCTTTGGCAGTAGATGCACTTACAAAAATTTTATATATTTGCGTTTTTACTCTTTCTTTCCAGTTTGATCTTTATCAACAGTCTTTTTTCTCCATTTGATTTAGCCATTATTTATGTCGCAATAGTGTAAAGAAGGAATAGGAGGCACTAAATTATTAGTTGAGGGTCAACATCCATTCTTTATTTTTTTCAGCTTACCAACCAACTGTTGTGGCTGCTGATGCAATTATTGTGGATCATTAGACTAAAAAAACTGTAAATCTAAGGGCTGTCTCTTTAGATACTCGTGACTTTTTAAAGGAAAATTTACTTGCATGCCGCTCAATTCCTTTTTATTTACATATCTAACACTTAAACTTTGATATTTACATTTATAACGCTTTGGTCTCATGAAACTATTGCATAAAATGGTGTACTTCACTTGAAAAAAAGTTAGTAATACTAATATTTATTAGTGTTATTTATGTAAATATGGAAAGCTTACGTGTTAGATATGTAAATACATAGGAATTATGTGGTATGTAAACAAGCACCTTTTTTAAAATTTTAGAACGCTCTATAGTCAAGTAAATAGATTTATTTCTTTCTATTTACAGAATTTTGGGTTTGATGGAAAGCTTTTGGTTAATTACGCGTGTTCGATGGCTTGGGGCTAAGAACTGGAATCAAGGACATCAAAACCACACTTCTCGTTTTCCGCCAAAAAATTGGCAAAATAAAAATCTGAGGCTCATGTTCTACTTATATGTTTTGAATTATTTTTTTTATCGAGTTAGTACCTATCAATTTAGTGTATATTAACTGAACTTTTGTTTTTTCTCCTGAGAAATTGGTAACTGTCTCGGGAAACCTCCATATATAAATCAAAATTTGAATTAACTCTTTTCTCCTGCTTTAATTCTTCGTCACTCTTCTGACTGCTGTTCTGAAGTGTCTGTGTTGTATGTATCATCAAATATTTAATTTATTTGTCTCTTGACCCTCCCTCTTTTCTGAGTTTGCTTCCTCCGCATAATTTTGGCTCCGAAGCATTTTTTTTATCAATAAATATTCTGATTGAAAAAAAAGAAATCATACAGAATTTCAATTTCAATAAACTTAAACTGATAACTTGATGAGATGAACCCAATGATGCCAAAATTGTTCCAATTCGAGTTGAATCAAACCTAAATCAAATTGATGAATCACTTTTAGAGGCTTTGGGTGGTTAATTGGAGAGTCAAATGAACTCCAAAATTGACGTGTATATAGTTAAATCGAACGTCTCGACTAGAGGAATCCAACGAGCCCAATATCATCTGATTCTGAGGTCATTAAGGTCATTAAATCATAAAAAAATTTATATAATCAAGGAGAATCAACGCGAACTGTTCGATGTGGTGGTTGTGTGAGCTATTTGTCAAATGACGAGAAAGTCTCTCTTTGAGTGGTTATAAATAAACCCCGTATATTCACTTGTGGAAGAGGAAGAAAATGAGCAGGATTGAAGATCTGCCAATAAGTTCTAGCATCTGTAACCGTCGATTGCTGATTGTCGGCCGACCTCCACAGTTGGTGGACACTGTTGAGTAACAAAGATTTTTGTTGAGTAAAAAAATATCTTGTTGAGTACTGAAGACTATATTTAGTAACGAGAAATTCTATTGTTATACTACGCAATAATGCACCTTGAATACAAGTGTATTAACCTAATGATAGTTTTTGATGGCAACTGCTTTCAAGCATTGTATTCATAATACAATGAATTTTTCTGTGTACGAACAAACATTATACTTGGTGAATGTTGTAATTCTTATTTAGTTTTGGGTTAAGAGTTTATCTTTGTACTTGCAAACTTAGGGCTTGACTCTGTCTCCTTTCCTTTTATCGAGTTTTTCGTGTAAAAAGTCTCAATCTTTTCTCTTGTTACATTAGCTTTATCTATGTCTGCTGAGACATTAAATTATTATTCTAATGCTATGAATTATTATTCTATGCAACAATCTCGAAGAACGGGAGATCAAGTTTCTGGGCTGTTTCCAATTGATACACATCATGCTGGTGAGGGAGCTTCTTGTGCACCACTTGAAGATCATATACAAAGAATGGATGAATCTTAGAATGAGATTCTCCGACTTCTGCACGTAGTTTGACAACCGAAGATTGTATATATTGGAGGAGCACAAATACCTCAAAATTTTCTGATGAGAGGTACTCAACTAACACCCCCTTCACGCACAGGAGTTCTTCCTCGGGAAGATGAGCTCATGGACACTGCTAGCTCTACACATTCATCTCTTGTAGTCAAGCCTTACAACAAGCTCTCAACATACTTTGAGAATATAGCTCGACCTCAGACAATTCGTAACGATTTACGACGTCTAGTCTGTGAAAAGTTCACTATGAAGGATAGAAGCTCTTTTTAAGCTTGACCTGGATCTTGGGTGTTATCTCCATGGTTTGAGATCGTCTGCCAACACCTTATGCCAACGGGGTTTAAGTTTTTGAGCATTGATGTTTATGATGAAACTTTTGACCCACATGAACATGTGTATCACTTCAGAACCATCATGCACATACAACGAGCTCCTGGTGCTTTTCCTTGTCAGGTTTTTCATGCAACTTGGTTAAGGCCAAGCACACTCATAGTTTTGTTCACTTTTAGAGGGAACATTCATACATTTGATGAGCTTACTAGCATGCTTATGGGGTAGTTCATTGTAAATTGAAGGATCATCAAAGAATCCTCTCATCTCTCCGGGATTTGCCATAGTGAGGGCGAATCACTAAAGGATAGTTTCCTTAGATTCTCTGTTGAAGTTTTTAAAATCCCAAGGGTAGATCCAGAGTTACTAAGAGGTATATTCTTGGAGGGGCTACATCTTGATCCTTTCTATTCATCTTTGATGCAGAACATTGTTCATTTGTATGTTGACTTCATCCACCGTGTGGAGGCACAAATTGCCGCTAACGAAGTTATTAATACACAAAAGTAATTTGAGCGATTGCAGGGAAGCATAAGAACAACCTCATGAAGACTGTTCAAGCATCTCAACGAAAGAGGTATGAGCCTCAAGGGAACTAGGGTATGCTCCCTTGACTGCAAAAGTGGAAATCCCTGTCAAATAAGTAAACACGTTGTTTAACATATCACATGTTGACATTATGATGACAATTCAAGATAAGGAAACTCTTAAGTAGACACACCTATTAAAGCCGAATGTGAGAAATTAAGAGCAACATTGTCACTTCTATCAATGTTGTGGTCATAGTACCGAAGCATTTTATTAGCTCAAATATGAGCTTGAAAGATACTTGGGCCAATTCATACAAAGTAAGATCCTTCATACGCCTAGTACCTTTTCGGGGGGGGG
>JXCR01049118.1:41433-54610 GCA_002079205.1 Phalaenopsis hybrid cultivar | reverse complement strand
GGGGGGGAACTCTATGGGTTGCACAATTTCGAAGCTTGACCCAAAGGAGCTCCGGTGGTTGTGCTACACCAACTTACATGAAGACACAATAACAAACCAAAGGACTCTAATATTGCGCAAGCTAGTGTATAAAGAGACACAAAATTAGGTCGGGCCTTCAAGTAGAACTTCAGCTTGAAAAGAGGGTAGTGTGCCTTTCCTCCCCTTTTTAGTCATATTTATAGGCCCAAAATTGTGAGAATTGACTCAAAAAAAAAAAACATGGAATTTCGTGTCCATTTGGGCCTCCGACTAATTTCTGGTAGTTGGCGGTTGTCCCATTCTATCCATGGCACGCTTGCGCAAAGTTAAGTCCAATTCCACAATTGCACGATTCCGCACAATAAGGATTGCGATCAGAGTGTTGCGCGACGCGCTTAGTGACTCAGATTGCCGACTTGCCATCTTGTCCTGTGCCCGTGACTTGCGTAAGCGGTTGACCCATGCATGACCTGCGTCCGTGCCGCTCATTGACCCTCCTCCATGTCGCCTGGTGACCCGTGCATGATCCGTGACTTGAGACCACGCCTTTGATGCATCCCCCATGCATTCAATGCTAGCTGCTACCGCTTGTTGGCAGCCGTGACGTCTGCCACTGTCTGCTGTCGTCCGCCTCTGTCTACTGCTATACTCTGCCATCCGTCGTCGGCCAACTCTAAATTGTCTAAATTTTCTGAATTTTTTATTCTATTTTCATTATTTTGATTTAGATGATACGAACTAAATCGTCTGAAAACAAGAGCAACTAATCCGTCCTCAACTAATTTTTTCATTTGGCACGAATTACGAGGCATTTGACATGAATTTTGAGGCATTTGGCTTGAGTCTCGAGGTAATTTTTGAGCAAGAAAGATTCTCATTCAAATTGAAAACTATTTAGAGTTCCGATTTCAATAAACTTATGCTTAAAATGACTAGCTTGACTAGACGACCCCATTGATACCAAAATTGATCCAATTCAAGCCTAATCAAGTTGTTGAACCATTTTTGGAGGTTTTTGGTGGTTAATTAGAAGTCAAATGAGCTTCAAATTTGACATACTTATAGTCATATTGAGTGTTTGACGAGAGGAATCCAACGTGCCTAAGATCACCCGATTCTGTGGTCATTAAGACCATCATATCATTAAATAATTTCTTACGATCAAGGGAAATCATTGTGTGTCATTCAATCAGATGGTTATGAGAGTTATTCGCTAAGGAAAAAAAAATGCCCCGTTTCCAGGAGCTATATATAGACCGTCTTTCTTCACTTGAGGGAGAGAAGGTGGAGCCTGATTCCAATGTTGTTATGACTGGAGACCCTGCCATAACTTCCAACCACTATCGACCATCGCTCGTTGGCGCCGTTGCATACTCTGTTGAATAATGAAGGATTCTATTGAATAATGAAGAACTCTATTGAGTAACGAAGTATCCCAAATACTGCGCAACGATGTATATGAAATACAATGTATTAAAAATCCAACGGCAACTCCTGCTAAAAAAATACTCTCTTGAGCGCTGTAATCATAATACAACTAATCTTTCTGTATACTTTGTACGTACAAACATTATACTTAATGTAACATTAGCTCTTTTCTAATTGGGAGATAAGAACAGTATTTTTTTATGCTTGTAAATTTAAAGTGAATCATTTTTGAGTGTTCTAGACCCCATTATTCTCTTACCTAGTTTTCCACAAAAAGTTCCGGTGTCCTCTTATTTTTTTTTTATTTGTGTGCGCTGAAGTTTTATAAAATGCTATGATAGTTAAAATATTACTCTATTACAGTAATGTTAAATGATATCAACGTTATGCGTGTAAAAATTTAGGTGTTAAATATATAAATGCATGAATGAGAATTGTATAGTGTTTGTTAATGCCTCTTTATTTACCATGTCAGGCCATTTTTAGGCTGTAGGGTTCACTAGTCTCTCCTGTCTTGGCTCAGGACTTACAATGCCAAATCATGAGAGGTACGGCAAGGCAAGTTTTTTGTCTGGATGTGCTCCGCCACTGACTCGTCTTTCTGTGATTTTTTAACGTGGTTGAGCTGTTTCTTTCATTTTTAATGACATGGGCCTTAGAACCATAGGTACGGTGCCATTCAAACCAGCAAAGCTGACAGCAGCCGCATTATTGACCTACATATAATTCTTATTTATTTATATAGCCAACCATCTATAAGTTTATATTTGTATTACATCAAATTTGGGTATTTGAGCTGCAAGGGCAACCACTGTTGGAATGGTTAGTGGAGCAAATATTATATCTAAATTCTGGATGTAATTTAGTCGGGACTTCAATGGTGGTGCGCCATGTGTTAAGTGCACCCATTGTGATATACTGGGATTGGTCAGTGTTAAAATTTGTGGGACCCACTTGACATGTGACGCCCCACCATTAAACTCTGGATTCATAGTTAATATATGTTCGAACCGGTTTCACTATGGAGTGAAGGAGGGCTCTCAAGCACATATAGGGATGTAAATGAATGCATGCACTTGACGAGTAATTTGAAATCAGCTTGATTAATATTCGATCATGTTTGTTTAGATTATTTTAAATGAATTTGAATATTTTTTTAAAAATTCAGAGTTTAAATGAATCAAATTTAAATAGAGTCAAACCCTTTTGTTAATGTTCATGAATATACTCGTTTGTTGTTTGACGAATAATTTGTGAAATAATTTATATTTAGATGATATTTTATTTAAATAAAATGAGTACTTAAAATTATTTAATAGTATATTATAATTTAATATTAACATACACATAAATTCAAATAAATTTTTATTCAAATAAACTACTTTGTATTGTGACTTACCATTTTTTTCTTGGTATGTGACTAGGGCTGTCAAAAAAGCTCGTTGTTCGCGTACAATTCGTGTTCGGTTCGTCAATGAGTTTGTGTTCGATTTGTTCGATANTTGTTCGCGAACAGTTCGTGTTCGGTTCGTCAATGAGTTTGTGTTCGATTTGTTCGATAAGTAGACGAGACGAATATGAATAATTTTTTTTTCGTTCGGTTAGTTAAATGAACCAAACACGAACAGTGATGCGTTCGTTCGTGTTCGAATCGTTATTGTTCGAAATATAAAATAATTTAAAATAATTATATATAAAAAATTTATGATATTCAAAAAATTAAATTTTATAAATTATAATATATAGTAAAATAATAATAATAATATATTAATATACTATATTAGTAATATACTGATATATATATTATATATTTATATAATATAAGTTGAATAATTAATTTATATATATTAATATTAGGGATGTCAAATTGGCTTGTTGTTCGCGAACAACTCGTGTTCGACTTGTGTTCGGCTCGTTCGTTAAGAAACGAACACGAACATTGACTTCACGAACAGTTTCAAACACGAGCTTATTTCAAACAAACTAAATTTCAAACGAACCGAACACGAACACAAGCTCTGTTCGTTCGTGTTTGGTTTATTTACACCCCTATATGTGACTCGCTTGAATTCAAATAAGTTTCGTAGGTAGGTAGCGTGTTGTTTCCCAGACAAACGCATTTGGTGGTTTGTTTTGTTTTGTTGGTCTCTCTCTCTCTCTTTATTTTAATATTTTTTTTTAATTTTCTTTCTATAAACCAAATTATTGGTCAAATCTCAACCTTGTCCAAATAATAAACTTTCTGCTTTATGATAATTGTCATTTGGTTGAAAACATTTGCAACCATATAATAATTATCATAAAACTCTTAACGCTTTTGATTTGAACAAGGTTAAAAATTAGATCGATATTTTGGTTTCTTAATTTCACAACTTAACCACTCACCCTTCCGAAATTGAAACTGGCGAAGCTTTTTAGCAGTGCCGATGAAACAATTCATGTCTGTGCAACATATTGGTTGAAAATAAAGTGTAGAATTCCAAAGTGCCATTGTGCTTCATACTGCTACCACATTTCTGTTAAATAATTCCTTTTCAGAAATTTATATGGCGAAAATGAGTTTTCTTAACCTTACATGCTAAAGTGAGATCGCTGCCCTAATTTTTTAAGAAGTTATTTTTTCCACAGGAATCACATTTTTTTTCACAAAAATAAAAAAATTTTTTTTTTTTTCATTGCTGGATTTTAACCAATAGTCAATGATTCATGGAATGGTGATTGCTTTGTGATTAAGATGGGAGACTTTTGTGCAACGGTGGTCACCTCGTCCTTTGTATTATGGCTATAAAACAAGCAGTTTTTTTTCTTTCAGCCCAGAAAGGTTTGTTGTCTGCATTTGACTACTAATTTGACAGTTCGATTGAATTTAATTGATGTTTTGGAACTTATTTATTTAATATGAATAAGACATCACTAGGTCAAATTTACCTCAACAGTAGTTTTATGATGTAATATGTATATTTTATAATTTATATTTTACGTATAACTTAATTTTATATTTGCTAAAAGTTTATGTTTGGCTCAATAAATTAATGAGTAGAGTATAAATCTGTAATTAACTTAATTACTTAACGAGCCAAGCTAGTTAAATAGCACTGTAACTTGCTCTAATTATACTCATTACTAATTGATGAGGTTGTACGCTCTCACATTCTCCATATCTTTTAGTTAAGATAATTCGTATGTACTATATTCATATTTTATTCTTGGTAGATTGCAAATTAAAGACTAGGCATTAATCCATCATTTTCTTAAAAAAATATTTTTACTTATACTACAAATTTATGGGCCTAAATTACAAATTGATGTAGGGTCATTTATATACATACCATACAATTCTTATAAATTTACATATATAACACTTAAATCTTCATATTTACATGCATACCACCACATATTTGACAACATATAAAAATATAATAATCACTAACTTTTTATAAGTGAAACATATATTTTTATATGTAAGTTCTTAACACCAAAGTGTTATAAATATAAATATCAAATTTTAGGTGTTGGATATGTAAACAGATTAGACTTGTGTGGCAAGCCATGTATGTAAATTTTCCATCACTATAAAATAATTTTTTTTTGGATTTAACTTGAATTTGATTGAATGATCATTGAGTAACTTAGATCAGTTGGTTGGGCATCTGCTTGTCAGTTGTAAAGCTACTATGGGGTTCGATTCCCCCTGAATGTAGGGTGTGATGCTTAAATTCTTATGCTCATGAGTGATGGTCGGGTAATAGCCCTCCACTCATTGATTTTGATTCTTTAATATTTTTAATTAATTTCTAATATGTTAACGTGATAAACTAATACTTCCCATGCATTCTGTTTGGAGGGAACATGCACTAATGGCACGCTTAAACTATATTATTATATACATAATAATTTCATAATATTTTATTAAAAAAGGCACTTGGTACTCCCATCGCTAATGGCGACATGAGTCGAAGAATCCCACGAAACGTGGAGCATCATGAGCCACTTACAAGTACACGTAGCTATTTTATTAGGATTTTTACATACATATCACACACTTTCTTTATATTTATGTATCTAGCACCGTAAATATTTCAATTTACAACTATCGTTCAAATCTTTAAAATCACGTATAAAATATAATCATCTTTTTATGAGTATATGTGTGGCTCCAAGATATTATAAATGTAAATATCATATTTTATTTGTTAAGTATGTAAATATCTAAAAATTGTGTGTGTACATTTCCGTCCCCAACTAGGAGGCTTGATCTCTAGCTCGTGACCTATTGCTTCTATAAGACTTCGTAGGGTTAAACTTCATTTACACGCTAAAAACTCAACTAGGAGTGTAAGGTAGATGTGCTGGCTCGAGCTCGATTCACTCGTAGGATCACGAGCCAAGTTTAACGAGCTAGTGATTTGAGGTGGAGTTAAAAATAAACTTGAGTTTTAGTTATTTATGATTCGGTTTATGAAGGTCACACACACACACACACAAAGTATACATGTGTGTGCATGAATATGCTCAAATAAAAAATAATAAGGATTCATATTGCGTTGGTTGTCTGTGTATAGTTACAAACGATATAACGCGAATATAATGCAGATATGACATGAATATAATCTCCATTATGTACGCAGTACTGCGTACGTCTTACGCACACAAATTTTTCTCCATAAATCTAAGTATGAAAAGAAGTAATTCATTTTTTAAAAAATTAATAAAAATAATATTTTTTATTATGATTTTAAAAAATTTGAGTGTTATGTAGGTAAATTTGTAAATTTAGATATTAGATATGTAGATTAATTAGAGTTATGTGGTAAGAAAATGAAATAATATGTTTACAACCTACGTCAGCACTGAGCCGATGGGAATCCCATCACAAATAGCGATGATGAGGTCGACCGCGATCAATTATTTAAGACATTTATGAACGACGGAGATTTTTTTGTCTTAAATAATCAGAAGGGAAGAAATTTGATATGGAACTCGATCATTTTTCTGCTTAATTATTGACCATAAAATTTTGGAAATTTACATACATGCCACGATTTTTATATATTTACATATTTAATATCTAAAGCTCAATATTAACATTCATAACATATGCTTGTCTTTAGTTTATGAAAATATAAGAAAAATAATAATTATGATATTTTTTATGTCATATAAAGTTAGTGTTATGTATGTAAATATGAAAATTTAGGGGTTAGATATGTGAGGTGGTATTTGTGTAAATAGCCGAATTTGAATTGATCAAGGTTGACGTGGACCAGAATTCCATTGCCAGACAACAGATGCACTATTGATGCCCACCGGTGGGCGACGAAAATTTCCTTTTTGTTTTTTTTTTGTTTTTATATTTATTTTTTTCTAAATAAATATAGTCCGTCAATATATTGGACAGTAAATATTGTTAGAATATGAATCTCAGTTTATTTCTTAATTATACGATGCCATTTCAAAAAACTTATTTATATGTATTATATATATATATATATATATATATATATATATATATATATATATATATATATATATATATATATATATATATATGTATGTATATATGTATGTATGTATGTATGCCATTCCTAATCTTCCTAACAAATCGGGTAACACCTCCTTAAGGCACGTCATTAGAGAGAATTCGAACCCCCAACCTGAGGGGTCTTATACCACAAATTTTTTTCTCTGCGGACTCCTGACGTAACTCTAAGTGCGGCGCAGGATATTCCTGAGCTATTTTCAGGTTATTTCTGTGTTATTTTCAATAATCATGAACTAACCCAGAAATAACCCGATGTCTTTATTTTTGGGTTATTTCTGGGTTATTTCGGGATTATTGAAAATAATTCAAAAATAACCCGAAAATAACTCATGAATAATCTGCACCGCACGTAGAGGTACGTTAGGTGTCCGGACAGAAAATACTCGTCTTATACCAAGGATATCAACCAAAAGGCTGGGGTACATGACACACACACACTTATGGAGAGAGAGAGAAAGAGATATTAATGGAATGGACAAAGGCTATTATATGAGCCTCCAACCACCCCTCACCTTCTTAAGACCAATTATGTCGGAGGGGATTTCATTCCCCTGACCTGATGAGTCTTATACCACAAATGCCAACCAACAGATCAATGTACGCGACATCCGTTATGAACGCAACACTGCGTACGTCTTACACACACAAATTTTTCTCCCTAAATCTAAGCATGAAAAGAATTAATTCATTTTAAAAAAAATTAATAAAAGAAATATATTTTATTATGATGTTAAAAAATTTGAGTGTTATGTAAATAAATTTGTAAATTTAGATAATAGATATGTAAATTAAGTAGAGTTATGTGGTAAGAAATTGAACTAATATGTTTAGAACCTTCGTCAGTGCTGAGCCAATAAGAATCCCATCACAAATAGCGTTGATGAGGTTGACGGTGATCAATTATTTAAGACATTTATGAACGATGGAGATTTTTTTGTCTCTAAGAATCATAATGGAAGAAATTTGATATGGAATTCGATCATTTTTCTGCTTAATTATTGGCCATAAGATTTTGGAAATTTACATACATGCCACGATTTTTATATATTTACATATTTAATATCTAAAGCTCAATATTAACATTCATAACATATGCTTGTCTTTAGTTTATGAAAATATAAGAAAAATAATAATTATGATATTTTTTATGTCATATAAAGTTGTGAGTGTTATGTATGTAAATATGAAAATTTAGGGGCTAGATATGTGAGGTGGTATTTGTGTAAATAGCCGAATTTGAATTGAGCAAGGTTGACGTGGACCAGAATTCCATTACCAGACAACAGATGCATTACTGATGCCCACCGGTGGGCAACGAAAATTTCCTTTTTGTTTTTTTTTTCTTCTGTTTTTATGTTTATTTTTTTCTAAATAAATATAATCCGTCACTATATAGGACAGTAAATATTGTTAGAATATGAATCTCTGTTTATTTCTTAATTATACGATACCATTTCAACGTGTATTGATAGTACCGTTTAAAAATTATTTATATGTATTATAAGAAATGTGCAGAAGCTGTTACATGAGCCTCCATTCCTAATGTGCCAAACAATTTGAGTACCACCTGTTTAAGACTCACGTTGCCCGAGGTGATTCGAACTCCCGACCTGAGGGGTCATATAATATGGATACCAACCAACAGTTCAGGGTACATGACGCGCACACGCTCACACACACACTCACATATATATTAATGAAGTTGACAGAAACTGTTATATGACCATCGAGCCATCTCAGATGTGTCTAAGAATTAGAGTACCATTTACTTAAGGACAAATGTGCCAGAGAAGATTCGAACATCCGACCTAAGCAATTTTATACTGTGGATGCCAACCATTAGGCCAGGGTACGCTACATAAGTATATATATATATATCTCTCTCCTCATTTTGTCCTTTTTTTTTCGAAAGTACACGCTAACTTTGTAACTTATATATTTGTCTTTTTGAATTCATATTTAAAAAAAAAAAAATCACCATGAAAACAAATATATCGAGTAAGGTGTGAAGTCGCATCAATTATTGTTATTTTTATGTTTGGGTTGGTGTTGGATTCATCATCTTAAGATTTTTCATTTTGTTTACAATTAATGTGTTACACATTTGAGCACAGGTCGAATCAAACGATGCTCATGAAGGTGGTTTGTGGAAAGCCTTCGGGCTAGATAGCGAAATTAACAATTACATTATGATAAAATGATGCGCATGCGCATCTGTTGAACATACGTCTCATATTTTATTGTATACATCTTCTACATTTCTAATTTAAATAAATACATTAAAAAAATAATAGATAGATGTATGTAGGGCTGTCAAAAAAGCTCGTTGTTCGTGAATAGTTCGTGTTCGGTTCGTCAAGGAGTTTGTGTTTGATTCGTTCGATAAGTAAACGAGACGAACGTGAACAAATTTTTCTCGTTCGGTTAGTTAAACGAACTAAACACGAACAGTGATGCGTTCGTTCGTGTTCGAATCGTTATTGTTCGAAATATAAAATAATTTAAAATAATTATATATAAAAAATTTATGATATTTTAAAATATTAAATTTTATAAATTATAATATATAATAAATTAATAATAATAATATATTAATATACTATATTAGTAATATACTAATATAGATATTATATATTTATATAATATAAATTACATAATTAATATACTATATTATTTATATATATTAATATTAGAGATGTCAAACTGGCTCGTCGTTCGCGAACAGCTCGTGTTCGGTTCGTGTTCGGCTCGTTCGTTAAGAAACGAACACGAACAGTGATTTCACGAACAATTTCAAACACGAGCTTATTTCAAACAAACTAAATTTTAAACGAACCGAACACGAACACAAGCTCTGTTCGTTCGTGTTCGGTTCGTTTACACCCCTAGATGTATGTCGGCATATTTATTTTTATTAAAAAGATTTTTTTACTTTAGAAATATATTACATTATATTTTTTTATGGTCATAAAAATCGAAACTAACCAGCCGATTCGGTTGGTTTAACAGTGAATCGGTTATCCAATCGGTTCGGTCCATGCTCAGAATTGTATCTGCATAGTACTGGGATTGAACAGGTCGGAACCGGGATTAAACCGAAGAACCTGTGAACCAATCTGATTTTTAAAGAACTGATCGATTCAAATAATATTTAATTTTAGTCTTTTGATTTTGATCGGATGGTCAAAAATAAGATATAAATTAAAAAAAAATAATGTTTTAATTTTTTTAATTTAGAATAATATTCAATAACCTCCATATAACCTACATGTAACCTAACTGAACTTACAAATAAGTTTCGCGCTTCTATTTTCTCATATCTGTAGGTTACATGGACGTTACAGGGGATATAACGCCAGTATAATGTCGATATAACGCGAATAGAACCTCCATTATGTACGCACGTCTTACATATGCAAATTTTTCCCAGATTTATGGCACTAATATTTTTATTAAAATGAATAAAAAATTTAATTAGAATTTACAGTGAAAATTTTTGATTTTTTTTGTTAATTTGAAAAAAGTTGGAGGCCAAGTAGAATAAATGCCTTAAATCAAGCTGTTTAATCTTTTATATAAATGCACTTATGAACCAAGTTAGCTATGGCTACACTTCACTATGAATAACAATGAAGTTAATGAAGGACCAAAGAATAATTTAAGGTTCCAACTTGAACACGTTTAAGAAATATTAGGCCATGAAGGAATTATTCGTTTGATTGCTACTACTTTTTATTACAATGAAACACACTATTAATTTTAATTGATAAATCAATTACTTGATGCGTCATCTAGAAATTTTTATATCTAACATGGATATGGATGCATTTTTTTAAATAACAAATATTTCATATTCAAATTCAAGATCATCTAGGGCCCCGATTTGAACCAGTTTAAACACGATGTCTCGATAAGAAGAACTTGATGTTACCCAAATTGGTTCAATCTGTGTCAAATCACACCCGAATCAAGTCAGTAGGGCACATTTTTAGGTTTTGAATTGTCAAATGAATGACCAAATGAACTCCAAATTTGACATGTTTATAGCTAAATTTAGTGTGTCGATGATAGAAATCCCCAAAAACACAAGATCACTCAATTTTGTTGTCATTAAGACACTTAAATAGACTTCTACGATGAAGAGGTATCAATATGCAACGTCTAATCAGATGGTTGGGAAGTTATTCGCCAAAAGACTAAAATGCCCTAGCCTTAAATTCTATAAATAGACCCCTCTTTTCAATTAATGAAGAATAAGGATGAGCACAAGAGAAATTCTAGAGCCCATTCTAGACTAAAGACCTAGCGATAATTCTCGGTCCCCGTAGTCATCAACCACTGTCGACTAACGTTGGTCATCACTGCTTTTCGTCGTCGACCTTCTGCCACTGAAGATCCTTGTTTGCAACCGTCGTATCCCAAATATGCCTGTAACTTATAACACATGTATTAAAGATCCATCAATAACTTTTGACCTCTGGAGTCATTAGCCACCATCGACAACCACCCATCAGCCACCATCGACCACTGTTGACTACCACAGCTTGCCATTGTCAACCTCCGGCTGTCGATTACCACTACTTACGACCATCATAGCAAATATACGGTGGTTGTTCCTAACCCATGCATTTTCTTTTACATTGTATAAATGCAAGTGAAATGTTCAGTATAAAGTTATAATCCCGTTCTTCCAAAAAAAATTGTCTAGTCATCAATTATAGTTTATCTAGCCAACTACTACTATTGTAGCTTCCAATTATGATATCTATGACCAACCTTTGATATCAAAGTCACCAACTACTATCTACATGGTTAACTGACAATATTTCAGTCACAAACTATTGTCTATGTGACGGATTACTACGATCTACGTGGTCCAGTCACCAATTATGGTTTATGTAGCCAATTTCTACAGTTGTAGCTTCTAATTATGACATTTGGGGCCAACTAATGACTGCTGCCTATGCGACTAACTACTATCGTTACAACTTCTAAATGCAGTATTTGTACCCAACCAATACTGTTGCAATCACTAACAACGGTCTTTGTGGCCAACTGATGTTATTATATCTTCCAACCATGACTTTTATGGCCAAACACTGCCAGTGCAACAACCAATTACTATTGTCTCTATGGCTAATTGACATTATTACAACTTCTAACTATGACACATGTGGCCAACAAACATTATTATAGCTTCAAACAATGACATATGTGGCCGAATAATGATATTAAAATCACCAGTTATGATCTAAGTGGCCAACTACTACTATTACAAGTTCCAAATATGGCATATGTGGCCAAACAGTGTTATTACAGTCACAAACTACAACCTCTGTGGCCAACTGATAATATTGATTCATCAACCACAACCTCTGTGTCCAATAAAGCTATTAAAATTTCAACAACAATCTACATGGCCAACTTATGATATTGCACTCACCAACTGCAGTTTATGACCAATTATTACTTTTACAGATTCTAACTATGACCTTTGTTACCAACTACATTGCAATTACCAACTAAAGCTTATATGGCCAAGCGACTCTATTACAATTTCCAACAACGACCTTTATGACCAACTACTGCCTGTGATATAACTAAATACTATTGTTAAGTTTCCAATTACGGCCTCTGTAGAAAATTACCGCTATTCGAGCCACCAACTACAACCTTTATGGATAACTACTGCANTCTCTCTCTCTCTCTCTCTCTCTCTCTCTCTCTCTCTCTCTCTCTCTCTCTCTCTCTCTCCATAAGTGTGTGTGTGCCATGCACCCCAGCCTTTTAGTTGATATCCTCGCTATAAGATGCACATTTTCTGTCCGAACATCTGACGTACCTTTACGTGCGGTACATGTTATTCATGAGTTATTTTCGGGTTATTTTTGAGTTATTTTCAATAATCCCGAAATAACCCAGAAATAACCCAAAAATATAGAACGCAGGTTATTTCTAGGTTAATTCGTGATTATTGAAAATAGCCCATAAATAACCTGAAAATAACTCAGGAATACCCTGCGCCGCACGTAGAGTTACGTGAGGAGTCCGCAAAAAAAAATTTTTGCTGTATAAGACCCCTCAGGTTGGGGGTTCAAATTCTATCTAACGACATGCCTTAAGGAGGTGTTACTCGATTTGTTAGGAAGATTAGGAATGACATATATATATATATATATATATATA
>JXCR01049118.1:623-24169 GCA_002079205.1 Phalaenopsis hybrid cultivar | reverse complement strand
GTAAATGTCATTTACCTCTTAATTTGAAAATTATGTGGGTAAAGACCCTTTAGGAGACAAATTAATGTTATTAAGAACACTTAGCCAAATTTTTAGTCTTAATTGGACTTGTGGTGTTTTAAGAGAGTTTGATTATGTTGATTTTTCTAATCTCTTTTAACAACTAGATTTCAACTTAAATTCACCACTAAGTCCTTTAGACTTAAGTGAATGTATTAAATGTGTGTATTGATTTTGAAAGGGTTTAAAACTTTAAGTGATAATTATCAAGAATCATTATCATCATAAATAAGGGTGTAAAATCATTAATTTTCAAAATTATACCCTTAAATTTAAAAAAAGTCATTTTTGATGAAGTTTCCAAAGTTTTTGAAAATTATGGGAATTATCTAATAATTTGGCAAAGTGAGATGGGTTTCTATCAATTAAGCCCAATTTTGATTATAAATCATCAAATGAGTTAATTAATATCAGAAATTACCCATTTCCCATTTTAATTAAGCCTAAATGTTCATTGAGGCCAAAATATTCAAAATTACAATTTTGCCCCTAAGGGTCCAAACTTTCATAATTTGTCAAATTTAAGTCAAATGACTTTGAAATTTTTATGTAACCTTACTGATAGGTCAATTAAGACATCAGAGAGGAAAATGTGAATTTTCACCTATTAATTTAATTCATATAATTATTTTTATGCATAAATAGGCATCTTTAAAGCAAATTCCAAAAGATGATCAGAACAACTTCTAATCACTTAAAATTTTTATGGGAGTTAGCCCTAGACCAGAAAATCCTTTGGCCAAAATTTTATAATTTTTTGAAGTTTCTGTGATTTATTAGAATTAATTGAAATTTTGGGGGCTTTAATAAAAATAAAATATTTTATATGTTGAAAAATATGTTTTATATTTTTGGAAAATCTCTCTGANAAACGCGGGCTGACTGGATCCTCGGATCCGTCGAAAAGCCACGCGGCGCGCTCCTATTCGATGCCGCCTTCTGAGTCAGCTGCCACGCGTCGCGCCATATCGTCCCAGATGATCATCCGACTTGATCTCCGCCGTCCATTCAATACACGCGCAGATAGAAGACATCCGTTCATCGTCCCCAAAGGAATGATCCCGTGACCATCCATTTTAAAACCTCAATATCTCTCTCATTTCTTAATGGATTTTAATGATTATTTTTTAAATTAATCGTCTTAAAGAGACGAACACATCCATACGATTAAGATGCTATGAAATCAAGCCATTGTAAACGTAAAGCTCGCGAAGGCTCGGAGGAGTAAGTGAGTTATACCTTTGCTCCGAGAGGTGTAGCCCACGTATGATTTTGATCAAGGCCGATTTTGGGTGTTAGTCTAGAGCTATGGTAGAGGCTCTGTGGAAGGGGTATTTGATGGGGCTTTGGCTTCTTTCACTCTTGTGAAGGTGTAGAGCTAATCTATTGGAGGTTTGGTGATGTATAGGTTGAGATTGGATTTTGTCCTGGTTTTGGGCAAGAATTCAAGCTCAAAATTAGATTGCCATGGTGGATTTGGGAGGGGAAAATGGATTGAAATGAACTAAGGGTCTCCTAGGGAAGCTCTCTGAAGAGTTTAAAAGGCCTCAGTGAAAATTTTTTTACCACCCTCTCCATGGCCGTGAGGGGTAGATTTTATAGAAAATGGCTATGAGGAGGCATGGCCGTGGGGTGGATTTTTATAGAAAATGGCTATGGGAATGCTTGGCTGGCCAATTGAAAGCTTAGCCTCACTGCTTAGGTGTCAAGAAGAGGAGCTACCCAGCTCAATTTGGGCTGAGGTGGCCTCTTGGCATGAGTTTGGGTTTTAACCATGTGGGGGCTCACGATTTTGGGCTTTAGCTTGGGTTAAGGTGGTTAACCAAGGCTTGGACAATGGTTAAAGCTTATGATGCTCAGTAAAAATGGCACCATAGGGTATGTACATGTGGTATGGCAAGTACATTGATTTAACCCCCTGCTTATCTCTTTAAAAATTTTTCTTAAAATTTTACCCATGGGATAAATATCAAGCCTGACCATGGATTAATGGCTAGCTTTAAACTCAACCCTAGAGTCTAAGGTGAGTCATGGTAAGGCTTATTTGACCATACCAAGCTTAATTGATTTGGATTTGACCTTAAGTCCAAGAAGGTGCATATGTCCAAATCTTGTGTTTGGGCTAGGTTAGAAATTGGCCCAATTAAATATAGCATTTGGTGTAGGAGATCATGAGGAACAACTTTCATGAAGGTTTGGCATTTGGTGTAGGAGATATGAGGAACAACTTTCATAAAGGGTGAATAAGTTCAAAAAGGTGTATGTGACCAAATCTTGTGTTTGGGCTAGGTTAGGCATGCCACTTTGTCCAAAATGGTGTTCATGACCAAATCTTGTGTTTGGGCTAGGTTAGGCATGCCAATTGTCACAATTAAATATGGCATTTGGTGTAGGAGATCATGAGGAACAACTTTCATGAAGGGTGAAAGGTCTTTGAGAGGTGCACATGACCAAATATTGTGTTTGAACTAGGTTAGGCATGTCAATTGGCTCAATTAACCCATAGTTCCAAAAAGGAGCATATGGCCAAATCTTGTGTTTGGGCTAGGTTAGGCATGCCAATTGGCCCAATTAAATACGCATATGACCAAATCTTGTGTTTGAACTAGGTTAGGCATGTCAATTGGCCCAATTAAATATGTACACATGACCAAATCTTGTGTTTGGACTAGGTTAGGCATGCCAATTAGCCCAATTAAATATTTGGCCATAAGTCCAAAAAGGTGCACATGACCAAATCTTGTGTTTGAAATAGGTTAGGCATGTTAATTGGCCCAATTAAATATGAAAGGTGCATGTGACCAAATCTTGTGTTTGAACTAGGTTAGGCATGTAAATTTGGCCCAATTAAATATGTCATGTGACCAAATCTTGTGTTTGGGCTAGGTTAGGCATGTCAATTGGCCCAAATAACTATGGTGATGGCCAAATCTTGTGTTTGGACTAGGTTAGACATGTCAATTGGCCCAATTAAATATGGCATTTTGACCAAATCTTGAGTTTGGGCTAGGTTAATCATGCCAATTGGTCCAATTAAATATGGAATTTAGACCAAATCTTGTGTTGGGGCTAGGTTAGGCATGCCAATTAGCCCAATTAAATATGGCATTTGGTGTTGTGTTTGGGCTAGGTTAGGCATGTCAATTAGCCCAATTAAATATGGCATTTGGTGTAGATCTTGTGTTTGGGCTAGGTTAGGCATGCCAATTGGTCCAATTAAATATGGAATTTGGTGTAGGAGGAGGAACAACTTTCATGAAGGGTGAAAGTCATTTTGAGGTCAATTGGTTAATCAATTTGGTGCAATTTTGTGTTTATACTAGGTTAGGCATGGAAATTGGCCCAATTAACCATGGTATTTGGTGTACGAGACCATGAAAACTTTATGAAGGGTGAAAGTCATTTTGAGATCAATTGGTTAATCAATTTGGTGGATTTTTTATACTTTCATGAAGGGGGAAAGTCATTTTGAGGTCAATTGGTTAATCAATTTGGTGGATTTTTGGTTTTAGACCCATTTGAAAAGCTTTTGAGGTCAATTGGTTAATCAATTTGGTGGATTTTTGGTTTTGGACCCATTTTAAGCATGTTGGGTTAAGTTTGGGTCAAACTTGGGCTAACCATGGGCTAAGCTCAAATTTATTGTTGTGTTTGGTGTAAAACATCATAATGAATAACCAAATTAATTGTTGTTGTTGGTGTAAAACATCATAATGAACAATTTTCATGAAGGATGAAAATTAATTTGATGGTCAATTTGGATGGATTTTGATGAGTTTTGGTTTTAGACCCAAATTAGGCATATAGATCAATTTGGATGGATTTTGATGGGTTTTGGTTTTAGACCCAAATTAGGCATATGGATCTAATTTTGGTCAAACTTGAGCTAGTAAAACATCATAATGAAAAACTTTCATGAAGGATGAAAATTGTTTTGAAGTTGATTTGGTGGTTAATTCGGATGATTTTGATGGGTTTTGGTTTTAGACCCAAATTAGGCATATGGATCTAATTTGGGTCAAACTTGAGCTAGCTTTGGAATAAGCTCAAATTGATTGTTGTATTTGGTCACAAATGACCTTATGAAGGATTTTCAACAAAAAATTGGATGCCAATTTGAGATCTAAGACATTCAATTGTTGAGAAGGATTTTCAACAAAAATTGGATTCCAATTTGAGGTCTAAGGCATTCAATTGTTGAGCTTTGGAGTTTTAGCCAATATTGGGGCTAATTTTGGGAATTTTGGATTTAGGCCAAAATCAAATGGGTTTGAGGCTTCATAAAGGCCAATTGATGGTTGATGTTGATGTGTAAGAATGTTGTAAGGATTTTGCAATATTAATTGAGGACAATTGACTAAGCTATGAGTTCAATTGGGTGAGATCAAATCTTGTGGTCAATATTTGGGTTTTGACCCAAATCAAAATTGGGCACCAATTATGGACCAATTGAGCATGTGGTTTAAATTGGTCACATGTAAGGTGAATTTGAGTTTAGGATTGAAATTGGGGGATATTGGATCCATATTCATGGACATTTGAAGTAAATTTAGGGAAATTGGGCTTTTAAAGGCAATTTTGGGGGTTTTGGTCAAAATGGTCAAATTGACCAAATTGAATCCAATTGAAGGGTCCAAATAGGTTTTGAGGACATTTGGAGTGATTTTGGAGGTTTTGGGAAAGTTCGGGATATCAAGGGTATTTTTGTAATTTTGGTAATTTTGAGGGTATTTTGGTTAAAGATGGCCAAATTGACCAAATTGGGCCATGTGGTAGTTGAAAGAAATAAAATTGGGAATATTTGGGATTTATTGGGAATTTTATGGGATTTTTGGGATCTTAACTTAAAGAATGGTCCTAAGGGCAGTTAGGTAATTTGGGAGTGTCTGGGGCAAAAGAACCATGGATCAATAAAACCCTCATTTTGGGTCCTTATGTATTGGTTTTAGCAAGGATATTGTGTACCTTAGTTCCAAACCAATACCCAGGGTCAATCCTAAGGCCAAATAGTCCTATAGTTACTCTCCTTGAGTTCTCTCATAATGATCTTACCTACTATATGCTAGAGGTTAAGATTAATATGTGGATCTTCAAGTTGAGTAAAGAGAAGAGTTTTGAATTTCTAATGATGGGGGGTACCTTTTCTAGTTTTTTTGAGATAGTTCAATAGGAAAGTTCTATGGCTAGACCTAGGATACTAAAGAAGTTTCTAGACCTCAACCAAAAGTGAGGTCAATAGTCTTGTGAATGGAAAACAATCTGCAATGGCTCTTATCATCGCTTGATCCTGATCTGTAAACATTGTAATTGGATGCTTATCATCCATTATACGAATGAAGGTTTTGAATAACCACTTGAATGAATCTATTATCTCATCAGATAAAAAAACAACTCCAAATAGAACGTTTTGTCGATGGTGGTTAATCCCTACGAAAGGAGCACAATATAAATTATACTTATTCAAACGGTAGCCAGTGTAAAAATGATGACATCTCCAAAACAATCATAATCTAGTCTGCAAGACACATCACTCCATAAAAAGCTTGTAAGTCTGCCCTCCTCATCACTTTGGAAATCCCATGCAAACATGTTATCTTCATTTTGACGCTCCATTAATAATTGTAAGAGAGAGTTGGCATCACCCTGTTCAATTCTATTTCTTTTATCCCTTTGAATGAATTTGTATGCATCTTACCTCGTACACTCTAAGTTTTCAACACCACCAACCTCTGTAGCAAAGAAATTAAATGCATTCGCTGCTCTAATCCCAGAACCTGTCATTGATCTCAACAAATTTGCATTTAACTCGCTAATCCTCCGACTGGAAAGTAGAAGGTGCTTGTCACAGGATTCCGCCAAGTGGTGGTTATGACTTTCAACAAATTTCTTTATGGTCCAGTTGCCATCAAGATCAATAACATAGCAAACCATTGCTTGACAGCCAGTCCTTGTATCTGCTTTTCTGCACTTCACAGTAGTGGCTAGCTGCGATTCTCTTTTATGACCTGATTTTCCACAAATATAATCCTTCGACTTAATTTGCTTGGATTTAGCCCAGTAAGTTGTGTGGTCCTTGCATACAATGAAACTAACATAATGTGCATAAGCACAATAATGTTTGTAAGTCTCTTCCTTATTACAGACAATAGTATTAAGAAAGCTACTAGCAATTGGATCTTTACAATTTGTTTCTGACCCAGATAACTACAAATTTGAATTATACCATAGAGATAGTCAGAGATTCAAAAAAGAACACACCCTATAGCTATTACAAAGTTTTTTGAAAGAGGTGGTATGTTAGTTTTTCTTGGATTATTTTTAGGTTATTGTTGGGTTATTCTCGGGTTATTCAATATTTCTTTAATGTACCTGAAGATAAATAAACCCTAACCACCGAATAATGAAAAGATAACCTCACGACAATCGAAGACTCACATAATATTTCACTTTTTTAAAGAGAGTTGGTAGGTTACTTTCTCGGGTTATTCTTAGGTTATTGTTAGGTTATTCTCGGGTTATTGAGTATTTCTTTAATGTACTCGAAGATAAATAAACCCTAACCACAAAATAATGAAAAAATAACATCAGGACAATCAAAGATTCACAGAATATATCACTTTTTTTGGTAGAGCTGGAAGGTTACTTTCTCGGGTTTTTCTTAGGTTATTGTTGAGTTATTCTCGGGTTATTGAGTATTTCTTCAATGTACCAGCAGACAAGTAAACCCTAAACCCTTGAATAATCAAAAAACAATCTCACAACAATCAAAGATTCACATAATATTTCACTGTTTTTTGAAAGAGCTTGTAGGTTAGTTTTTCTCGAGTTATTCTTAAGTCATTGTTGGGTTATTCTCGGGTTATTGAGTATTTCTTCAATATAACCACAACTAATCTAAACCTAACCACAGAATAATAATAAAAAAAAACCTCACGACAATCGAAGAAAAAAGTGGAAAACGAAAACCAGATTCAAGTAAGCAAGCAATCTTACATCTGTTTCAAACACGTTGACAGTGATTTCGTCATCCATGTGCTCTAACTCTTCATTAAAAGAGAAATCTATCTCCATCATAAATGCAGCGACCAAACCCTAACAGAGCAAAAAAAAAAAAAAAATTTGAAACCTTCTTTTCTACTGTATTATGCAGAATAGAAGTTTCTAAGAGAATAATACAAAAAATATTAGATGGAAGATGCTAAAAAGGCGGGACAATACGTAAAATTTTGCATGTCGGTCTAGGCCGAGCTTAAACGCGTTTTTGTGCCTTTTTCATTACGTGTAAATACGGGTCCCGCAAGTCCACATGACACTTTTTCATTGGGTAGCGGACGGAGCGGACCATACGGGGACCTGAGGGAAAAATTTTGCGTTGTACTGAAGGAAATGTACTTCTTGGGGGTGTGTAATATGTATTTTGGCTTTTTAGTTCTCAATGGTGTTTCCTCCCTCATTTTTGTAATTTCACTTTTTATCAATAGATTCAGAAATGCANCATAAAAATTTAAAATCCCAACCAAACAAATTATGACAATATTTCTTTTTCGAAAAATGTGAACCAAAAAAATATACGTCATATCAACGGCCCGATTACAGTAAGAGATTATACAGCCAAGTACTATTACAAATTAAGATAGAACTAATCTTAAAGAGATAGCGGTTACACGTTTCGTCTTCCAGTGTGCAACACGTTCTCGCAAATCAGCCGTCCACATAGACGCAGCTGACAAACGGACGCCTAGGAATCGGAATCAATGAAACTATTTCGTTTTTCTAATTTTTCTTTTTAGAAGTTCCGCAACTCAGATTGGGGCCATCTCTGCATATGACGTTAACGTTGTCATCCTCCGCTGTCAAGCGACATCATCTGCGGCTGTCGAATCATAAATAATTGATAGAAAATTATTGTTTTATTAATTCCTTTAACGTACTTTGGAATCGTTAGTAGGGCTTTGAATTTCACTGAAAGTGTACTGGATCGAATTTTCGCTCATTCGATATCTGAACAAAATGAATGATTCGAGTTGGTTAAGTTTTTTTTGAGCTGATTTTAAGCTGGTCTCAATTTGGCTCGAAATTTGATTGTTTATTGTCTTAGTAATATTTGGACGGTCAATTTAACGAATTTATCTCGAAGATTATTAATTAGTCTAAAATTGATTCAAATTTTTACTCGGATTGAGATCTGATGGAAATAAACTAGTCGAGCTACAAGCTAAAATTTTGAAACGATTTTTTTCAAGGCGATTTTGAGCCGACCCCAACTCGAATCAAAATCANAGTAGAAGTACATAAAGTAAAAGGAATGTAAACAAGTAAATAAAGGTAATATATATATATATATATATGTGTGTGTGTGTGTGTGTGTGATTTTTTATTTAATTTTATTTATTTACTTTCAGTTGTTTAAAATCAGTTCATAATATTTGACTCTTTGCTCAAAAGATACTTGCTCATGCTCGTGATCATGATTAACTCGTTCACATCGTTATTTTTATGGGTGAACAAATAGTAACAATTATGAGAAGGACGGCATGTGACAAGTGATTGATAAAATATATTATTTACTTTTAGGGACATGTACATGCATACAATTCCTATCAAACCTACATGAAACATTTATACTGTTGAGAAATTTAGGGTGAAACAATGCAAATCCAGAAAAAAAAAATACAGAGATTTAACGAGGTTCAACAAAGATGCCTACATCCTCTTGAGAGATGTACATACCCATAGGGTTACACATCTATTTATAAATAAAACCCACAGATAAATTTATAAACATGCCCTTGCTCCCCCTCAACCCACTAATGCAATAGACATACCGTTTCACACCAAGAAACACTCCTTTTCATTCCAGGAGACACGTCTCTCCATTTCAAGTTACTCCAAATTTCCTGATATATGAGCCATACCTAACATATACTACCCAAACTTTTCATATCACATAAATAATATTGCTACTCTAAATTTTAAAATGTGAAATACACAGTTTTTTCTTCATGCATAAGTAAGGTGACATATATATATAAATTAAAAGTTACGAATTAGATGTGTAAATATGTAAGAATTGAGTGGTATGAATGTAAAAAGTATGCGAGTAATAACTTCTTTTTTAAATGTTATTTTTAATTTAATATTAGAGTAGCTAGCTAGTGTGAGTGGTGATAATACTAAAAAGTGGCCATATAAAATAGTTAATGTGATTTATAAGTTTTAAAAAATCAGCATATTTTTTAAAGAGTATCTTGACTTTAACTCATGAATTGAGTTTCGATTTAGAAGTGATCGATAATATTAAAAAACAATCACACTTGCATCAATTTCTTACTTGTTGATTTGTTCTCTGATTTGGAGCAGCTTTTATTTTGTCTTGCTTTAATGGGTTGATTTGTGGTTTTGTTTGGTTCTTTATTTTATAGCTCCAGACTGACTTTGTTTTTTATAACTATGTGAGTTTGTTTTGATATGGCAGGTAGGTTTTTTTGTTTTGGTTTGTTTTGTTGTGATTTTATTGCTTGGTAAGAACTTATTTAGATTTGATTTTTTTTCTTGAAAGTCTAAGATTGGTTGCGTCGTGATGCTCTCCAACATCGTTTTAAAGTTTAACCGATCTTTTGAATATTTATATTCATTAGATCCTGGATGAAATTTTAATAATTATACAGGTAAATTATGAGCTCAGAGTCTTCTGTGGATCTTCTTTCTATATATATTTTTAGGATTTTCCTTTTTTCTTCTTCTTTTTTTTTTGGCTTTCTTTTTGTCTTGAGTTTTGTTTTGCATTCGGGAGATTAGTTCACTTGATACTTATACTTTTTATGGTGTACTGACATTTTAGATTGTTATTGCTCGACTTATGAAGTGGCTATTGTTCGAGTTGATGGTTCTCTTATTGCTCTTGAACATTTGGTCTTGCTTCTCTTTTAGAGATCTTGTTTCTCTAATTTTGTTCTTGTTGAGGTCTTCCACATTTGTCTTAAAAAGTAAGCTGATTAGTATAAACTAGTATGCCTATGCAACCTGGCAGTCCGCACACTCTATTTTAATCATTCTCTTGCTTCACCATACTTAATTCTCTTTGTTTTGATATGTCTTACACAAATTGAATATATTAATTATTTTATAATTTATTCTATAGCTTGAAATTCAATTGCGGTCATGTGTTGCATAATACGTTGATATATATTGACATAAAATGATGAAGTTTCAAAGAATGAAAAAAATAAAAATAAAATAAAGCTCTTCAAACCAACTTAATAATGAACATACAAAGCAAACATGTACTTACTAATATTATAATTGCGCATAAATCTTCATATGTTGAAATTGTATATATGATGCATGACACAATTTAGATTTAACTCTATTACTGAATAAAGTAAGATTGTGTTGGTTATTGTTATAATCTTTGATGGAGTGATGGTTTCTTATGATGTTAGAGAGTTATTTGGAGAGGTAAGAGGTTTTTGTAGCATTCTAATGAATTAGGGATAGTATTTAGATCTTCTTGGTAAATGTGATTAGTATGATGCATGTAAGGTGGGGAGAAAATTATGATTTAATGTAGCCTCAATCAATAATTAAGAAAATGTTAAGAGTTTGTATATGAATGCCAAATTAACTCTAATAAAATAATTCACCGAAATACTTTTGTACAAATTAATGACCTTAATTTTATCTCATAAAGTGATGAGTTTCATAATTACAAACCACATTTACATAGATAACAACCTAGACTAAGATTTAGGGAGGCTATTACATGCTTCTAACCTTATTTTAGACCAATAGAAATACATTATAAGGAATGCTAAAAGTAAGAAAAAAATATTGATAAATAAGTAAAGAGAGTGGCATAAAATTAAATAAAAAATAAAACTATTTTTTTTATATATTATGGCTATTTTTATTTTAAGTGAGAGTTAAATTTATAGAAACATAATGTTAGCATAAGATTTTACAACTCTATTACTTTTTTCTCCTCCCCTTCTATAATTGAGTTTTTCTTACTTTGAGGAAGCAACCAAATTTTCTTGTAATTATTGCCTACCATCCTCACTAAGTGTCATAGTCTCACATTTATTAGACTTATATGGTCTAGAGTAATTTGAATTTTTTTTTTATGCATTTTCAAGTTTACCAATGCACTAAGGAGAACCAAATAAAAAATTAATATAATATATAGATAATTTTTTAGATTCAAATATATCATTTACTTTAGCATCCCATAAATTAGATAAGCATCTAAAATTTGTTTTTAGCATTTGAATTTCTTTTCCAATTGCGTGCAGTAAAATAACAATACTTGTAAATCTCGGTAATATTCTTGCTAACATATATAAAAAAAAATTGTAGTCATGTATAAGCAAAAAAAAAATATCAAATTAAGAATTATAAAAGGAGCATACTTTTTTTTGATTGTTCAAGATATATATTATCACAAAAAGTTTCCTGAATAAAAAATATCTCACGAAACGTCAATTTTAAATTTTATATCAAAAGAAATAATTACTGCATATTATACAACATTGCATAACATTCCAATTATGTAATAACATGAAATGATAGTAGAAGTACATAAAGTAAAAGGAATGTAAACAAGTAAATAAAGGTAAAAAACTTACATTACTTTCTTACGTCCTCCTCTAAAAAATTTGACTACTCTTTTCTTTTGCTATCATAAGGTAGAGAAAGTTCTTTTTGAAATAGATATTGGAGAAACCTTACATCCTCTGCAAATCCAAGCAAAAAGAAAACTACATTTGCTCACTACACTAAGTCTTCACAAAGCTTTTAATATCAAGATCTCCTTCCCATGAACAAGATATTAGCTTTCAAAGTGGGCACATCTTCAACCATGAAGAATAGGGTGAAGAAACAAGGATTATAATCAGTATGTGTTGTTCTTTTTTTTATTCTCATTGTAAACTCCCTCCCTCCCTCTTTCTCTCTCTCTCTAGATTACAAAATAGTATTGGCTAAGTTTCTAGCAAATAAGCTTCAATCTCGTATATATGGTTTAATATTAGCTTATATATCAAGCATGTAAAGTAAGAAAAGTCTAATTTAACTTAAAAATAAAGTGTTAGCTTATTTTATAGTATGATTATGATTATGTAGCAGACTAATTTTATATAAAATCATATCAAATTATCCCACCAATTTAGCTTTATAACTAAATTAATTAAGAAAGCATATTTTATGATATGACATGCCATATAATATGAATAGTTTAAATTTTGAATTGGCTTAATAATGGAAGCTTAAGCAATTGGTTAAAACGAGTTAATCATGTTGATTCTATAGTATGATTCCATTTGCATAATACAAGAAATTTAATTTTTAAAATTTTAAATTAATGCAAATTGTTTTTGTTATAATTATTTCAAAATATGATAATCTTAATTGAACATATAGTATAATTTAACTTTTATTAATTATTCAATCGTTTTCATTAAAGAAAATATTTCATATAATTTTTTTCAAAATCCACCCTAATTGTATACTATGATATAAATTTCTATAATATAATAAGTTAATTTATATTTTATTTAATTTACTAAATTTTTTGTGCAATGATTATCTATACATTCTTTAAAACAATAACACAAAATAATACAAGAATATAAAAAATAAATGATTATGTTAAAGTTCTTAAAGAGTTTATCTTAAATTATGTGAAAGGCGATCTTTATTGCATCGAACTACAAACTAGCTAAAATTTTAAAATTCCCTTGAATCAAGAATCTTATCTTGAGTGTCATCAATATTTGAAATTGTCATTCATAAAAGTGTACTATATAAACTTGCATAATACTTTTATAAGCATGTTATCTCAAATCAATTTGTCTTTTGGAACATCAAAATAATTTAATACAAGCTTGGGCTCTTTGGAATATTAAATGGCTGGTTCAAATAAAGAAAATAGTCTAGATTTTGTTATCACATTACCTAGTTTGAATCTTTTGCATTCACTATAAGCTTTAATTAATTTACTAGATTTTTTTTTCTAATTGATTCTATAGATTTTATAGAATCAACATGCTAACTATATAAAGCTATTTACAATCAATTAAATTAATTAGACTAACATTAGAACTTAGAAAAATATTACAAATAAAAAAATAAAAAAATTGTAAACATGTGATTTCCCTAAGCTCTAATCCACTTAGGTCATTAGAGGATGTTGTTATGGTTTTTTAACCAAATGTTCACCATAATAGCAAGAATCAACTAATAAGTATTTTAGGTAATAACTTATTTTTTGGAATTAAAAATTTTCTTAGTTACCTTTAAACTTTAAAAAATCATAAATAATAAAATAGACTTCAAATTAATTTGGGAATTTGACAAAAAAAGGCTTGGACTCCACCTTCAACCTCCTTATAAATTTCAATAATTTTGGAAGTATATTGACTTTTTAATGAACTAACGTAATTAAAGACATAAAAAATTTTAAAAATTTAAATTAAATCAATATTATCTCAAATTTTCATGATAAGTCTCTCTGGTTGTCCCTTACTCTAATGTATTTTAAAGCTCATTTAATTGAAAAACTTAATGTATTTTTTTCTTAAGGGTGATTGCATAATTAATTGTTCTGGTAATCATGAATTAAAACATATACATAAAATAAACTAAACTCTAAAAATTCACATGAATTAATATACACAACCAAACAATTTTGAAATGTAAATCAATAATCATTAAAACACAAAAATAATAATAAATTTGAAACAAAATTACTTTAATAACTAAAATATTATTCAAAAATATAAATTCAATAATTAATAAAACTTTAAATAACTTAGAACTTCACAAAATGAACTTCAATGAATATAAAGTTTTTTTATAGAAAGGTTGGGATCCATTTCCAAGCCATTTTGGATTTTTTTTGAATTCTTAAAATTAAATTAAATTTGATGAAATTACTTCAATTAAAATGATTTATTAAGCCAAAAAATTTAAAATGATTCAAAAACAATCTTAAATTGTAAAAAAAAAATGATTATTTGGTGTTATTTTACTTTAATGAGTGATTTTATGTATATTTTAGATATTTTGACATTATGTTTAATTTTCTGTTTTTTTTAAATATTAAATCTTAAATTAAATTTACTTCTTAAGCGTTAATGCCCATGTGGATCAATGCCTTAGGGGATTTTATATCAATTGAACCAAATCTTAAATGAACATCTAACCCATTAAATCTAGGAGTTAATAATAAACCAAATCAAGAGGTCCAACCCCTCAAAACTTGAGCTCACTTAAAATATTGAATTTAAAGTCAAACCCAACCTCAAAGGTCAATGTAGCATCCCTTTTATTTCCTTTGCTAATCTATAAAGTATTCTACTTTGGTTACTAATTTGATAAAATCAAACTGTAACTTTAATCATAATTGAAACTTAAATCAATTAACCAAACTACATTTAGCTCAAATAATCTTAGTTAAATTCAAAAGCCTGACTTAAATCACATATAAATCTAATAAAATCTATTCAACCTTTGCTCAAAATAAAACAAAGTCTACTAACATAAATAGAACTTGAAATATTAACCTTAAAATTGAAGTTAAATCAAACTATACTCAAAATGAGACATTTAATTCAAAATCAAATTTGAAAAAAATTGTAAACCTAACTCAAACACTTATGAATTAAACAAATTCAATAAAATAACTTAAATCTCCTCAATCTTTTAAGGTGGTGTACAACTTCCTTCAAGTGGGATGCTAATCTCAATAGGATGAGACCCCCCTCTTAAGTGGGTGGTTATAGTTGTTCGTACCACTCATTACAATTTAGCTGCAAATATAAACTAAATCAAACTCATAACTTAAAATTCATTAATAAAAGACTACACAATTGACCCTAAGCCACCCACAAATAAAAATCAATCTCAAAACCCATAGATGTAATTTAAAATTAAAGATTATTTCAGTCTCAACACACTACTGATACAATATTAGATTGATTGTAATATCACTGACTCTATACTTAGGTTAAGATTATTGATTATGTGATTGATTGATGTTGTTTATATTATTTATTGTGATGTGTTATTTGCCAACTTATGTTGGATGCTAGGATGATTGATTTTGCATAGATTTTGCATTAGAATGAGTTATTGACAGTATAATGCTTATTTTTTTATAGGAGGCAGTGCTTAGCAAAAGGGCATGCTAATAAAAATAGTACTAAATAAACTAAAATGTTTTTTTTTATCAATGGTAGCTACAATTCTAATGCTCCTAAGCAAGGTGCCTAGGTTAATTAGGATAGTGGATTTGGTACGTAACAATGTTAGTCCACATTTGTGGCATACCTATTGGTTATTTGCTTGCTTTTCAATTACCTTTATTTTGTATGTTTTAATTAGGATTTTTTTATTTTAATTCTATTTTGAATTTAACTATTCTAGGATATGTGGATATAGGATGAGCAATAATGGTCTGCACCAGCAAGTGATGCCTTGTAATGCTTGGAGGACCCAACCACGAAGAATGAATAAATAGGTTAATTGAACATAGAAGACAAGAAAAATGCACAAGTGAATCTGTAATTCTAGGATTACTGGGTTGCATCTGGTTAGAGCTTGATTGCATATGTTTTCATTTATTTCAGGATGTATAGCAAAATTTAATCGCATTGTCAACCTATTTTTGTGTTATATATATAATAGAATGGTCATAGGCTATTATATGAGCCCCCAGCCACCCTCATGTGCCTAACTATTCGAGGACTACCCTCACTGCCGACAAACTGTCTAGAGAGGGATTCAAATCCGTGACCTGAGGGGACTTATGACCTTCAAAGAGGCTGCTCTATATATATTGCTTTTTAGTTTGTTTGTTTGCTTTGTTTTACTTCACTTGCATACTAAAATTGAATGTTTTTTCTTAGTCTTTTTCTATGATGTGTGCCTACAATAGCCAAGTTTATATTTATTAGTCTCTTTTAAATAAAATTTACTTTTCACCCAACTTAATAATTAAACATAAAATTTTAAAAATAAGAAAATAATAAAATCAAAATAAAACTATAAATGATAAATAATAATATCAATTAGATATCATTAGAATAATAAAATCATTTGTGTTGCATATTGGATCATTCCTTGGCTTTGGTGCTTTTCGTTACACTTAAGAGGCATCTGACTTGTGTGGGAATTCACCCTTCATATGCAATACTGGCCATTTGTCTTGATTGACTTTAATTTGATATTTCGCGCTTGCATTCATACTTTAGAATGCACTCTCATAGCCTTTAATTAAATTAATTGAGTATAAAAAAATCTTAAAATCAAATGATTTACATTAACTAGGCACATAACACATTGTTTACTTGATCTTTAGGGTTGAGTCGTAGGTCCCAATGCATTCTTTAAATTAACAACAACTTTATCTATCCAACTGTGTACGTGATTGGACTCATAGTTTGGATGCATAGATGGTTATCTGATAGCTCTCTCTATGTAGGTTCATAAGCCTAGAAGAGTCTAGATGGATTTCATTCCCTAGTGGGAGTGAAGTTAAAAGTTTCACATTTTTCTTCTTAGAGGCTTCGAGTTTTTTACCTTTATTAGTAGAGGTCTTGAGGAAGTTCTATTTACTTTTATTATAGGATAAGTCATCTGTTAGGCATTTTCACTTTCTAGTATCATCATGATATGAGCTTAAATCTCTAAACAAAATATATAACTTAAAACAAATATCAATCTTAATCTAGAAGACTTGTATCACAATCAAAGGATTGTTTGAAACACCACTTAGAATCTTAATACCCATTGCTTTTTACCCTTCCTCATTTTGCATATGACAATAACTACTCTTTTTTGAAACAAATCCATTTGACTCTCCATGTTAATAAGATTGAATCAAAATTATGACATGTAGATATAATAGAACTACTATTTTAATAAAGATTTTTAACAAAAGATAATTTTTTTCTAAAATATAAATAACTCTAGGGACTTGTCCCTTAAGAAAATTTGAACCGTATAATAATATAAATCTTTTCCTACTCAATATGACATGGGAAAAGCTTTTTACAACATAGAACCCAAGTCTTAAAACCATTATTTCATGATTAGAACCATCGTTGGATAGTGTGTCCCTTCTTCAATATGATATACTAATCTTATAATTGTCATATCTAATCATAAAATGAGAAATTTTAAGAATTTAATGTGTTGCACACATTCCATCTCTAATGTAACCTCCTCTCCATGCACGATATACAATACATTAACATCTATTAATTATTTTTCTATTAATCAATAGTTTATGAGAACTTATAAAATAAAGACATAAATAATGGACCCATCTTATGAAAAATATCATTATTAATGGATTGTGGATTAGAGATAACTACGAAGAACTTGAGTAGTATGTTTTAAATCCAAAGAGTTTCAATATTTTGTATTTATATTGAATCTATCACAAAAAGAAGAGTTGATTGGGTTGATAAACACATAGATTCTATGCATTCAAGAGAAAGTAACAAAAACTTTGTACTTGATTTAGAAATTAGCTGACTAAATTATCATATGTGAAATCTAAGCCCTAGATGTTAACTATATTGATTTTCAGTCTAAAAATCCTAAACTTTTTAATTAGTTAATTATCTTTTAGCTAGATTTAGGTCTTACTTTTCTCAGTGCTCAATATTGGTTTCTTGAATAATGACAAACCGACACAATTTTGGTACTCGGTATTCAATTCTTATGAGAAAATAATCTTACACCCTTTCTTACATGCTTAAACACATTATCTTGCCTATGTGCCATCATTATATTATACATCATTGATTAAATAATTTAAGAAATTTATAAAAATTTATTATAAATAATAAAACTTATGTGATAGAAAATTTAGAGGGAGAAGAGTCTTATATGATAACCATCTTCTTGCTACAAATATTAGAATTGTTATGTTTGAATATGTTGATTTAAGCAATTTTTTTTTTATTTTTGAGGTAGAGGAAGTGAAATAAAGATCTTAGATCTAAAAAATGATCTCGTAATCATAACCAAGTGAGCTATGACAAGAATAGTTAATTTAATGTATTCAAAAGATTAATGATAAACAAGATGGTCGCACAAGGATCAACATATTTTAAAGTTTAATTAGAAGTAATGTGGGTTTCTTTAGTAATATTGACGGAGAGTTTTTTCTTTACCATGCATTACCAAATAATAGTCAAAATCTGAAGAGGATAACTGAAGAAATGGATGTCGACTAGTTGGTCAATCGATGATACAAAAATTTTCACATGCATTTTATTTATCTTAGCTTATTTACTTAATGCAATCTTTTGCGAATACAAATTTTTGCTAATCAAAATATTGGTTACATGTGAAATTGACTTAGGACATTTATTTATGGAGATATAATTTTTAATCTTTTTAAAGAAATACTTTGGTTGGCTAAATCTAGAAAGAGGGAAGATTTTAAATTTGAATGTATTTAATCCATCATATCATCACCTTCTAAATCAAAATTCATATTGATCACAAAAACTTTCATCATATCACAATTGGTCAAGATTAAGTAGAATAATATAAATGGGAGAGTAATGGGAAAAGATAAAAGTAAGGAAAATCATATCAATCTATTAAGGCTCATCACTAATTCTTTATATGTTCATGCCTCGTGTTATCTAGTTAAGATGTTCACTTCTTTCAATTTTTGCCACAATAAGGTCAAGAAATATCTTTGCTTCAAAAAGAATGGAGAAGATTTGGGCCTCTTTTCTTCTTTAAGGAAGAAGATCATTTCTTTATCCTATCATTTTATGCCACCAAGTTCTCCATAAATAATTTGAGATCAAAAGTCCTCAAATTAACACTTAATCATAATTTTTATGAATCAGATTTTCAGCACAGAGGATTGTAAGGCTGATAGAAAAATAATATAACTTGAAGTACAGTTTTCCTTAAAATAATATCTCTTATGACTTTCAAAATCCATCTTAAAAAATTTTCTCAAGAATGCCTTACTGCGACTCTTCTGAATGGTGGTTATGGGTGATTACAAATGTGTAACTAGCCCTTGCTTCCCATTTACATACTTGGCCAATATCCCTCTTGTTCATTGTTAGATTATATTATTGAAACACTTCAAAATTTGATTGCTACATTGATAAAAATAGAGCTCGTCATTGTGATGATAAGTCAAGTGAAAAGAAATTCAAGTGTATTGGATTGGTGGTTGGCCTAATCATTGAAAGAAATGTGTTGTTCTCTTTTTCACCAACCCATCAGGCAAGTGATTATTTTTTTTTGGCTATGAGACTTATTTATATTTTAATATTTCCCTTGCTCGCCCTTGTTAATTTATTAGATTATGTTTTTATTCCATATTTTATTTTTGTCAAAATCAAACCATAACCACTATAAGGTTGTCAGCCAAAGTCTTCCTATATTAAAACTTAATTTTATTTTAAAAGCCCATTGGTAATTTCTTAGTCCCGTTGGGTAGGGTTTCACTTGGCCAAGTAGTCTTATTTCAAAGTCCCGTTGGACTAAAGAAACTAGGTTTTGGTAGAGTTGGCATGTATCCACAAAACTCTAGCTATATAATAGAGTGATAGTGATTTTAATATTTTATTTTAAGGTGCATATATATATAAATATATATAGTGCATTGGGTTAAGAATTTTAGCTGCTGAAGAAATTAAATTTTATTATTAGTTGACACTAATTCTATTTTGAAAATCATAAGTGTGAATTTTAATTTAATAATTTATAAATTTAATGACTCATTTACAATTGAATATTTATTTCAAAAGAAACTTTAATAAATTTTAAAATTTTTATTAATTAAATAAAAAATTATGGTTTGTGAATTAATAATTAGCTTTCTCTATTAGTGTTTGCTTAGATCCTCATAAGAATTATCTTAAACTCAAAACACTTATATTATTTGAACGATACATGCATTTGTGTGAACTGTGCATAAGTTGGGTCATCCTCTCTCACCTGAGACACGTAATAAGACCAATAAATATTAAAAGCTTAAAGAACCCCCTCTTTTTTGTGGCTGAGTTTGAATGAGCAAATCGATCACATATGGTTCAACACCAAGAATATCTCTCATCGAGAATAAAATAGTGAAAATTAAAAAAAAAAAAACTATTTCTACTTGAATTCTTAATTACTTCAATAACGAGGTTTTAACCCAAGTTGTGATTTGTGTAACAACTTTCTATACCAGCATAATTCTTTGTAGAATGTGAAAACTCGCTCATGCTCTTAAACTTATTGGAAACAGGTTGCATCTACTTACCCGCTGCAAGGACATTATTGTCTTCTTTAGCTACGGTTCTCACTTTCTTCTTAGAAGATCCATCCACTCTTCGACTTCTTATAATTTTCTCGACCACTAATTCCTCGGTCACCCCTTCAAACTTATTATTTAGATTGTTCATGGTTTTGCAAAAAGCTAACACTCATAGAGAAGAATTACAGGAAAATAAATCTACTAACATGACTCAGTTTATATAGGAAATGGAAGAAATCAAAACAAAATGAAGGTCGCTTCAAGCATATTGGATTAAACACCTAATGAATTTAATTTTATTATTCCTTAGGAAGCATGCTTAAAAAGAAAAAAAAAAAGATATTGGAGAACTAAATATGCACATGCAAAACAAAAGAGGTCAAGTTAAATGCCCCATCAACTCATGAAATTGGTTCGCATGTTATATCAAATTAGATTCACTTAGGTGCCAACTTAGCAAGGCCTGAAGATGGTTTCTATAGCTCAATAATTCACCTTAGGCCAACAAACGCTTGTAACCTAGAAGTTTTCCCAATACACAAACTGGGTCATATTCACATTTCATCTTGTTTATGTTAATTTAGCATGTCAGCAATTCAATGTTTAGCATGCCTCATAGTTCTAGAGTGCAACATATAAGATCACTAAGGCCAAAAGGATCGCTATAACACCACATTATTATCCAAGACTCAAGAAGCACTGCATGAGGCTTAACAATGTCACAATGGAGCGTTACAATGCCACATATGTCGTGGGATATGCCATAGCGTCACTCAACTTTGTGCATTTATTATTATTAATATTATTCGGTGTCAGAGAAAATTCATAGCGGTATTGTGATAACTTAATGTCTTAATGTTGCACGATTAACAAGAGAAGACATTAAGATTTTTTATGTGAAAGAAAAGAAAAAGAAAAAAAAAAGGGGCCTAGCCCAATCAAAGAAATTCACTATAAATGTGTAAGTACAAAGGTACAAAATTTTCTCACAACTGGGAGAGTGAGGTTACTATTTCACACCAGATACAAAACTTGTCAGTATATTGCGTATAGAAAAATAAAGATTTTTGGAACAATAGTTGTATTCTAACTATGGCAGTTATAAGCAATGGTTGTTGGTGGCTGGTGGTTAGAGGCGGTAAATGTTGTCGGTGATCAGCATCTATAGAGACTAGAAGTTATCATGTGACCTTTAATACGAGAATATTATATTACACCTTATTTGAAATACTATTTTTAAAAGCAAGGGCACCGGTGGCAGGAGGTTGATGGTGGAAAGTAGGGATTGCAGACGGGGGTTGATTGTGTTTGGGGGCTATGCAGTCCGGAAGTTATCGTCGGGTCTTAAATCCAAAACATGCTTGAAATTCCTCTTATTTTACTTATTCCTTAAACCGAAGAGAGGGGGTATATTTACAGCCTCCGGGGTACGATTATTCTGGTCTTTTGGTGAATAACTTTCGCAATCACTTGATCGGACAATCCATATTAATAATCCCTCTTAATAATGAGAGTAATTTTATAATAAAAGTATTGTTATGCCTCATAATTGAGAAAACATGGGCTCTTTAGATTTTTTTCGTCAAGACATTCAATTTCACTATAAATATGTTAAATGTAGAGTTCATTTGACAATAAACTGATGATCAAAAACATTCAAATGTAATTCAATGGCTTAATTTGGGCTTGACTGGACCCAGATTGACCCAACTTTGGTATCATTGGGCCTGACTTGTCCAGACGTTTAGTTTGACTATAAAAATACTAAAATTGGAGTCTTGAATGACCNTTTTTTTTTTTTTTTTTTTTTGTAATATGAAGGATTTGCATGATATAAATGTAAAAAAAAGTATGGTTAAGGTGTTTTGGAATGTAAATAGATTGAGATTGGGTGGTATGTATGTAAAACTATAACAAATTTTAGAGGTTGGTGGTACTAGTTTAAGGCTTTGGGTATAATATTAATTTGATTATAAGGTTATAAGAGTGTAAATTTATGCTATAAAAAAATATTATTTATGCTGCTGTGGCACGGCCACGTTAATTTGTTATCAATCATGTTTTAAAGGTGTGAATGAAGGCAACACTTTTGTCAATATGTCTAATTTTATATAGTTATGGTTAGTGCAATCATCATTTTTTGGGAAACTATTTACGTTTGTAGCACACAGTTCTTATGTCTTTATTTATCTGGCACCTAAACTTTCATATTTACATACGTTTATAACACTGATATTTCAAATTTATGCATGAAAAACATGATAATAGCGCTCTGTCTGTAAATGGCCCCAGCTAGTTTCTATAGAAGAAATGTTTAAATAACTATCTTTACAGATCTGTACATTTTTAAGCCTTAAAAATAACACTTAATGATACTCATAATCTTTCAGCGATACACATTCACACAATACTCTCAAGCTAATCCCTGAGCTGACAACCTTGTGGATTGGGCTTAATGCTTTTAATAAAGTGCTTTTTATTCACTTTTTTAATACAGAAAGTGGATATTACTATGATTTTTAATCATAGTTTTTTCTTAATGCATTCTTAGTGCAGCATGAAATTCTCGCATTGTAAATTAAGAAAAAAGGAGTTTTTGATGAATAGATAATATTCTGATTGAATTATGAAAATTCGGAGTAATGCTTCTCTCAAATGACAGAATAAAATAAGCATTTGTACATGTCATCTTATATGTATGAGAAATATAATTTCTTAAAGGAACAACGGTATATTCTTATATATTTTTAATACTTAGTAATTATATATATATATATATATATACATATATGATTCAGACTAGAAAGTCTCACCGGCCATATGGGGCACCGTCGTCCATTTGCCTTCGCCATGAGCATTGACGTATTTAATCAAGAGCTTGTCTTCGACGGCAGTCCATGCTCCCTTGTTGAGCCCTTCCTTCGAACAGCTCGGATTCCTTCCCATCTCTCTCTCTCTCTTGCTCTCTCTCTATGTCTAGCTATCTCTCTCTCTCTACAGCATTGATTTTTGTTGTTGCTTCAATTTGTTAGACGGGAAACGGAGCTCTAAATAAGACGAGGAAAGCTTCTCCTACCACAGCTTAAAGATAACTAGTGGAGAAAATTGATGTTGCCCTTCAAAATAATTGGCCCTACTGAAATTTCAACCTACTGAAGTAAAATCTCTTATATATATATATATATATATATATATATATATA